>CAEMYA010000013.1:332555-392889 GCA_903131615.1 Diplodus sargus
CACATGCTTTCCTGTTAAATGCAAATCAGCTGTGTTCACTGTCTTTCTGTCTGTGCTCCAACAGGTGGCACAGGACGAGGCAGCTGCAGCGAGGTAAGACTCCCTCCTGCTCTACTGCAGCAAAATATAATCTTTTTTCTGTACGTAGAGGCCGGACCGCTTGTATGATGCACTGTGTGTTTGGGTGTCTTTCCTGTTTTTTGAACTGGCTTGTTGGAAATGTTATTTTTTGAGAGGCTACACTGATGGAACACCTTCTGTTGGGCAGTTTGAGTTTGTGGTTTGAGCAGTGGTGGACTATAACTATTTAACATTAGCTCAAGTTGTTCTCATGTCCAATTCTGAGGTTTTTGTATTTCATTGAATGTTAACGTCAAAGTTCAGAGAGGGATATTTTACTTGGATAATTATAGATACTAGTTATTGTTTAGGATAATACATTACATACATTTAATACATGGTTTATATATACTTTAATGTTGTAAGCAGAAATGAGGACATTTAAAATGTTTGCTTATGTAAAGCATCTAGCAACAATTATTACATTTCCTATAAAGACACTTAACATCATTAGACATATATTTTTCTATATTGTAATTGATGATTAAACACATATCTGCTTACAGCTTCATCAAAGTGTGTCATAAACCCTTTAGACAAAGTTAATATACTGCCTGTAAACGCTGAAAGTGAAATGTTGCCTTTTGCGGATGATTTCACATTAAAACACAAAAAATAAGCTTCTAAATTACAATAGATACAATACAACATGTGAACCTGTGGTTCCTAATCATGTAGGCTTTCCCCCGTTCATAATAAAGTGATGAATGTGTTGACAGCAGTTCCATCAAAGATTCAACACCTTCATGTTGTATTGTATCTATTGTATATATATGTGTATATACATATACATATATATATACACACACACACACACATATATATATATATATATATATATATATATATATATGTATATATTGTCCTTTTCATGGCTTATTGATGATAAGATTGACAGCATTGAGAGGTGGCAGGAAACAGGATGAGAGAGGGGGGTGACATGCAGCAAAGGGCCACAGGTCGGACTCAAGCCTTGGGTCGCCGCAGCGAGGACGAAGCTACCGGGGCCCCCACTGCATCATCTGATTAATCTAAAATGCATGTTTTATGCTGCTATGTCCTTAATTAATGACACCATTTTCACTAACATTAGGATGGAGACTAGATTTACTACTTTCACAGACTAATGAAAGTAAAATAAGTTTAGAAACAAGCACAGTAGAAAAGTCAGATAGGTCAGACCACCTTGTTTCACTATATATCTTTACACATTACAGTTACAGCTGAAAAACACATATACACATTTGCAGATTTCACATATCTCCGCAATGCAAAACAGTAGCAAGTTTCAAGGCAATTCGCCGTGCTTTACAGGGACGTAGACAGGCATTAAAACTAAGATAAGAAATGTAAAAAATCACATTTAAAGACAGTCAAAAGAAACAGAGGCAACATTTCAACGAGCAGTGAAACAGCTGACGTCAATAAAGTGCAACTTACACGCATCAGTGTGAAGAGGACCAGAGTTAGGATCGGCTTTATTGGCCCTGTACGTGTGATACGTGCAAAGAATTCAACTCCAGTTTTACATTGCTCTCAGCGCACCTACACAGGAATAGACAGGCAGCTCGGAACAAATAAGGTAAAGAATGTAAGAGAATAAAGAATGACGAATGGTTCAGACCGTACGGCACAATAGCATGTGAAAACACAGCAGGTGTATGTACATTAAGATCACCATAAAAGTCTGTGTACGAGACAGTCGTGCTGTGAACGGTACGTGTAGTGCAATGAAGCAGCAGAAGTAGGGAATACTGGATGAATATGCAGACATGGGTTGGAAGGATTATGCACATTATTCGCTATAAATGCACATGTGTACATATAGATAATGTTCAGCCTGTAGTGTTTGTATTGTGAGTGACTGTGCATGATGATACTTATAAGTTAAAACCAGCATTTTAAATGATAATAATGTAATAATAATCATGATAATGACAGTAAGCTTTGTTTATAGAGCACTTTTCAGAAACCTAAAAACCTAAAAGAAGAAGAAGAATTAAATGTACGAGGGGAAATACAATATAGTAAAATCAAAGACAGAACAATCTGGGGAAAATAATGAATAAGAGCAAAAACAAGAAAATACACTAACGAAAAGCCATTTTATTAGATTTTATTTTTAAAGGAAGACACTGAGTTAGCTCGCCTGATTATTCCACAGTTGTGGAGCCCTTGAGGCAAAAGCCCCCCCGTCTTCTGTCCGAAGCCTCTAAGCACTAATGATAATGGCTTCATATCTAAAAATAAGGGGTCACAAGGTCAGTGATATAAGAAAGAGCGAGGCAGTCTATGATGTAAGTTAATGGATGTCAGCAGAGGGTAACTGACACTATATGGCTGATCTGACTGTTCATCAGAGTGATGGCCTGCGGGAAGAAACTATTAAATTCATGATAATATGTCAGTCACAAGTGCCATTATTCTGCAAAACACATGCTTTTGATTAAGTACATTTCTATCATAATACTAAGTTTGATCATAAACACAATATTGCATTCAAAGTTTTACTCAAAACTTTGAATGCTGTGCTTTTACTCCAAACTATGCGTGCAACAGCACAATCAGCTCTATCAGCACAAACGATGTTAACATGATTTGACTTGAATAAGACATCTGACTTTTTGTACAAATTGCTCCTTTGATGAACAACTTCTTCAGCTGGAGCACTTAATACTATCAGCTCACGTTAATTCAGACTGTGATGCCGTGACTCGCCGTGAATGTCAGCTGTGTTCCTCCGAACAATGTGGCCGCTGTGCTCCGCTTTTTTTCCACCAAACTCGCAGCTCTTTAAAACCTAAATCGCTAACCTTTAAATAAAAAAAGCAGCAGGAATGGTGCAAGGCTTGACAACACAGTTTAGCAAACAATAATGAACTTCAAGAGCGCGGAAGTAGCTGCGTGGATTCCTCCTGGACTGCAGAGTAAACACAGAATCAGACGCACATAGTCGATCTATCTATCAATCTCTTGCAGACCTGCACACAGCAACACACAGCGACGCACACAGCGTCGTCTCCTGCTGCTCCCACGGTGTGATTAGAGAAACAAAACAGAGCCCGCAGACAAAAATAACATACTTTTATAACTTTGTGCAGGTTTTAGTAGAGGGATGATCAGTGGAGCAACACACACACACACACACACACACTTACACACTCGTAGACACACACTCCACAGCAGCCCAAAGAGGCATACAGAGCCCTTCTCCTTAAATGGTCAAAGCTCCCAGGAGTGAAAGAGAGGCTGCTGCTGAAAAAAGACAGGGAACAGAGGGGACGGGAGAAGGAAGGAGAAGCCCCGAGGATAGAGGAGTTTTTCTGAGGGAAAAGGCTGCGGGTGACAGTTTGACTGTGGGAAGTCGGGCCGGGAGTTGGAGAGATCAGCCTGTGTGTGTGTTTCTCTACGGCGCTAGTGGCGGACTCAGGTAATGTGCGTGCTCTCTGTGGACAGGTTCACATGATCGGCATTGTGAGGTCTCGGTGGGTGATGCGTTTAGGTGGACACATGCAGCTTCTGTCTCTGCAGCTCTGTCAAACTTGTGCAGGAAGGTGCGCATTTGGACTTTCTCTGGACTGTTTTGGACTGTTCTGACTGTCGGGGTGAGTTTACATAACCTGGTGTTTTCTCCGTCATATTTTTCTCCTCCTCGATNNTTTTTTTTTTTTTTTTTTTCAAACTCAAAGGATTCATGCGCTCCCTCACCTGTTTCTACATCTCTCTGTCCGTCCATTTCACACGCACTTCCTCTGCTCTTGTTATCTCGGATTATTGGTCTGTGTAGCAGCCACTTCCTCTGCTGGCCCTGCACTCTGCTTCACACAACCAAATTTTAAACAAATCTGGCAACAGGGAGCTGGCTTATGTAAGAGGGGAGGGGAGGAGGGTGCCGGTCCCCTCGTCTCCCTCTGAGGAAAGAGCGCCTTTAGGCCCCGGCTGCAATGAGGAGCTTATTTTGTGACAAATATGTTTTTCTTGAGAGGAAGAGAGTGTACTGTAAGAGACCGCACATGTCTTTGTGGGATGTCCATGTTCAGGGTTGTATGTTCTGTCCTCTTCTCTTCTCCCTCCCCACAGGAAATAATCTGTGTGATTCAATTACACTGCAATATTTATCTCAGTCTCATGGTCGGCCGGAGAGACTATCTGCACCGACGAGCCTCCCGCAGGGCAGGATGGCATCTTTGTTTGGCCTGTGTCATTTTTCTGCCTCTGTCAGCACTTTGTCATCATGCAGACTCTCGGAGTTGTCAGGGGATTTATTTGTCAAATTATTCCTCTTCTTATTCGGCAGAAAGACACAACAGCTACAGCCGTGGGAAAAGTAGAGTCATAGAACATGTCGCGTAAAAAGAAACAGAGGTGGCAAAAGTACATACATTGTTTACTCAAGTAGAAGTACAGATACTTGTGTAAAAAGGAGTCTGGTAAAAGCAGAGGTACTTCTTTACTCAAGTAAAAGTAACGAAGTACAGGCTCTGAAATGTACTCAAGTATCCTGCTGAAGGACATTTCTACCTGCCATGTCTGTGCAAAGCTGACTGAGCCTCACGTCGTATTAATCTAATTCAAAGACTATCATCAGAGAGATAGCTGATTGTTGAGTCTCACTCCTAGAACGTCAAATATCACATTTTTGGCTTGGTAAAAGTGTCCCGTGCAGAGCAAATAGTTGAGTAAAATTAGAAAAATCCAGGCCGAGGGGCTGCAGGGAGACTCTCCCTCTCTGTCTGTTTCTGTCTTGTTACGTCCTTAACGTTGTTTTCTCTTGTTACGTGTGCTGTGTGCGTGATATGCACTGAGAGGCTGAAATAAGTTTTGCGATTGTTGAAAATAATCAATGATTTCCTTCAAATGCTTTAAAACTAAAGAAACGAGCCTGTTTTGAAAATGTAAGGAGTAGAAAGTACAGATATGTTGGGAGTAAATGTCAAAATTTGTCGGGAAAATGAATACTCGTGTAAAATACAGATAACTGGAAAATCAGTAAGAGTAAAAGTACATAAACAAAGTATTTGGACTTCGTGGCTTCTCACTTCTAGAAAGAAACCGAGATTAACGTTTAGCCTGTCACGTAAAATGCAGGTGTTTGTTACCAAAGCCTCCCTGAGCCCCAAGCTCAATTCATCACGATCATGTTAGAAACATCTACTGACTCACTCTCGTATTTATATTTGCACCTCAAAGCTGATCTCTGCAGCTCTGATTAGATAAATAAGACGAGGGGAGGCAGGCTGACGAGGCGGTTCATACAGGATCAGACGAAACGAGTGGTTCAGCTCAAAAGACACACGTTCAGTATCTCTCACAGTAACAACGGTAACACAGCTCAACAAGCAGTGCAGTAAAACACTCTGCTTAGAGAGAGCAGTGAATCCACTCCTGTATGACAGTCATCTTGTAGTCAGGAAATATCCTCGCAGCTCACTGGGAGTCAGTTAAACAACCCATTTCCTCCCCAGTGACTCACGGCCTCTCTGTCCCTATATGTTCCCAGAAGCTTGTCATGTTTGTGATGACATTGAACAGCACACTGCATACTCTGGCCCCGAATTCACAGAGGATTTGTCCCGCGTGAAAAAAAGTGCATGCCATACCTCTGAAATAACCAATAATTCATCACAACCTTCCACCCGCCCGCACGCCTCATTCATCAGTGACGACAGGCACCTGCGCCGGTCATCATGCATACGAAAATCGGTCTATTTTTGGCGAGACCAAACAAACGGAGGCTGCATTAGCATCCAGCATTAGCATTTAACCCCCTGGCGGTTTGTCCCGCAGAAGGGTTAAATCTGCTCCGTGTTTACATTTGCATGAATTTGCTACTAAAATAGGAAGAGACGTCGGGTCAAACAATGGTTCAGACCAGATGCACACACGCAATATTTAAATACATTAGGTCCTGTTTCTCTTTGGTTTATTGCAGCCAGCTAACAGCTGCAGGTAAACATCAGCTGAAACGACTCAGAGCTGAAACAGTTAATCAGTTTTCCTAATTGAATAATAGAAGTGTTTTCTAAACACACAGTTTATCATTTCTGGCTCTCGGATGGCCATCAATCAAAATAATGAAGACAAACTCCCAGGATCCTGAACATTGGATCGTTGGACTTGTTAAAAAAAAAACACGATTAACTGGTGGGAATGTTCATGGATGAAGTTGTGTATTAAAGTTTTATACATGTTATGCTTAGTTTCTGTGGCCGGGTAGCTTATCTGACTATCTGATGTTTCATTAGATGTTTTCTCTGAAGTTGCAGTGACAGGCCACCAAATGAAACACCCCGTTACCACAGAGTTTGAATATTGTGGGAAACATTTAGGATACGGTATGTATGCAACAAAGTCTGTTATGTTAAGACGTTTCTATTGCAGAAATATAACGTTTCATATCTTCAACCAAAAGCAGAAATCACTGGTCGAATATTTTTGGCTTATTGGACTGATGGTTGGACAAAACAAAACATTTAAATGTTTGATGCTCTAACTTTCTCCCTCAGAGGGCCAAAACTGAAACTTGACGGCCTATTGAGCTGCACAAGAAGTAAAATGGTACTCGGATCCCAACTGACTGTAAAGTGTCACGCTGCCCACTGTTCTCCAATTCCGAAAATGAAAAAAATTGGGGGATTCTATTCATTTCAAGAGCATTGTTTTCTTGCAAAAATAAGACAGCATAAACAGTTTAAAGTTTAAAGGTGTAGTGTGTAAGAATTAGCCACCTGTCAGAGTCATAATTAGAACAAACAGGGGGGCAACATTTTAGCAGAGTTAACTCTAAATTGGCTAGTTAGCTCAGGTAGCAATGGAGCTAGTGGTCCCGAATGTGAGCTCAGAGCACTATGGAAGTGTGGGTGCTGATACCACTAACACGGGAGCTTTGGACCAGGACAGGCCAGAGCAAGCTGGTGAGCCTGCTAACTTCAGTAGATACCTCATCAATGGGGTACTTCATTGCTCAAATGTTTGCAGTTCACCCAGCTGATGCGCCACAAATGTGTCCACTCTCTTGTCTTTGGCTCAAATTAGCGCTCCTGATCATCAGCAGCCTCTATTTTAGGAACGTGTTTGTGTATTTTCCTCTGCTGCTGTGATGAATAAGTTGCTTTCTTTTTCCTCAAAGCCAAAAAGCCGCATCACGTTGTCTGCCATCTACTCGACATGCTCATCGTTGGATCCGTCTTGTAACAGTTCCCACCGTTGATCAGCTCGAGATGAAACAGACATCTGGTGTAGAGTAGCGATTTTTCTCCTCTCGGTTGTCTTCCGTGCTCGTTCCACAGAGCGAGCGCTTATGTGTTTGTTCCTCCCATAATTTATGGACAAGGCCCTCTGTTTGTTTTACACTGTCCCTCAGGAGATCTGCCTCCGTCAGCCCGTGAGAGCAACTTACACTGAATGTTTTTTAACAACCCAGCTCATCCCGCTCAGCTTGTGTCTGGTCAAAACCATAACTGCCCGATGAAAATCGATGTGTGGGAAGAGTTCAACTTTGGCTTCACATGCTTAGTCACAAAGGCTCCTTATCTGTGTTTTCAATTGCTCATTTCTTAAAGCAGCAAATTCTGATTATTTCTGTTTTTTTTGAGTGTCAAAAATTGATTACATCTCCGGTGTTTCACTGTTCATAAGATTAAGAAAGATTGAATATAATCACAAACTTAAAGTTGCCCTGGCGTGCTTTTCTTGTAAACAAGCAAAAGTTACATTATTATTATACAGTCGCAAAAAACAGACTGTGGACACAAATGTTTCTTGTTGTGATGGCGCCTCATGGAGATTAGTGAAATTAAGTGAAACCAACAGCAGGATGTCCGAGTGTTGCCTGCGTTGCTGCGATTGCGCCGCAGATCGAGATGACCGAGGTGCAGGCCGAGACCGCAACTTATTGATGCTGTAGCTGATCAAATGTTTCATGTTTCCATTATCGCCTTCCTTGTGCAAGTACTGGAAATGAACGCACTCTTCCTCTTGACATATTTCTAGGGCCATATAACTGACTCATCGGAAAGTTCAGTTTGAAGAGTTTTTGTTTCGGACGTAACAGCCTGCGGGGAACTTCTGCTTAAATGTAGATCTTCCAAGGACGCGGAGGATGATGATATTTCAGGATTTGTTTATGGTGTGACGGTTAAATGAGTTCCACTGTAATCTTTTTTTAGCCGCGGTTCGCCAGAGAAGGCTCCTTTCATAATATCTCCATTCATGTGCAAATCATTTTCTCAGAAAACAAGATCAGCAGCTAATATGGTGGTCATTGTATATTCATCTAATTGCATAATGTACATGTGTTTGTGTCTTCGTGATCTTGCAGCTCCAGGACAAGGAGGAGCTCTTGCAGCGGGGGTCTCCTCCTGAACACAGTGATCGTATCTTCGAGGAGTCCTGCGACGCCCCCTGCGCTGCTGAAAGACTTTTTATTTTCCCACACACCCGCTCGCGCCCCTCGCTGCCCCCCGCCATGCCAACGCTGCCGGAAGAAGAGGAGGACTCCCCCGAGGATCTGGACAGTTCCTCCAGCTCTCCCAGTACAGTGAGTGCAACTCTTTGCTAAACCGTCTGAGGTTGTACACGCTGCCGCTGGGTAATTGATTTGAATCTGGTGAGGAAGTTCATGGGTGCTGCACTCAAAATGTTTTCAGTTCAGCAGGAGAAGCATTTGGATAACTTTAAGAGACCATATTGGGATTTGGTTTGATACATATTTTACTTTTTTTGGATCTGCACTCGCATTTCAGTGGTTTCCTACAAAATGTTTACAAGTTAATCTGTAATTCCACTGAATGTTGAATGTTTTATGAGTGTTTGAAGGTCACTTTGTCTCTCTATCACAGTAAATCATCCACAGCAGAGCCACTGCTGAGGTTGAACTGACTGATATCAGTTCAGGTTGGAGACTTGGAGCCCCATGAGAGCAGTTTTTGATTTGTGGCTTTGAGTTGCATAAATTAAAACTGACTTGAGTTCAAGATTTAAAAACAAAATATCTTTAATGCTTTTTTTATTTTTATATTAGAACCAGACTGGTTCTAATAGGATCTGAGAACCTGGGAGCAGGTCCTCCTTTGTTCAGATTTAAAGGGTCATTTTACCCAAATTGCATCTGAAAAAAATCTCTTTTATATGTGATGTCTGTCAAAGCTTTTTAAGCTATTTAAAGGTCCGACATCATGTTTTTCATTTGAATGTGTACCAGAAAACAAGCACATTATTTTTTCTCATATTGTCCATTGCAGCAGCTCCTCTATTAAGCAATCTGCACCGTGCCCAAGCAGGCTGGACCCTCAAAGTCCAGTTTGTTTAGTGTGAAAACAACACAAAATAACCCACAAAAAAGTCAGTAAAGTCATGTTCTCAGTGTTGTTCTCCAATGTTCTGAGGCCACGCTATGACGTGATGACATACGAACAAGAAGTAATGTGAATGTGAGTCCAGGCCAGCAGGGGACTGGGGAGGAGGGATAATCATGTTTGGTCACAGTACAGAGCAACTGGGCAAAGTGAAAGCGCGCCATGGGTGCCTGTCCCTTTAAGGACCCCTTCCTGAAGAGCCCAGTCAGCTCTGATTGGTCAGCTCTCACAGGCCTGAATAGGCACCGCCTACTTTATTTACACATCACCTCTGCTGGTGTGTTTGTAACCATACCTGTGGCTGAAGGTGATGACTTTACAATTGTGACATCATAACTTCATAAAAGGCTCGTTTGAAGGCGTGTGCATTTCTCCATTGTGCTGTCACAGTATTTACTGTAAATAGCTCCAAGACCTGCTTTATGATAGAAAAAAAAAAGACAGGAAATCTCTACATTATAGGACTTAAAACTATCTGCAAGCTTTTGGAGGTATCCACGTCTGCAACTCTTCACTATAATGGAGCTGAATGCAATTTCGTCTGTGCTCTGAGAAATTGCATTTAAAAAACTCAATGCAAATGTGTCTTTTGAGAAATCACTATCCCAGTTATTACTTTATAACTCACAAACCTCACTGCCAAATAGTCTGAGACAGTATATTCTGTTGAAATTGGTTCCAGGGAAAACTTTTGAATGAAATTTAATTTCTAAAATGTCATTTTTAGATACTTTCAGCACCTATATCACCAAATCTATCCATTCCTATTGTGCTTCGGAGGCAGCAGCATTTAAGAGATTAATATCTCAAAACCAAAGCTATTTGCTTGATACCAGTAGGCGTAAATGGAAATTAAATCCTTTTATCATGTGTGTGATCTGAGCCTTTAAATCGTGAACATCCTCAAGTTTGGAAATATCGTTTGCAGCATATCAAAATAATTTGAAGAATATAAACCGAACATGCAGCGGACAGTAAAGTGTTAAACCTTCTGCATCCTCAGAGAACATCATCTTCCGCTGCAGGCTCTCATTAACTCACAGACTAGATAAGACTTCTCTGCAGAATGTAATGAAGCTGTAATCTAATCAGAGCATATGCCAACACTATAAAAATATCCACCTTTATTACAGCACAGACGTGGCCTTTCTGCAGCCTCACTATCAGAGGGAAACTTTTTAAAAGGAGTCTAATGAAAAGATAATCTCTGAGAAGAGCTCTCAGGGATCTAGTGTTTGATTTCAGTCTGTTTAATGTGCATTCTTACCTTTGATGGCCGGTTTTAGGATTTTATGAAACAGGAATTTTTGGATACCTGAAGTTCAGTTTACTCGTCACTAAGAGTACAGTTTAGCCTGCGGAAATAGTTGAATAATGCATTCTTTGGCTCTGGACAAACAGCCTGCTTTTCAAACTGTAGGTGTGAGGTGCTAAAGAAGACGAATGAAGGAGGCTATTGAGCTGCATTATAGCATTTTGTTCAGCTTGACCTAGACGTGAGACTAGAAGAATGATGTGTGTCAGCCCCTGATGCTGTGATGCTGACCTGTTTTTGTTTTTCAAATCTATGGTTTGTGATCATCGAACTTCATGCAAAACAGAATCATAGGGACATTTACCATACTCTGACTATTTATCTGCTCTTGCACATTTTCTCTTTGGGATATTCATATTCACTCTTTTGTGCCTCTAGTTCTCACAAATGACACCAACCAATGGCATGTCACAAACTTGACATTGTCGAGCACAAAGTTGCTGATGAAAACTTCCTCACAGCTGCAGTTAATCTGATGAGACTATTGTTGGGACCTATGGGTGAAGTTGTTATACGTGGATTTAAAAATGAGCTCCCCAGTCTTCACACCGAGGTGCAAAGACTGCCAAGTGACTCAGCTTTGAGCTGTTATTGGTCGGGTGACAGAGGGTGCAGTGGAGGCTGGATTTAAGTGTGTAACTGCACCAAAGCCAATAACCTTCATACTGTCTCAAATATAAACTGAGTTTCTAACAGGTGAGTTGGCCATTTTATTAAGGAGCTTTTTGTCAAAGTCTAGTTTTAGTACCTTATCATGTTCATGTCAGTTGATATTGACTAATTTCCTGAATAAACTTGAGTTTTGTCAAAATACCAGGAATGGACACACCGGACCTGCAGTTGGGTTTTGTCCCAGCAGCAGGAGTACCGGTTGGTGTCTGGCGCACAAAATCTAATGAAATTGTCTTGTGCAATGTGTCATTTGTTCTTTACCTGATGAATACTTACACCTGCAATTGGTATTTTTTGACATATCATCTTTTAAGTTGATCAAGTGTTCATGTCATGTAACAGGTGCTTATCTACACATCCAGCAGGAAAGCAGCAAAATTATCATTTATAAAGAATCAGGCCTTTGGCCATCTGGCAAATTTAAATCCAATATTAAATCTCTTTTAGCTCTGATTTTGGTCTCTGCCAACTCCTAATGGAAATATCTGTCTCTTTATGTATGTTTATGAATGTGTATGTCTGCTGATTGGTGCTGAGCAGATAGTGTACAGTGGGATTGTAGAGCTTTTTCACTGAAAACAGCTTCCCAAGCAGCAGAGAAACAGTGAGTCACAGAGAGTCAGATAAACCAGGAGGTCCACGGGTGCCCATTATTCAATTACAGACGTAATATTCAGTAAATGTTTTCAGGTTAAATTCCTTAAATCAGTTAAATGAAAGAAAGCATATTTACAGCTATGCTAGTTTGTTGTAGCCTTGCTGTAACTTTGACTCTCTTGTTTTCTTTTCTCAGTTAACACCAGGTGAAAGTCGAGCTGTCGTCATGAATGCCCCCACCATCGTCTACCCACAGCAGGCCACTATTGTCCAACAAGATGGACGACCCCTCGAGCAGGCCAGGTAATCGTCCACCATCTCCAACGCTGAAATAGTTTTCTTCTTTTTTTGGTTGTGAGCAAGGACGGCATGTCTGAATCATTACTGATTCCTCTCTCAGACCACACAGTCCCCGAGCTCGCCTGGCCAGAAACTCATCAGGAGGGCCCATCACAACAGTCGGTGGGTAAACCCTGCACACGCACGCACGCACACACACACACACACACACACACACACACACACACACACACACACACACACTTCAGCTGTAATTATCTAAAGATAACCACAACACTATGAGAACTATTTGATGTTATCATTAGCGGCATTTACTTTCGTCCAGCACCAACTTCCCGGATTTTCCTCTGGAGTGTTTTTCTATAATTGAATATTTGTTTTAAGCTGTTTTTGAGTGGGTACTTTCTTCCGAAGTGCCTCCTTCACCAAACAGCTTTGATTCATTTCACTGAAACATCCATCTTTCCGGAAAGGATGAATAAAATAACAAAATAATGCTCTCATGCTGCGTAGTTACACAAGAAGCTTCACAACATTTCGACTAAGTTTGGTCATCGGTGTCCTGAGAGATTAATCTGTCCTCCCACATGCCTCGAATGCTTCTGCCGGTTTGATTACACTAGTTTAGCTTGTAGCCCTTTTCTGTGGAGAAGGGAGGATAAAAATATATTTGACCTGGCCAACCCTCATCAGCTGATTTATTGGATGACATCCATCTTTGAATTATTCATTGGGGTGAGATTTAATACAGAGGACTCCCTCCTAAATCTCTACTTCAAGTGGCTCCAGTCTGGAGACTTTTTAACCTTCTTACAGTTAAACATTTCTGTAATAGCTCCTAAAAATATATTTTTTTCAGTTCCTTTTAAGCTAATAATTTATAATATAT
Source organism: Diplodus sargus (assembly GCA_903131615.1). Taxonomy (NCBI): domain Eukaryota; kingdom Metazoa; phylum Chordata; class Actinopteri; order Spariformes; family Sparidae; genus Diplodus; species Diplodus sargus. The sequence continues at coordinate 345,805 of CAEMYA010000013.1, forward strand.
AATACAAAAACACCTCTTGTGTGTGCATGCGTTGTCTTTCCCAGACAGCATAGGCAACGTGATCGACCTGGTGAAAGATCCGCTGCCCGAGCTGCAGCTCTCTGAGGAGGATCGGCAGAAGAACCTGGAGCTGCTCGAACAGGCCAAGAAGGTCAGCGACCGCTTCCTGACACGCCGCGGCCGTCGCTCCACAGGCAGCCTCGGTGACTCACCGACAGGTAGTGAACGCACACACACATACACAGACGCAAACACTCTGCCTAATGTAGCATGTAGCATACTCAGAATGAGTTGATAAGACATTTCTGCGCATGCATATACTTGTAATTGGATTCAGCTTGTTACTTAAAGAGGGTATGGAAGTCACACTGATTCAATTAGTTTTTAAGTCAATTTGGTTGAATTCGCAATGTTTTTTTTTCGCCGCAGGACTTTCTCCAACTCCGACCCCGTCATCCTCGCCGTGTTCATCTAGAAGCAGCTCACTGACTGTGGCTCCTCAGACTGGTAACACACTTCCTTCTTCGACTGGGGACTTAGGAACAACTTTTTAAATTAGAACTTCTCTGCCTTATTTTCTGTTCCCCTATAATTTGTTGGTTGTCTTTTTGCTTTTCACCGTAGGACCCTCAGAAGCGACCCATGTCAGTTCTCAGTTGGTTGGGCAGGTAAAGAAATTACTGTAACTGTTATTAAAAACAAGTTCCATCAATGGGCTGTGGTCTAATGCAGATATATGCACATTTCCTCCCATCCAAAACTGGCCATGTTCATTTTGGTTCCCATTTGTTGTGTTTTTTCTGCCCTAATTTGCCTGTAAAGCAGTTTTTTTGTCTTTATGAACAGCAACTTCCCCCTCGCCCGAACCATTTAAGAATCAGCCCTGCTTCATTTTAATCCAGTCAGTCAGTCAATATTTATTGGTCTAAGTAATGCTTATAAACTAAATCAAATCGGCTGTGTTGTCCTCTCTTGTAGCTTCTGGAGGTGCCTTCATCGCGAGACGACTTAAAGACTCAGGATCTGGAGGTCAGATTAACAGATTCACTCGTTGAATCTCTTTCAACAACTCACATCTCGTGAGATCTCTGAACCAGACTTCTCCTTGAATGAGACTTGTGTTTTTGGCAACAAAACAAATCTTATCAGTAAACGAAAAGGTCCGTCTCTGTAAGAGAGTAGTTTCCAAAATCAGACGCAACCTCAACACAACAATAACAACCTCAGCCTGAAAGTGGCAAAAAAACAAGCATTTCAGTGGATGTAAATCTGACAGTTAGAGTTGACCCCAAAGATTAAGTTGCAGCAATTGCAGCTGTGCTGAGGGAATCAAAGTAACACAAGTCATTTACACAACCAAAGTTGCTAATACCAGAATTCCCCTTTAATATTGTCTCATGTACACCTGATACAGAGGTTTGTACGAGAGAGAAATCGAGCTTAAAAGGTAGTCAACCCCTGAACTCTAATTCTACGTTCGAGGTGGAGGGAGGGGTTTCCCCTCTCTGGGAATAAACGTCTTAATACTTGAGCCACAGGCTGCAGATATGTTTATTGACCTCTTCTTTGCTTGTGTGTAAACTCCGCAGATTCATGCTCCCTACAGGATAATCCCCTGACTTTTCCTTTAGCACCACTGGCAGGTCAAACGTATCAGTTGTCCTGAGAAAAGTCATGGTTCCCAGAGATTCAATCCTACTAACTTTTTCTCTAGTGCCACCACAAGGCTGGCATTTGTGTTTTTTTCGTAAAATACGACAGCTATTGGACGAAATTTCCGAGAAATCTGGTTCACATTCTCTTTGGCATAAATTGCTATGACTGAGGATCTGTTGAATTTATTTGTCCAGTACTTGTACAACAACATGCCTGACACACTCATGACAATCCCATCAGCCTCAGCTGTATACTGTTCAGCTTGGTTCCATGCTACTGTTAGCATTTAGCTCAGAACGCTGGCAGCACTAAGTGCAGCCACACAGAGCCTTTTGTTTTGACAGTGTGCAGAAGTTTACTACATTCTTTATCGACACAAATACGGAACTGTACCTCAAACACTGCAGGCATATGAACACAACAGGGATTGTAAAGGCATTAATGATACTTCATATCTTGCTAACTGCAGGGCAGCAGGCTGCTGATGGACTGGAAGCCCACAGAGAAGAGGAAAGTGTCCTCTGGGACTCTAACGCCACGTTTTGCTGTTCAGAAGGAGAACTGTGACCCTGCTCTACCCAAGAGTCCTCCAGCAGTCACTAAAGGGGACGAGGGAGCCAGTCCAAGCCGAAACCCCAACCAGGCCCCGGCCACAGGGGTGGCCAAGCCCGTCCCCCGACCCCCTACTCAACAGGCCCCCTGTACAGCAGAGATCAAGACGATTGGGGCCTTCCCTCCGCTAATGAGGGCTGTTTCCTGGGATGCTGTAGGCGGCCTTAATTCTCGAAATGGAGCCCCAAATTTCCCTCCTACACCAGAGGAAACCCTCTCAGACAGTCCCAGGGATTCTGTCTTCAAGTCCTCAGGGTACAAAGACCTCCCCGCTCAGCCAGGGAGTCTAAATAAACTGTCCAAACTCAAAGAGGTAAATCATTTGTCTAGAAGATTACGTGTCACTGTCATGAACAGTCACATGCTCTTTTTGTAAAATGCTTTGTTCTCACGTGTGTGTGTGTGTGTGTGTGTTTGTTTATACAGGAGCACAAGCTGATGCGTAACCAAAGCATATTGGGATCCAAGTTGCCAGACTTGAGTGAAGCTGCTGAACAGGAAAAAGGTAACAGTCCTTGTTTGCCCTCTTGTCCCTGTAAGACAGAGAGTGCTCTCAGAGGTACAGTCAGCACTGTCGCCAAGGGTGTGTACACTTCCTGAAACTCAGGGAAAATCTGTTCCAGTCAGAAAATTATGATGATGATTTGCTTTTGTTATTTTCCTCTGTGCCATCCGTTAACTGGCAACAGAGACGTAAATGCTGTTTTCATGTTCCAGCAGCAGGGGGCGTGATTGAGGAGACCACCTGTGGGAGATGGAATGAGGAAATTATTTTTGTGTTAAGTGTTTTGTGTTTTGTTTTGGAAACACAGAGAGCTGGAGACATTAGACTTGGACTTAGAGTCAAACTTAGGTTGAAAAAAAACCCACACTTGGACTTGGACTTGAGTCCATTTGATGCTAAAGCTGAGCCATGTACATTAACTCACTGAACTTACTGATTGAGTTCACTGACTTAACGACTCTTCTTAACTTGTGCTACCATTTACACTTACTTGTTATTGTTCTGAAGTTGTTCAGGAAACGTTACATGGTCCTTTTAATGTTTTACACACAGAAGCACTTGAGACTTGACTTTAAACTTGTTTCGCACTACTTGAAGCTTCTGAAAACTTCTCTGGAAAAAGGTGTTTCTGCATGTTTTATTTATGCAGCGATCTGTCCGCAGGCCCTCTACCCTCTACAAACTCAGCCAGTCGCGAGGAGACGAAGGAGAAGTCTGACGCCATGCCAAACATTTCAGATGTGATGCTGAGAAAACTCAAACTCCACCGAGGTCTGCCGGGCTGGTGCGTATCAAACTCTAACTGCTGCTTAAGTTGACTTTTACCTTTTTTTTCTTTCTTTTTCCTTAATCACTCAAAAATAACCCTCCTTACATCTTAATCTTACAGTATACAAACAGGCTACTTCATTGACATGACTTGCCATACTAACAGTTCCTCTTTGATTTCATTCCAGTGCACCACCACTCACTGAAAAAGAAGTTGAGGTTGGTATCTGATCTGTACATGTTTTGGGTTTTTATTCTAAAACTAATAGAATACAAAACACGAAAATCTTCAGATATTCCAAATCATGATGAAGGATCAAACTTCAGTTTTTTGTCCATGCGTGCCTGCCGCAGTTGTTTTCATGCGGTTCTCAGCTTGTACTTGTTTGCAATTTAAATTAATGGCTGGGAAATACTTATTCACTTCAGACTGAAAAAAGCAACATATAGCATGTTAGTTACAGTACACAGCCTTGTCCAAAACCACAACTTTTTATTAATTTGTAGAGATTAATCAAGTGAGATATAATGTGTCACTTAGTGAGCGTCAGAGGTGTTAATCAGTGGATTTTGTTACCTTGGGGCAGAGCAAGACTGGCTGTTTCCAGTCTGTATGCTAAGCTAAGCTAACTTGCTGTTGGCAACAGCTTCATATTTAGTGTGCAGACATGAGAGTGGAATCGATCCTCTCATCTAACTCTCAAAAAGAAGGCAAAAAATCTGAATATTTCCCAATATGTCAAACTATTAAACATGTCTAACATGTCTAACAAGTCACTGTGCTTGTATATAAAAGGCTAAAAAGTGTTTGGGAAACAACAAAAATGTGTTTCCCAAACAAAATGTATTCAATTTCATATTCTCATTTCCACTTTTTAAAACGCTCCACGGTATTTACTCTTGCCGTGGGTCATAACATCGACCACCAACAGTAATCTGTTTACTTTGAGCCATTAATTGCATCCAAACTGTTTCACACGGTGCAGCCAGATGCTTTGTTCCACTGGCTGCTGAACACGTGTTGCCCCGTGTTGATACAAACCCGTTTTGTTACAGTAGTTAATTACACCGTCATAAAAGTCTGCTGCCTGGATTTGGCGCTGCTCTGTCAACAGGAAAGTGTTTTCTGTTCCTGATCAGACCAAAGAGACTCTGAGTGATTTCCTGTGGAGAAAATGCAAACACTAGTGACGCTGTCGGCCTCAGGCTGCGGCCCCTCTCGCTGCTCCCTCGGGGATGCGTCTGCATCAGGACAGTCAGAGGTCGTATATTTCCTCTCAGCTGTGGGCCGTGTATGTTGGAATACTGCGTTGACTGGCTTTGATCAGGGCAGCAAAACATCATCGGGTCAAATGTCAGAATCACAGCTTGTTCCCCCATGCTGCACTCAGGGATGCTCAGTTCTCCCTCACACGTTAACCGACGATAAAGGATTTCAGTTACGATGTAAACAACCACACGTCTTTGCGTATGTGTGCGTGCTGTTCTGTGGGAGAGTTTTCTATGAATTGAATGAGCTGACGTGTTGCCATCACCGGCACCTTATCTCTAGTTAGCGTGCCGTTTAATGTGCCATTCCGAGTGTTATATTGCAGCGACTTCCTCCCAACAGAATGCATTTGTCCAGCTGTCACTGGCCTTTCGCAACGACAACTACACTCTGGAGATGCGTCTCAAACAGGCCGAGAGGGAGAGGAACCTGACTGAGGAAGACACCGAGAAAGAACTCGAGGAGTTCAAAGGAGCACTGAAGGTCAGTCCCTCGAAAACAGCAACCGATTATTAGATAAACTCAGTAGAAAAGAAGCGCTCCCTCTGGCTCTTTAGTACTCATTTATCTGCTTAATGTTTCCTGGAAGTGTCCCGCAGTAAATATTTATCTTGTGAGAGTCCAATTCCAGGTACAAAAGGGACAGTGATGTACACTTTGTGTTCCCGAGAGAGTCGTAGCACCGTGTCGTTTGTGTTTCTCGCAGATGACTTCACCACAGTGGCAGAACCTGGAGCAGCGGGAGGCCTACCAGCGCCTCATCGAGACGGTGGCGGTGCTGCACCGGCTGGCCACGCGGCTCTCCAGCAGAGCGGAGATAGTCGGAGCAGTTCGACAGGTGCAGCTCGCGTAAACACACGCAGGCGAGAGCGCAAATGCGGGACAGTCGAGGGCAGATAAAGAGGATGAACTATATACGATATCTTATTGTTTGGAATGTGCTGTCTTCTCCAGGATGTCAGCGTTTTGCCAGTGTTTTTTTTTTATCTGATGTCACGGCTCGCACCTCCTGCCGGCCAAAGCAAACATCAGTTAAAGAGCATATTTACCGTTTTTATAGCACAAAGGTCTTCATCTATTTATAAAGAAGAACCATGACCCTTTTCTGCCACTACTTTTAACTGCTGCCAATAACAATCTAATGATAAGGCTCTATCAGTTGCACAGTAACCTGTAATAGCATGGCATTTTTGATCCAGTTCAGATGACTAGAAGTCCCTTTAGCAACTTCTGTCATTCGTATTATTATTTCTATGAGGCCTTTTTCACAAGGTATTTATTTTGTGTATGTTTCAAATACGTATATTGTTCAAACAAGGCATCAAGCAAGATTAAAAAAAAGGGGGGCTGCTTGTAGGTATGAACCAAAGAGTCATCGCCATGTATTGTAGCTCTGTGGAAACTTTTAACTCGTTGTCTTTGTTTCAGTACACAGTCAACAGCTCTCATCCCTGTTTCTAGCAGGCATTTTTTCTGCAAACACCTGATAAGCACACAGCAGCAGACGTACAAACTTAACAAGAAGCAGAAAGAGCCAGATGTTTTTCTCAGGAGTCAGGGAGACCGTAACGTGAAAGAATGGCACTCGGTAGAGCACAAACCTCCGCCAAGGCCAAACAGTCCCCCTTTTTGTACTTACTCATAGATACCAGCCACCTGCCTACGCCTGATTATCCCCTGAGGAAAATAACACAAACATTTTTTTTAAAAACACCTTTTCAATGTTAAAAAGGTGAAATTAAAAAAAACGAACTGGATCCGTCCCTTTTATCTGGATGCACACCAAGAGTGAATGGGGTCTATTGTTGGTCCGGGAACCATCGTCTACCCAAATTTCACAGAAATCTCCGCAGAAGTTTCTTGCTAACAAACCAACCAACAGACAAAGGAAATGACACTGGTGAAAATAAAGCCTCCTTGGCATAGGTGTAAGCCAGTAAATATGGGGATTCTTTCCATCAGAAGGCGGAGAACTCAGTGCATATATGACGCTAAATTGATCTGTTTCTACTGGAGTAGTAGTGACACACACTACTAATATGTGTGTGTGTGTTTCTGCTTGTTTTGTAGCAATATCATATCATATTTAATCTTAAAATTAGTGGGGACATGGAATCACTGAAATGTATGTTGGACAATTACGTTTTAACAATAGATTATTTCCGTTTTCACCTTTGTTTCACAGTCCCTACTACAAAGAAAAACTACTCTGCAGGCTGACATTGACTGACTTTTCTTTGTTCGACAGGAAAAACGCATGAACAAGGCCACTGAGGTCATGATGCAATACGTAGAAAATCTGAAGAGGACATATGAGAAGGACCATGCAGAGCTGATGGAGTTCAAGAAGCTGGCCAACCAGAATTCAAATCGCTGTTACGGGGGTTCTGTAGACACTGGAGGTAAGACGACACCGAAGACCTCGTTCAGATAAAGCACCGGGAAGCACAGAGAGCGAAACTCAGCCAACCTGATTTTACATTATTCCTCCACGAACGTTTTAAATGCCTGTTAATGGAAAATATTTTGAAACTTTATTTATCCAGGCGAGGGTCTGATAAAGCATGCGTCTTTTTTTGGCATCAGTGCTGCTTTGTTCTGTCACAATAAACTTTCCACTGTAACTTCAGTATCCTCACGCTGGGTTACTGCACAGCTTCACTGCAACTTTAGAAACGTTAAAGAAGTTGACGGTTTCTGTCTTTACATAATTCTGTAATCTGTGTGTCTTTGTCTGATATCACACAGATGATGGAGTTCCACGGCCATCGAGATCAATGTCGCTCACACTTGGAAAGGTAAACTTCAATAATTAGCTGCTTTTTGTTGCCTTGCAAAAAGTCTCCGGCCATGTCAGCTTACGTTTTAAGTATGCTAACATGAACTAAGTAGCACGTAACACAAGGTAGGCTAGTTGTTTAGCCATTATACTCAGAGCCCTTCAAACTTCAACCTCTCAGTTGTAGTGGGAGGAAAGTCAGAGTATCACCTAAATAATTAGGATTTCTCCTCCAGGGATCGTTGATTTCTGAAATTCAGACGCAGATATTCTCACAGTTTAATGTTCTGTCTCCTGTCCAGGCTCTACCCAGGCGTAGGGTGAGCGTAGCGGTGGTGCCTAAGTTTAACCTACTGAACATCCCAGGTCAGACTCCTGCCACAGCCGGCCCAATCCCAGTCCCAGTCCCAGGCCAGAGCCCCACCACCGGACCCACCACGGGACCTGTCCCTGGTGCCGCTCTTCCTGTCCTGGTAGGTTTTCCTGTCCTGTCAGGAAATGTGGCATGATGACACATCAAGCATTTAATGAAGTGACACCCACTCACACGTACCTACACTGGGGTTAGAAAGATTCAGGTTTTTTTTAGAATGGATAGATAATCTATGGAATAGAAGCTGTCTGTCTCACATTGATGTAATTTTGACTGGTGATGAATTAGAAATATCTGTATTAAGTGTCAGTGATGGCAAGTAACTAATTAAATGAACTCCAGTACTAAAGGGTCAGATAGAAATCCTAGGGGGTTGTGAGATGATTAATGAGAGAGAAGAGAAGAATCTAAATGCATCAACACACATTTTGTATTCATATTTTTTAAAAATGTCCCTGATTTGTGGCTCATCACAGAAGTTTAGAGGAACTGTCTCTTAACTTACCTGAAATATGACCAGAGACTCCAACATGACCCTGCTTTTTGTAGACTGAATTTCAAAACCTTGTCAAAGTCTTAACTGTCAGATAGATTAAAGCTGATTGAAAAGCAGAATATTTCCTTCTGAGAGCAGTGGGGTAAGTTTAAAGTAGTTTATCTAACTTGGGAACACTCAAGTAAAGAACACAAACCTCAAATATGTACTTAAGAGGTCGGTAACAATTTGCCAGACGTCATGTCGGTGCTAACTTCAAATAAAACTCATCACATCATCATAATGTTACGTGTTGAAAACTTGAATGTTGAAGTAAACATGTATGTGGCGCTGTGATCCGACCCTCTCACATCACCAAGACTCTGAGGCTGAGTTTAAGTTGAAAAAGTCACACAGCGTTGCTTTAAGTAAAGGATGGGAACGCTTCTATTGCGCATGTCAGTTGTGTATTATTGTTAGAAAGCTATTATATTCTCTTTAACAATATTCACTTCTTTCCTCTCCAGTGTGAAGCGAACGATGTGAAAAGCAACGCTCCCACAGAAGCAGCGCAGCCGGCAGCAGAATGGTGCGTTTTGTGTTCGCACACATACTCACACACGACTGCATGTACAGCATGTACACATACCATTCCATGATTCCCAAGGTCACCACACAGTTCTTGAAACAATGGGCCAAGACGAGCCTGAGCTTGTAATCGTTCTTATCAAAAGCATTTTGTGCTGCAGAGCGACCTTTTGGCTTGTTTGTGCGACCTTCAGGATGTGCCTCTCAGAGCAGAGAGAAGCGAGGTGAAAATAACCCTGAAAGCGTAAAAAATAATCAAACCCTCCTGCAGTTGATGGATATCCTATCCTGGGTCGTAATCTAAACATTTGTGCAAGGGTTTGACAAAGTCCAGGCACAAGGCTCCAATCATATCTGGTTATAAAGTGAGCGGAGCTCTCAAGTGTCTGAGCGAGATGTTCTGTGAGGAGACGAGAATAGCCATAACAAAGTTGCAAAGTGCCAGCTTCGTTTTCTTTTTCCTGTTCGTGCTTGCCGTGCCTGTGATGGTGTCGGTAATGCACACCGCCACTCAGCCAGAGCTGCAGTTGTCCAATCTGAGACAAGGCAACAGTGTTGTGATGTGTTAGTGTCCAAGGCTGACTGTACTTTTCCAATCTGAAACAATGCAGTGGAAAGAGTGCGTCGGAGCAGGAAAGTGAGCCAGCCAAACCTTCAGTCAACGTAGAGGAGATCAGAGCCGAGATCAGAGCCGAACTCAAGGCAAAGATCGAGGAGGAGGCGTATAATAAAGGGTGAGGCCGTCACACAAACACATACTTCATGATGAACATGTTGCTCCTCATAAATGATCACATTTATTAGTCCCATCAGTTATGTTGTGGTTGTGCAGGTTTATAAGGTTAAGTATACTGAGTCGTTCAGATGTTTACAGTGATCACAACAAATTCTACAATAAATTCCACATTCTTGGTTGCTGCTTAAAGATGAGACATCAGTACTTTGTACATTTTTTTCACTACATGTCCTGAGAATCTAAACATTTCCAATGCAGCTACCAAGAGGGAGTGAAGCAAACTAAAGTGCTCCAGGAGGAGAAGCATGAAGAGGAAAACACTGTTGAGAAATTCCTGGATTTGAAAAATAAAGATGAAGAGAGTGGAAAGAAGTTGAAGACGAGCAGGTAAACTGAAGAAACGTAGAGCAGCGTGTTGTGTGTGTTTTTTCTCTGGTAGCGTTGATGTGAACAGGCCAAATGACCGGTCTTCAAGTTCCATACACAATGCAATGATATAAAACATTCCCTGACGGTACATACAAAGCTTTAACTTTGCTACATTGTATTACAAATCAGGGCCAGACTGATATGTTGTTTGGTTGATATTGGTCCATCACAGATATATCAGTATCTACAAACATTTTGTCCAAAATTAGCTAATATGAAACCTTTTTAATATATATATATATATGCAAAAAATTATTACTAATTTCACAGTGAAGTTCATTGTTTCAGTGCCCTGATGCAATTTTAGACACTGAAGTTTATTGTTAACCTATAAAACCTTTCTCCTCTGTTTCATGTCTTTGTGTTCAATTCCCACATTTGAGGGATTGTTGCAAAAAATCTTTCCGAATTGGAGGAATTTTTCCTTCCTTGGTATCAGCATTAGCCCCAGAAAAATTGACTATGACCTGAAAACAAAACAAGTCTGATTGTAGAAATGTAAATGGAGATTTAAAGAAAAAAACATTCAAAAATACAGACAAAATACAGTCATTTTGCACATATATTATGCTTAATAAACTTGCAGAGGGCTGGATGCTCATGATCTCATATTTTTAAATGAAAAATACAATCCTCTTATGTTTGTTTGCAGCATAGTTTGTGTCCTGTTGGTAAATGGAAGTTCATAATGATTTGCACATATAAAAAACGACAATCAATTTAACAATTTAAGATACTACTTTTTTCATACCTTGGGTTTTGTTCGAAAATCAGTAACAACAGGAAATATCAACATTATATAGAGGCACTGACAATGATATCAAAAATGAATGATAGACAGCAAGTCTTTATGTAGCTCTACATAATTTGCGGATGATTATCAATGAGAGGCTTTAAACTGTAAAACTGTACTTAAACATCTGTCATTTAAACTTCCAGTGTGTAGGATGTACAGTAGGCAGATCTATCGGCACAAACTCCTGTCATTGTCATTTGAATGAACGTATAAAGCTGTTGACTGCAATGAGCGAGCGGATCTTTACTGCATGCGGTCACTGTCTTCACAGGAGGATGGAGGAGGTCCTGGTTCTCGTGGGTCGTTTTTTTCCCAAGATCTACCAGAGCCGGCGAGTACTCTGGTTCGCTCTGACGCTGTTTGTGGTGTTGTGTCTGGTTATCAGTATTTTCACGTTCTTCAGTGACTACTACAACAGACGTGAGGAGACGTAAGCAGAGAAGGAGCTGTGTGCGAGGGGGAAATGAAGAAGATCTTTGGACGAGGTGTAGCAGCACAACCAAAGAAACCCCAGAACAGAACAACAGAGGCGGCAGTCGTCCTCTGTCTCTGTCAGTTTACCATATCACCACACTCAGACTCACTTGAATCCATGACCCCAACTCTGGAGGGCCAAAGGCGTTTTGGGAGGCTTTTACGGACGACGCTGCCTTTAATAGAATTAAGTTATAACTTTGTTTGGACTGAAACATTTACAGATTGTTTGCTGCAACAAGAGAAAACAATTATGATTTCTGTTTAGGGACCAATTATATAGTGTGTTGAAGTATATATAGATGCATACATAATGATAGGTTCTAGTTTGGGTACTGTTTGATAATGAAGATGGCACTTTCCATTGAACGCCACAATAGAAAAAGTGTATATTTATCTACACTCTAATGTTAAAGTATAATCTCTCAGGTCCAGTAGATAACAAAGCCTCTGAGATTTTTTGAAGTCATATTTAAAGATATAGAGGATAAAGGAATGTTTTTATTTTTTGTTTTATATCTTTAATGTATATTTAAAAGCCTTTAAAGTATGAGCACATTCCAAAGTAGTTCCTTAAGTGCAATATTTTGCAGCTGATGGTTCTAGTTTGTGCCATTTTTGGATTGTGTCTTCAGAGCACTGAGAGACTTTCTTCCTGTATGAGATCACTGTTTAGACTGTATGAGGCCTATATTTTTATCTTCTTTGCACATGTGTGCCTACCTGTGTTGTTTGTTCTCTGTGGAGTCAATGCTCTGCCACCTCACCTTTAAATAAAGGTGCCTGAAAACATACTGTAGTCGATTCCATGGAGGGAAATGAGGTGCAGCCAAAGCGGGGAAATGGAAGAAATGTGCACTTTTTGAACCACTGAGGGGAGCAGCAGAAACAAAGTGCGCAACATTGACATATAATCACCTTCTAAAGGCTTAGTTGCATTGTGGGTAATGTAGACCACTCCTGTGACACTGCTGGACTCATTAGGGACAAAAACGAATGATCAGAATTGATACTGCAGAACCAGAGATATCACTTTTCTTCTGATGATTGTGTTGCCTACATTACCCACAATGCAACTTAGGACAGCTTAACAGTGTGCAAATTCTCTGCAAAGTCAAGGGGGTAAAGATTCAGGTCAAATTTCTCCACAAGATCATACTCATATGAACATTTTTAAAATGATGTCTAAAAAATCATTGCTAAAAAATAGTTTGCGCAAAAATACACTTATTTGCTTATGTGATACAATTAGTATGACTGTCACGTTTGGATTAAGTACATACAGCTTTGTTAGCTTAGCTTAGCTTAGCTTAGCACAAAGACTGAAACAGGAAAACAGCTAGCTTGGCTCTGTTCAACGATAACAAATTCTACCTACCAGCATCTCTAAAGCTCTCTAGTTCATATGTTGTGATTAGTCTGTGTGTCAGAAACAAAACCAAAGAGATGATAAGTTAGACTCTTCTCCTCATGTGACTCTGCAGCAGGGGGAACCAGAGACAGTCACAGTACCTACTGTAGGCAGTGTTTCCCAACATTCCTGTTGTTGCTTTCAAAGACATCAAAACATCATCATATTCTCAGTGGAGTTGCACAATTATCGAGGAAACCATTTAGTGTCCTGTAATATAAGTTCCTTCAGTCTTAATATGACCCCATAGACACACAAATCGCGCCCTTAAGAGGACTGAGATGCTTGTTCTTTTCCATAACTCCACATTGTGAATTATTCTGCCGACTCACCTCATTGACACCCAACATCTGCCAGAAAACACGGCTGCGTGTTCGTCAGCACTCTATGCGTCATTTCCTGCTGTCAGGGTTTGGGCAGAGATGTTTTTGTGGAAGTGGGATGTCGTCGTGTGCCAAAGGCTCGTAGGAGGATACCAGAGATCATCAGCAAGTTCACGATTGAGTAAGGCCCCATGGGAGGAAATCATCTGGACAGAGTGCCCAGTGCTAGATGTTAGTAACTGTGCAACTCTCAGTGAGGACACAATCATGTAATGTCATTGATTTATTATTTCTATGAAGTGTAAGCTAATTGTATTGCTTATGTGCGTAACTGAAAAGCACTTTTGAATTCACAGTATGTGAGGTCTGAGAGGTTTATCAGTGACAACAAAACACACAAAATAACATTCTCTTTTAAGCAATTAAGATACCTTTATTGAACTGGCATGGTCCTGATCTTAAAAGGAGACGTATAATGCTCATTTTCAGGTTGATAATTTTATTTCGGGTTACTACCAGAATAGCTTGACATGCCTTAGTGTTAAAAACAAAACACATCAGTTTTTTTCATACCGTCTGGAACACTCACTGTTTTAGCTACTGTCTCTTTAAGGCCCCTGCTCCCAAAATCCCCCGTCTCCTCTGATTGGTCTGCTCACACACAACTGAGCCAGGACCGCTAACAACAACAGAGTGGCTGTGCTGAATCAATTTGTACGTGGCAAACTGGCTGCTTGGTAAGAATTATGCAATTATGTCTTAAACTTTTATTCACATTATGTTCAGACACATTCACCGACTTCCTTCCAGATGTTTTTGACCCTGGAGACAAAGTAAAACAGACACCTATTCTGGGCTTTAACTTTGTCTGAAACATTTGGGATAATGTCAGTACACAGCTCAGGAAAATATATAATGGAGGCCTTGTTAATGCGAAAATGTTGCATATTATAACTTTATGAACATTTCTGTCTAAGTCATCATTTTACTATTCCAGGAAAATGAATTCAGTGCATTCGGCCTCCCATTTCTGTGGCTCAATCTTCTGCTGACATAATAGTTTTATCTCTTTCTCTCATGGGCCCTGCTCCCAGAACATATGATGGATCTTGATGTGACCTGTGAGCAGTACTTCCCTCTTCCTTTTCCTTTACTTTCTGGCATTGACAGAGTCCACACGCCCCGACGAGCAGAATCACCTCTATTTAACCCGGTCATTTGGCCCGCAGGCACATAAAGCGTGCAGCACTTTGTCACTCCCACCATTCGTCCGTCTCTACTCGGAGCAGTCATGAATATGATCTGGCTTTGCATCATATCGGCGTTGTCAATTACTCTGGTCATCAGTGATAAAAATATTGACACAAGCCACATCAGAAGTAGGTGATTCCAACTGTTTTGATATTTATTTACATAATTCTACCTTTTTTCTTGGCCTAAAAGTAGAATTTGTTGTTTGATTTTAAATCATTTATTGCGTCAACAGCAAACCTTAATCTGTGAATGTCTTATCTGCTGTTTCCAGTTTTTCCAGCAGCGAACAAAAGTATTGCTGGAGTCCTCCAGGCAACCTCCCTAAATCACCTCAACCATCCTCAGTATGCCTTCAATGCCTCTGAAGCTCGGAGGCTGTGCTTGTCCCTCGGAGTGAACATTGCCTCAAAAGCACAAGTGAAAGAAGCTCTCAGGAGAGGTTTGGAGACATGCAGGTAAGACAAGTGAAAAAAGCCACAAGATCTCCTCGGTCATCTCAGTGGAGTGCCTTATGTCATGTCTTGTTTTGTTTTGTTCAGGTTCGGGTGGATCGATGAGCATTTTGCAGTCATTCCCCGCAGTAAGGCCGCTTCTAACTGTGGCCAAAACCAGACGGGCTTGGTGACATGGCGAGCATCTGTTAAACACAAGTTTGATGTGTTCTGCTTCAATGAATCAGGTATGATGTTTGTATCCTTGCTACACATTAGTTTACAAATCAGTCTGGTGGTGCTTGCCCCGGCTTTTTGTTCTTTAAAGAAAACAATCTGGTTGAAATTTGATGTCCATCAGAAGGTATTTACTCAGATTAACATTAGTGAACACTCCTGATAAAGGTTGTGCTAAGACTCAATTGTATACATTTGGACTGAGGTTGTATTCAGCTGTGTATTTTGGTGGAAAACTACTTTGCTCCAAAATGTATGAACATATTTTTGACTGAAATTGTACGTAAATTGTAAGAAAAAGATTTGTGTCTTAACTAAATACAGTATATAACTAAATATCTACCATTACACACAGAACCCATTCAAAAATGTCTTTTTAATGTTTTCCAACACTATGTCTAGACGGCTGTATCCGTGAGAAAATAAGAGGCAGATACAGTCTTTCTATCAGTAAAAAAAAAGAAATTAAACTTATGTGAATGATACAAACATAAATTCATTTATCAAATAGCATGCACTTTAAACAGCACTATTCTAATCTCTCACGGCCTTCATGTGTACACGCAGATGCTGCGACACAACTGAAGGACACAACAACTGATAGCCCCTCGAGCAGCAAAGATTCCTCCAGGCAAACTCAGTCTCACTCTGACGCAGCAAACACAGCCCGGAGCCTCCACTCTACATCTACCTCTTCCTCCTCCCATCTTCCTTCTTCCTCCTCAACTCCTGAAACCATGGAGAATGAGGTAGAACCGGCCCGTTTTACAGGCAGTGCACAAGCCTCTTCTGGAGGTAAGAGAATTAAGCTTACAACAAAATTAATCCTGTCATATTGAGTTCATAGTGTACATAAAATATAGCTCAACGTGTTAAAGTTACAAAATACTAGTAATAATTGAGGATGTCATTTTTGTTTTATTTGACTAATGTCTTTGTCCTTTCGTGTATCTTTCACAGGAACAGCTATTCTAATCACCTCAGCGTGTGCCCTTCTTCTTATTGCAATCATAGTAATTGCATACATTAAAATGTAAGTGGTTTTTTCCACGTGAAAATACTACACAGAATCTTTCATTGTTGTTACATCCAAGTGTATAACACGATTTTTCTTTCTCTCTGTACACAGTCGGAGGAATCGCATTCTGAGTGTTGACACGAAGCCGCAGGAGGAGTTCATCCAGACAGAAGAGTGGACGTGTGTGAAGACTATCAGCGAAACTAAGACAGACGCTCAGGAAGATGAGAGGATAGAAGTGGACGACAGTGAAAGTTAAACTGAGATATTTCTAAGAACTCTGTGGACACCTACTGTGTATTGTTTTCATTAAGGACAAAAATATGTTCCTTTTTGTGTGCCTTGTTTTTCTGTCATAAAATGGCCTTGAAGTGCACTTTTTTTGGTATGTATTTGT
This sequence comes from Diplodus sargus, assembly GCA_903131615.1. Lineage (NCBI taxonomy): Eukaryota > Metazoa > Chordata > Actinopteri > Spariformes > Sparidae > Diplodus > Diplodus sargus. The sequence continues at coordinate 362,337 of CAEMYA010000013.1, forward strand.
AAGTACTGTATATTCAGTCATCTGATGTTATTAAATGGTGCTGTTTTGCCACTAGATGGCGATGTTTGCATTACAATCATTTTGAGGCCCTGAAGACTTTTTATTCTTTTCGCACACTGTTTGCTGCCTCAGATAATGAACATACATGTAAATGTGTTGTTTCTATGACATTTTCACTTCACAGCAAGTCCTTGTGTTCATTTATGGGTATCTCTCCTAAAACTCACAGAACCGTTTTAAGGGAGAGACAGAGGGAATGTCCCAGACATCATTCATCTCTTATCAGACTAACATTGTGTAGAGCTCTCTCAACCGTAAGTGTTCCTCTGTCCGATGTACAGTGTATACAGTAACTAAAAAAACTCAAAGTTTATGACATACCCCCGTTACAAAATGGAGTGTAAGGTGCAGTTGTTTATACATAGTGGGATTGTGTAATGACAAGCATGTGACCCTTCTTCACACACGTCTGACCCTCCACAGCAGCCAAAGTGCCATCAGTCATCCAGTAATCCTTTGTTATCAACTTGTGACCAGCTAAGCAGGACATTACAGTTTTCATTGACTCATCACAGTCACCCACCAGCACTTTTCAAAACAAAGGTAAACTGTGGTTATTGGGAGCTCAGCATGCTTGTATTCTATCTAATGGGAGGTCCATTTTATTCGCTCAAAGCTTCAGACTTCACTGCGTCGACTATGAAGCTAAGCTCATTACACAGTGTCTCGTGTCTGTAGGCCATGCGGATCTGGGCGACGTTGGTTCGACGGATATCGTTCCCTTCAGGTCCATCTTTCTGATAGCTCCCTCCCAGGAAGTGCCTCTTATCCTGTGAACAAACAATAAGGTAATTGTTGCAAGACATATGGGATGGAGATGAAGCCACGCCCGGTGTGATAAAGGCGGAGTGAACATGTCACACTCGTACCTGGTGAGACAGTCCACTTTGCAGCACACTGTTTCTGGCTATCTCACATACATCACAGGTGCTGAGCTTCCACAGCTGAGCTGCGATGGCGTACTCTTCCATCAGGGGTTCCTACAATCAGCACACACAAATAATGGATGTGAATTATTTACACTGCAGAACAAAATCCGTCTGACATAAACTGAAATAGTATGTTTGGTTCAAGCTAGTATCATGTCATACTGCGCGGCCTGCTAAATTCTGTGTCGTTGTTTGTGTTTACCTTGGTGTAGTGGAACTGCATGGGGTCGTCTGTGGACAGGGACACACACAGGCCTTTGTGCAGGAACTCTCTGAGAGGATTTTTGGAGTATTCAAGGAACAAGCTGTTGTTGCTGAGTGGAGACATGGCAATTGGCACCTGGGCCAGGTAGTACAGGTACTGCAGCACAGGGCTCTGAGGAAACATGAAGGAAAATAAGTATTGCTCTGGCATCACATATGGCACACACGCAGACAGTACACAAAGGTAAAAAAAAAAATGGCTCAGTGGCTGTGACTGCATGTAAATCACCATGTCTCCTAAAACCATTTCAGCTGATCACATGCTATCTGTATGCTAGCTGAATCTGCCAGCAGCTCCTACCTGCTACATAAGGACTCACATACTAAACTGGGAAGCCTAAAACATTACAGTTGGCCCCGGGTTCCCCGAACAGAGCTAATATAAACATTTTTAAGCCTTTCCCGACACTGCCCAGACTGTTAATTAAATAAAGAAGACATAAATACCTAAACATGCAGAAACAAAATAACTGTCTCGCTACCTCATTAAATCAAATTGCTTGAATATCGTAAAACTGCACAATTTGGGTTATAAACTAATATATCAGTGAGTCATCATTGTTCTATTTCTTTAGGACTCTTTTCTTGGCTCTGTTTTTGGAACGTATCGTCTATCATGAAACTCAAAACTTCTTTCTCACCTACACAGCTGTTCCATGATGAGCCACAGCGCTAAAAGTGAGAAATCCACAGGGACTTTTGGATACAAGACTTCAAAACAGTCAGAAGGAAGAGGAGTCAACTATGCTTCTCCACTGTGTTCTCACACTGTGTCTATGAACTATTTCAGTTTACTATAATCCATTTTGAACAGGGCCAACAAGCACAAAGTATAGTCATACTATTGATCTTTGGCTGGGGTTGTGCCAACTCAGCAGGGGCCCTGTGTCATCCCCTCCAAGCCCTGCAGGCAGCATCTGAATTCCACACTTTAGTCACTGTAATAGTAAGTCAAAAATGAGCCCGTCAAAACACATTTGAGATACCTTCTTCAGGTTGAGTCCATGTGAGATGTTGTCAGATGTGAGAAAGGCAGAGACCAAATGAGTGATTGATCCAGCTTCTCCACAATGGGGCCGGAACTGGAAGGTGCTCAGTCCAAGCTCTCTACAGACAACACCAGAGGACATGACAAGTCATTCGATCAGTACATGAGCAAAATACAGAGCAGTGTCTTATATAGTTCATCTCTGCGTTGATAGTATTAAAAGCGGTACAGCTTAATAAAATGTCCAAATTACTCTCATTACCTGTGATTGCTGAGAAGGTTCTTACTTTGCTTTTGGAGATTGTTAAGTCAAAAATGTTCTCTGTCATTCCTACAGAAAAGCACTCTGTTTTCAAATATTAGTGTGTGTTGTGAGTAATAAGCCATCAGCTCTTACTTTCTGAGGTTGTTGAGGACCATGATGTTTGCATACATGTGGAAGAGGTAGTAGCTGTAGGGAGGGTTGTCATCTGTAGTCCACTGTTCTGGCTTTGGGCTCCTGAAGGAGAACATGTGATCGCTGTGTTTGGACTCATCATCCACGCTGTCAAAGCCTGACACCTGCGCTCACACAAAGAAGATAAGTCATTTATATGTCACATATATTGTTAACAATTCTGCATTCATAAACACAACATAAACATTTACTAAATTGTTTACAATGCTCTATAAAGTAGCAATGTGTAAGCACTTATAAGGCCATTTAAAAGTGTTAAAAAAGTGAGCTGTTACCTCATCAATAATCAAAAGCACGGAATAGGTAGTATTTGAAACTTGAGGAAAATAATCGCTATTTTGGTCAGCTACTGTTCTGTACATTTTGGCATGATGAACCCTTAAAAATCTCACATATTTGAGGAAAACGTGGAGTTCTTTGTGCTTCTGTGGGTTGACGGTAGCCTCAAACAGAGGAAGGAATATGTTCTCCAGCATCTTGGCAAAATTAGGCACCAGCTTCTTTGACTTGAAAATATCACTGAAACACATAAAAGCATTGTGTTACCTTTAAGTAAATTTCATGATTTCACATTTTAGAATTTAATTTAAATTAGAAGCTTGCGGGTTTCTTCAGACCGTAGCACTCACTATATCCTGGGCACTTGAATCATCCACCGCATGTTCGGAGAGTGCAGTTTGTGGTTAATGAACCACTTAGACAGACTGTCCCACTCATCTGGAGAGCGTCCATAGATGGAGAGGCGAGGCTCTGCGTGCTGGTACTTACTCTCCTCCAGGTCATGGGCCACTTCCTGTTGAAGGTGAGAAGTAGAGTGTGCTAAACTGTGTCTGCGTCAGTGCAGAACTTAAATGTATCATCACATGATCTGGTACCTTTATGATGCGAGCAAAATAGTCTCCATTAATGAAGTTGTCTGTTTTCAGGAAGATCTCTCGAAGTTCACTGGCTCCCACTGGGTTATACTTGGAATTGAACTTATCAAACCGATGGAAGGTGTGTCTCCCCTGGGCAGTTCATACATTAGAAAGCATATTTGTCAACTGATATTTTCCTGCAATGGCAGGAACATTAAGTGCCACAAATTAAAGGCAGAGGGGGTGAGGGAATTGCAAGCTGCAGAGAGATTCTTGACATGAAATTCCTATCCAATACTATGATGACATTGTCCCATTATGTAGTACCCAATAATTCACAAAACATAAAATTTTCTCCCCATTTCAACATATTAAAAATGAACACAGAAAAGCAAAATGTGCCTAATGCTAAAGCATGTGGTAGCCTTTCCAGGTTTCTTACAGCATGTACATCCAGAGAGTCCACGGTGAGGTCATAGGGGTCCTTATTAAGGTTGTGGAAAACCTGCTGGAGAGTCATCTTTTGTCCTGCCTTTTCCAGCACCACACGGTCGGCATCAGTCTTATATGTTTTCTGGATGAAGGTCAGCAGGTGTTTCTGAGACATGCAGGCAGCTGCATGAATATGTGTGTCCACCTGAGGGGAGAAAAGCAACTTCTATGTTTAACAAACACACACATGGCTTTTTCTTCCCTTTTTTTTCTTTTATTAGTTAAAATGAATAAAGACAGCGTGTAATGAGATGTTTTCACCAAAACAATATTTAGGATACAAGACTGGATTATACTTTTGAGCACCTGTAGATGGAGATCTAACCTTTCTGACATTGTAGAAATCTCGGTGAGGCACACTCTTTAGTTCCTTTAGCTCAGCCATCTCATTGAGCATCTCATGGAGGTAGAACTTCGAGCTTAAGAAATTCAGCCGCCTGTGACAGTAGGTCTTCCTGAAAAATAAGATTGGGCCTCAGTTTAGTAAGTACATAAGTAATGCTTAGTGGCAACAATCGGTTATACAACCACAGTTGTGCGTTGAACAAGCATACTGGAGTTGTAGCATGTTATTTGTTTTGGCATCTTACGTGGGTCCGTCTGCAATCATTGCAAGCACGTGACTAAGGTCAATGGCAAAGGTCTCCAAGTCTGGGTAAGGAAGGTCGTGGGGCCAGTTTTCTCTCACAGCCTCTGCATTATCATACACATGCACTATCCCATCCTTCATCTTCAGTTCATAGTTCAGGTTCTCAGGGATGTTCTCCAGGCTGTAGGGATCTTCCCCATCTTTTGGATGCGGGCACATATCTGGCAGACCACAGCATTTACATATAAACAGGAAACAATCATCAGCGACAGATACTTTAAAAAAATCACAACGTACAGACTCTTCAGACCTGGTAGAACTTCATCTTCTTCACTCCATCTCATGTTCTGAGCACTGCGGAGGAACTGGGCCGTGGTTCTGCAAAATCTTTGATAGGCTAGCTTTGAGTATTTCTCACGAATGAGCAGAGCTTTAAAGAGACTTTTGGCTGCCTGTTCATAGTCCTCCACTGTGATCTGAATGGGGAACAGACATGACACGTACATTAATCTCAAGTGTTTTCTTATTTAAGCTTTTTCAACATCATGTATACAGTAACAAGTTAGGAGCTATTAATAAATACAATAAGTAAAGCTGTGAAAGCATTCATTTCTCTAATCGTGATGAACACCTGTAAATTCTCCCGTTCATAGTACTTACTCCAGCACAGTAATCACCACTAATAGTGACCCGCTGGTAATCGGGACAGGTTTCTGGCAGTGATGAGCAGGTGGAGCTGGGGGACATGAATGGTGTAGCTGCCACCGACCGCGTCAAGTCTGCATTCGCTGGGATCTGCAGAGACATTGACTGGGAGCGAATCATCTTCAAACTTTTCTTCCTGCAAAAATCCCAACACAATATCAGCAAACAAAACTTCACTCCAAGTCATGATACATTTGTTAACTGTGTTTTTTGTTTTTTTTTATTATTTATCTTACGTCTACCTCTTGGCGCTCTCCTCTGACTGCTGCTCTGCCAGCTCCTTAAGCAGTTCATGTTCCTTGGCTTGTTGCAGGCCAATTGGACAGTCCTCAGGCACGGTGAACATTGATAAGGCATCCTTGTGGTCTTCTTCCTTTAGCGCTGATGCGTATACCTTCTCTGCTAGCAATTGTGTCTCCTCCTCTGCCTCACTCAGAGTTACCTTTGGAAATTGGCGAGGCATATCTGCAAGAAGGAAGTGGCAGTGAAATGACTGGCGACACTGGCATGTACAGCATTTACAGGGTACAAAGAAGCCCTGCCCTCCTATAAGAGCTTTACTCGCTCCGACCAGTTTGTGCTGTTTTGAAAACAAGCAAATCTACCTGCGTAAGGGTTTGTGTAAGGGTAAGATAAGGTGCAGTAAATCTAAGAGCTAACAGCATCGACACCTGGGGAGCTCTGTGAGAATTGCTCATGTTGGTTCAAATGGCGTTAAGTTGCTGCAGTTGTTCCTGCCCTGTAGGCTAACTCTTAAACACAATTCCAATCAAAACCCAGAAAAATCATCTCTTGAGGTTAAACAAATAAACCAGTACACAGAGCTGTCAGGTTGCCAATGTAATGCAGTCACATCTTAGCCGAGTTACAGTTCATCTGCACCCAGTTCATTTTTACAGTCACACATTTATTCTCTTTACTTAGTTGCCAGGCATTGTTGATTTTCGTCCTAATTATCTTTTTCTGTTATCCGAAGTTCTGTTGATAATTGTCTTCACTTGTACTTTTTCATTCTTTGCTATCTTTCTTTTCAGATATCATCCATGTAAAGAAACAAATGACTATTATTTTGACAAGTGCTAATTATAAAGTATTTTGCAACTGGCTGCAATGGGAGGCTGTAATGGAAACAACAGCTAATCCTGTGGGTTATCCATTAGATTACCATCATACTAAACATTACTAGTGAGGCATGCCCCAGCACAATACCATTTTAAAATAACCTGTGTCAGTCGCCTTTATAGCAATCCCCCTGAGCTATTCTTGGCATCTTACTTTATTGTCACTTAATAAAAACAATTTCACTTTACATTTCAGCCCTCATCAACAGTATCGCCTTATTTTTACTCCAGTATCTAATCCTGGATACACTCCACGCTGCCGCTATGTCAAACACACAACTGTCTATTTCTGCAAGGAGATAACCTGGGTGAACTGACAGTGTCTTGCCGATATCCTCAGCATTACAGGATGCAGTTCTGGTTACTCGTGAGCTAAAGCAACAACAGAGAAAGGCCACGCCGCATGGTGTCATACAAGCCAATTTTCCGCTCTGCCAGGGTGCTTCCAGGAAGCTTATCATTCCGGACACACAACACTATTCTGACAACAGCTGTGTGCATCACCACTGCTGTGGAGCTTTATGGCACCACATGCACACTGTGGAAAGGAATAGGCACATGAAGCTGCATTGATCTGAAAGTGATGGCCTTATGAATTATTAACCGTCCTCTAATACACCCTGAAATCATTTTGTATTACTATGATAAATATCAACTAGAATAGACTATATATAGTCTGAGATTTTGAATATCATTATAGCCCGTTATGGTAAAGATATTGTCTTTTCCTGGTTTTAAATGCTGCATTACAGTGATGTACATTTCCGATGTTACCTGACTGTTCTAGTTGTTTTAATACTACTGACTGGGTTAATGTTTTGTTAAAGTACTGATAGCCATCCCTACAAGACTGTTGCAGTATCGACATTGGGGTATTTAGTCTAAAATTTCGTGATATTTGATTTAGTTGCTCTGTCCTGGCATTTTTAGAGAGCCGAGGTCACGCCCCTTCCAGTGGGACCTCATGGGACAGTGTTTCGGAAAAAAAAAACTTTGTGTGGTTGTGAATGGAGAGAGACAAGTCCTTTTTTGATCCCGCTTGAATTGTGCCACGAACTAAAAGTATGTTATTATATATTATATCATATTTGTTAATTGAAAAGATGATTTTTCAAGTCAAGAAAGTCACCTGGACACTCAATCTGCGGCTAACGTTAGAAGTGACGTTAGCTAGCCTAATTCGAGATAATGGTAACGGTGAGATATTATCTTTGTCGTCAAAGGCGACGTTTTGGTGTTACAGAAGAGTTAACGTTAGTTAAAGTACGTCAGGTCTAGTTAGGTTGGCTAGTTTTAAACCAACATACCAGCTATCATAAAGTTTCATTTACAAAACGTTTAACGTTACATTACGCAAAAAAGTATGCTTGTGTTGTAGCTAGCTAACGTTACCGACCTGCGGACTTTACTTTGAGGTTCTCAGCCTGGTGAACTGACTCTAATGGTAAGTTAATTTAATCGTCTTGACGGCTGTTTAAGCTTACACTATATCAAATCTTGTTGTTTTTTTTAGCACATGCTTTAATTAGCAAAATTATCTCTGCTTTCTATCATTTTTAACAGCGTTTCACTGTTACCATGACAACTCGGGTCACGAACATGACGTGGCTATAAAACACGTTGAATCTTTTGATATAGTTTAAAGAATAATGCAATTAAGATAAATGAAACTCTCAAATCTTGTCTTCGTAGTCACAATATTTATTATGTAGTTTTGTTTTATTGATGTTAACCATTCATTTAGATGTATCAAAGTCAGAATTTCCTCATGATTCTCAAAGAAATAATACGTGTTAGGTTTTTTGCAAACTCTTTCATGACTATATAGAAATGAGGTCATTTAGTCAGGGAGAGACGCGTGTCCCCCATACATGCAGTCCAATTAGCTGTTGACCAAAGCCAAGCAGCCTCCCCTATATAGAATAGTGACGCAATGAATACCCTATATTGTAACTTGATTTCAGCCATTTGCCTATGATTCCCTGTGTATATCCCGCGCTTCAGTTCAGCACTTACCTTGGGTGCCGTTCAAAGCCATATCTGGAGATGATCTCAAGTTGGATGCAGTGAAGCACTGTACGGATTCAGTGATACTGTGTCTGCATCTATGTGGGTCAGACCCAAGTCAATGTATGACTCTATGGTGGCACACAACTACAGTTTTGTTTTCCCGACTGCCTATCTCTCTCTATTTTAAGGAGCCAATGGCATCATGTTGACAGAGCTACTAATCCTGAGAATATGTCAAAACTGGCTGTCAACAAAGAGAGGGCCTCAGTCAGATTGGACGGAGCCTGCTGTCCGCTGCTCTCTCTCTCTCTCTCTCCTTCCGTCTCTCTTAGACGCAAACATGCGAGCACTGTGTTGCTCACTCTTACACTTACATACAGTGCACACACATTGATGCCTCTTCATTCTTAATGAGGCATCACACAAAGGGCAGTCGTCGCAGTTGCTCTTATCAGTCAGTAAGTCACAAGCTGCTCAGTTTTCTTAATTCCCCCCAGGCAGGCAAACAGTCACTTTGAGAACAATACAAGCATTTGTCCATTTATCACTTAAGTCTGCTGTTTTCATCTGGGCTCTGACCATGGTTGAGCCCGTGGTTCCTGACAAAAGTAACTCTAGAAACAACTAATTGCCCTCAGAAGACATTCGAGTGCTTGACATGCTCAGTTTACCACTCCGACTTGTGTGATAGCAACTGACTCATCTCCCATTTAACTGTTTATGACGCGGGGCTGCACACTGCATTTGTATTTTTATGTCTTACTTGTCATCACCCAACTATTTGTAACAGTCTGATCACCTCAGACTGATCCTTTCTGTCAATAGTGAGTGTGGTAAAAATAATATTCATACTGTAGGATTCTGGTGCTGTTTGACCAGCAGAATAAATAATGGCCTTGCTCAGCCTGCTTTCACCAGGGCCTGGACCTGGATAAGCATTGAAAGATGGACAAGCAGTGACAAAAATCTGACAGAGCATATTTCCCGAAATCAATACAGAATTGTATATTTTGAGAAAAAAATAGAATCAATATGGTCATTAGTCACTCCCTACATGATAAAAAGGGTCTTTCTGTCTATATTAAATCAGATCAAATCAGCATCCCAATAACACAGTAGGATAAAATATTTTAGTCAGCATCACAGGAGCTTTTCTCTTATTGATCTGTGTCTGGTTTAAATAACATCAGTCACATGGATGAGAAATAGATCTCTAGAAGGCATAATTAGATACTAATGTCGGGAGTATCTTCATGGTGCTTACTGTGGACTGTGCTAATGTATGTGTGTGTACTCTTAAATGTACAGGAAATGTGGAGTTGACCCTCCATCATTTCCAAAGTCACTTTGGAGAATATGGATCGTCATTCATTATTTCACTGTGAAACTCCCATAGGAGGCTTCCTGAGGCCATTACTCCTCCACTAATAGCCCTATCTCATACCCAGCTCGTTATGTTTTACTGTCTTTATCTTGTCTTTTTGTGGCTTTTCTCAGACACGTCACCGCTGGTATTGGCTGCGCCTACAAGTTGGCTCTTTGTCAAAGTCAAATCTGAGAGTGAGGTCGACCCCACAAGAGAAAGATTTGCACATTACATTAGAGATAGTGATGAGAGAGGGAAAGTGAAGACGCTTACTCTTTCCCAAGCAAGGACTTGACTGCTGCTTTAAAAGAGGCGTGTCTCCTCTTCTCATCTTTCCCAGTGGCCAGGGCCTGGAGAAGAGGACAGAATAAAGCAAAGGAAGTGCACTCAACTGTGAATGCAAAGCAGCCTCTCTTACAGCTAGTTTCTAATACTTGTCAGATTCATTTCCATACTTTGTCTTTTTTTGCACTGATAAATGGGTTTGGATATGGATATGAACCAGTTACTAAGTCTCACATACAGTATACTAGATTTGAATTTGAAATTTAAAAAACAAGGAGGAAGAAGCTTTACTCATTGATTGATTGGTCCCATGTTAAAGGGTTTTTGGGGAGTTTTTCCTCAGATTAATCAAGAGTGGAGGGTGTCTAATGCTGTACAGATTGTAAAGCCCCTCGAGGCAAATTTGTGATTTATAATATTCAGCTATATAAACACAATTTGACTCCCATTGTCAATTGATGGTGATAACCCAAGGAGTTTGTCAAATAATTCTACTCACCTCTTCGGGCTCTGTTGTCTCTGAAGTGTGAATGAACTGTGTGCAAGTTCCCTCAGAGAAACCTCTAAGTCATGCTGTGCGCTTGTTGTGGCTCGAGGATATGATATCTCATCCACCACCCTGCAGTGCACATCACTTCATCCTTAACTCTTTCACTGCTGCGGGTTAGAACAAAGACGTCAGCTGAACAAATGCCAACGTCAGTCATCATGGTCATTTCACTGTTCTAGGCAGTGTTAATGAATGCAGTGGGAATTTTTGTTCAAAATGCGTCAATATGTCAAATATAAGTGTTTTTCCCTTTTTTTTCCTTTTCTTTCTTTGAGACTAATATGTCCTCTTGTGGATGTTTTTTTTTGTTTTGCAGGACATTCTGCTGAGATGTGTGACATGGGCAGGCTGGCGAGCAACAACAGCAACGTAAGAATGTCTTTTTTGGTTAGATCACTTCTGTCTCTTTAACTGCAGTACTTCAGATTAAGACAATTACAGAACATTCGTATAGACTTACATCACCAGTGCACGTCATGGCAAGTGTTTCTATTTTCACATGCATTCTGTGTCCGTTGCAATGAAACTAAAGCTCCAAGCTGTCTGTGCTCATATGTAACATCAATGTTAGGGTGGAGATCAAAACATTTTCTCTGATACTTACAGTATGCAGAGCAGAACAAGCAGCCTTGCCCTGATGAACTTCTCACAAAGCCTTAGAAGAGGACCCAGATTTACTGTTGTGGCCGTAAGCAGCAGGGGGCCCAAAGTCCCTGATTTAGCCTGACAGTGTCTGATTATGAGGCTAATCCTCTTAGCTCAGGTTATCAGGGTACTTTTAGAGTTGGCTGTCGAGGCCTGACTTTTAGCCCTTGACCTGTATCATTTTGACTGACAGCAGTATTGTCAGACTGGTTATTTGTCTCTCCTCTCCTCTCCTCTCCTCTCCTCTCCTCTGTTTATTTTCCATCAGCTTCAGACAGTCACTTTTTTGCTCATTTTGTCACAAAAGTTAAAATGGTGAAGGCATCTTAGCAAACACCCTGCTGGTAAGAGCTGATCCTGAAATAATACAGTCAGTAGTTATATGACCACAGCAGTATAGAAATAAAAGACCTGTATCTTAGTGTGCAATTAGTCCAGGATAGAGGGTATTATTTTTTGCCAACTGACCTACGCCGATCAGTTTCTTGATGCCATCATCACCTCACTGGCGTCAGCAGTTGATTGGCTTACTGTAGGAGTGACACCGTCACACAGTTAGAGTACACTCAGTGGGACAGATCTAGATCCATTCAGTCTATTCTTGGATCCCTTTTACTGTGGTGAGAAGCGCTATTTGAATTTTTTAAAGAGGGTTTTGTGCAGGAAGAAAATTCTCATTCAAAATGTAAAAATGCATTAAATAGAATGTGATCAGCCACTAGATGGCATATTTACTTTGTTTTAGTTTCTTTACATTATTTGTTAATTGACTCACACCTTTCAGTCATAAGTGGAGCAGGTCTTATGCTTGGTCATGTTTGGACATGTTGTAGCTGGGTTAGCTGTACATGATTTATTTAATCCATGAGTTGTACTTCAGGAAATACAATTTAAGAGAGACTTTGAAATCCACATATTTTATTGATGTAACAACATAATCGTAATATGATATTCTAAGTACGGTATAAATCTCTCCATGCAAAAGAAAAAGGTTCTCAGCAACCACAGCAGTAAAACATGACCTCTCGCTGTTCCAGCTTCTTATTCAAAAACCTTTACAGTATTCAACTGATGGATCTAACTGTATCAATCATACCAGGAACAAAAAAAGTTTGTTTTACCCATCCAATCTCACTAGATGGCAACAGAGAACATACAATTACAGATGTTACCCTCACTCTTGTTTCTGTGTAACCTGCTCACAATCATTCTGCAGAGTTTTGAACATCTGTAATTTCCGTTAAAGTAAAACCAAAACAGAAACCTTTTCCAGCCAACCCTAAAAAAGAATTCTAGTGATTATACTATCAGTATGAGGTGTTATGGGCTTCAAAAAGAGGTTTAGCTTTCATTCCCTGTATGACTTTCTTTTAATTGTTTATGAAAGCAGGGTGAATATCCAGTTAGTGCTTATAGAAAAAAAGCTCAATGCCATGCTGGTAAAGAGTACAGGAGACATCCAACAAGTGGCATTAATATCTTGCTCTAAGGATCTGGTTACTTTGACTTTATGCCTTCTAGTGAATTAATGATATGTTTCTGGTAATATTTATATTGCACTGTGGATGTCTGCTTTAGGGAACGAGCAAAACCAGATAGGATACCAGAGCTATCCTCAGTTGGCATGGCCCATCACTCTGTGCATTTGACAGTTTTATCCTTTGTATTTTGAGACTGGTCTGAGTAAAAACAGATACAAATAATACAGCCTAAAGAGAAATCTGTGTTATATACTGTATGTGGTGCAGTATGAATTCTGTCTGAAAGAAGTGGTGATAATGTGTCAAGAGAAGAGGTCTGCATCCTCTCAGGACCCCCCCTTGAATGTGAAGGTCATGATCAGCTATTTCATTGGAGCAGTTCTCGTGATGTTCTCGCAGGAATGTTAGACCGGAACCCCCCGCATCGCTCTTCTCGTGTCCCAACCATCTACCATTGAATACAGATGGAGCTAAAGCCTCAGCCTTCTCTGATGGCTTTAGGGCTGCTCTGTGGTGTGGGGTGAGCCAACAAATATGAGCTGAACCAAGCAGGAATGCGCCTGGCACCCTGTCTGCCCCTCTCTTTTTTTTAGGGGACGGGGGGGCATCATAACTAGGGGAATGTAGCAAGAGGAGGGGAGGCTCTAATGAGACCCTGTAATCACTTAGCAGAGACCAGGTGCTCTGTGTCTTGCTGTAGCGGTGTACTCCAGACAATAGAATGCCACGTTTAATTTATGAGAGCTGTGAGCAAAGGAGGTCTGGACAAGATTTAGATTTTGTATGCAAAATGTTTATTGAATAACAATGTTATTGCTTTGACACAAATAAAATAGAGCACATTTACAAATATATAATATACCTATAAAACACATCCTATTACCACAGTTTGCAAAATAATAATGACAAATAGCTACAATGCCCATATATATTTCTTCCTGTACAAAAATAGTTCTATCTGCATAAGTACTTTAATGTAACCTCTATATAATATTTAAATAAAGGAATTCATATATACATATACCTGCAATAAAAACAAATATAGATTGCACATGTTTTTGTACAAACAATAACAATTTCAAGTATATTTCAGTCCATTGTGGACTGGCACATATCTCACAGAATCTAAGGCATTTTCCCTTATACAGTGTCCAAAACTTGATATAAACTGAGAGCTTCAAAGCTCTGTAGAGTATCTTCCTGTTTGGCATTGTGATGAAGATGTCTTTTCCTGATGATTCATTTGACTTTAAGTCCAAATGGAAAAGTGCAGACAAGTACTGACAGTTTGGAACATGGTGGTATAATCCTTAGAGGATAGCACTTATCAAAGTCTTGGCCTTGAGGAAGAAATGTGTAAAGTCCCAGAATGTTAGAAGTGAGTTCCCTCTTTTAGCCAGAGGATGTGTCCACTTATTGGCCAGGTTTTAGCACTCTTCCTTTCCCTCTACCAAGCAGAGAGCAGCACCTGTTTGCTCCACGCCGTGCCATCCAGTGTCTGTAGGCCAGCTGCAGTTGTCTGCACGCTCAACATCGCAGAGCTGCACGGCTCAGCCTTTCGAGAAACTCACTGCAGCCAGTCTTGCTCTGACTCAGTCCTCATGCCTGGAAAAAATGTGCTGGAGAGTACTTGGCCAGAGTCTGAGGCATGTGGAGAATTTTAGAACAGAGCAGAGAGGACACTAACTCTGAGCAACTCCCTCGCTTTTGTTCTCAGCTCCTCTTGCAAAGTCCTGCTCATGTCCGTCTGAGGAGAGCCTCCAGCTTGTGAACTTGCGAGTCAGTTACGCTCCACGCGGGCCTCAGCCTGCCCTGCTCTAGCCTCAGTGTGACTCTGTGCGCTGGAAGAGATCGACGCCTCCGGCCGTATCCCTGTGGGCTGATCTTGTCAACAGGCGCCGTGCTGATCTTCAACTTGTTACTGAGTATGTGCAGGCGGTGTGCCAGGTCGTGCACTGTGCAGGTGCCCAGCGAACAACCCTGCCTTCTCGACTGGTTGGATGAGTTTTTAGACCTCTTGGTTCGGACATTAATGTCAGTGCTGGAGGACAGAGGGAGAGACGAGAGGACGTTAATCCATGCTGTTCAGTTGTGAAGTGTTGAGTATTCTCTGCTTAAATTTTCACGACAAGCAAAACATGTTTAAATAACAGTGTGTAGATATTGCATGGTTATTGTCTTACCTGGAATGCGGCAGCAAAGTATCCCTGATATCATCTGGTCTGACAAAGTGCTCCGACTCTTCTGTCTGCTCTACTGATACGCTGTCAAGATCCCGTCTCAATCTGCTCCCTAGCCATATGCTTAGCCTGGAAGAGGAAGGGAGAAAAGTCTGTCAGCTTTAGGAAGGTAATTCAGTAGGCGGGATAACTGCTGCCGCATGCTTGACAGACTGTTATGTCTTAAATCAGATTAAAACACTTTATTTATTGAATGAATTACTCCTCAGATGACTCACCTTTTTTTCAACTCCGGATTCACTTCAAGTTCCACACAGTGTGCTACTGTCGCCAGCAGACAGCAATAGAGGAAGGACTGGAAGATCAATTTCATTTTGCCTCCTACGGAGAGGGGAGAGAGCATTTGTTAATCATATGTTCATGATATAAAGCAATGTTTAACTGCCTGAATTCCCTACTGTCCCTCTATGCATGTAAAACTCCTTCATAAAGTATTCACATAGGTGCCACACTGGTGCTTGCTTACACAAGAGTCCAAAAGCCAACGTATTTGCACTTATCATTCATTTATTTAAAATGTTAAGCTAAGGTCACATTTTGGCCGGTTAAGTAAACCTACAACCATGCTTTGGGCCCCTGGCCAATAATGCGAAGGACAGTGTCTCGATGAGGGGTCCAAAATAGGCTCAGCTCAAGTCAAACAAAAACCAAACTACCACTCAACTCAGTAAATAGAAGCAACCATGGCTAAATGAATTGCACTTGATAAGCAAACATGATGTACTGCCTGGTGCTTGACGCCTTGAAGGCAATTCCCTCAGATGCACACATTAAAAGCTGAGCTTATATAACCAGACAGATAACCTGTCCTTGCCACTATACTTGTGTCCTGACCTCAAAAAAAGCAAGGATAAAGCCATCAGCTGGGAGCAGAGCAGATCACAACAATATCTCCTCTAAAAGAAAGTGTACATACCTGTAATTCTTGGATATTTCAGGCTGATAAGAAAAGTCTCTTCTTGTAGATTCAGTTGTGAAAGAGTACTCCACAGGTTTCTTGAGATTGCCACTGGTTCTGTAAGGCAGCTGTGTCACTCTGCTAATAGCTCCTACACACCAGACAGGGAGCCTTTATACAGGAGGTGGGAGGGGCTCATTGACTGACACACACAGTCTCTCATCCTTTTCCCCCACCCCATCCAGTGCATTACAGTGCTGTGCTGCAGCTCATGTAGTCCTGCGACGCAAAAAAAAAAAAAAAAGATAAAGAACTAACTTGAAATTTTAAACTGGTAAAGAAAAATAGTGTTAGAGAGCACACAGAATAAGTGAAGTGCAGGCTATTGTATCCTGGTTCATTGTTTCACTGAGTTCAACATAAACTTTTTATGAGCTCTGTATGAACGATGCGTCAAAAAAGAATTAAGTTTATCATAAAATGTTGTTTATTACGTTTCAGTTTGTGTATAATGGCAACAAATCAGTGGTGATGGAGTTACATAAGTCAAATACTGCACTCACTGTGCCAGCAAGAGAACAATATGTTCATCTCAGCCGACTGCTTTCTTTAGGGGGCTGTTATGAATCTAAATAGTCAGTTAAGAAATGTGTTAAACATTCATCTTGTTATATTTGAACTTAAAGGTCAGTTAGGTATAGTTTTTTGTTAACGTTCCTTTCAGTCCAACAGGCTAATTGTATAAAACGAAATTTAAGGAATGTTTTCTACAGTCTGCTTTTCAGGGCACTCCCTGACACAGTGAAGTTCCATGTCAGCTTGAAGTACACGGGATGATGAATTTGAGATTTGGAGAGAAACAAGCATTGAGTAACTGATTAAATAGTTAAGTATGCCCAACTGTAAACACAATATACCACATGTATTTGTTTGAAGGAGACAGATATTTGACTCAGGACTCGTCATTTATTTGGATATTTGGATAAGTGTGAAATGGAATTTTACAATTATCTAAAAATAAATCTAAAGTCTGAAAGTGAACTCAAACAACAATCTATGACGTATGAACAATATTAGCTCAGAACATTTTTAAAAAAATAAGTGTGCTGATGCGTTGCTGTTATAAATTACTTCACTCTTTGCCTTAGGAATGCATACACAGGAATCTATTAGGTGATAAAGGAAGAGCCATCAAGTCTGCCTTCGCCTCTCAGAGGATATCAGCCCCGCACATTATTTGCCTTCACGGGGTGGCCAGCACAGTGAGTCACTCCGAACCTGCATGCAGCACGTTTTGCAGGACCGCACCATGTCCATGTGTGTCTATGTTAAAGCTAAATAGGTTAAAGCAATACAGAAAGAATGATATTACAAATAAGAGCACTGAAAAAATGTTTATTCTTTAAGGCTCCATTCATAGCCCTGTCATTGGGGTTTATAAACCCCTGGGGGAAAACATACACAGAATATGCCTCCAGAAATAACACTTTGGGAAGGATCACAGCCTTCATCCGACTGAACAACTGCTTATGTAGATCCGTAAGTCCGTATCTTAGATGATCCACACCTCAGTTCCAAAAACATTTAAATCATACGCCCTTACTGTACAGTCACATTTTACTAAATACTGTAAATACCCGAGGTAAACCGTTTGATTTAATCATTGAAGAAATTCCAGTGCTGAAATCTCCGCAAGATATGGTGTCAATTAGATTGATAGCATGAGTCCATGTAATGCTTTCACTTTTGATTCTCAGTTTCATTGAAGGGGGAAAACGGTGCCTTTCAACATGAGTTGCGGCACACTTATCACTTGACATTCCACACTTGCGTATCGGCATCCTAAAAGTCATATCTTGTTGTTTTTACACAGAACCTCCCGGAGTTTATTTATATCACATGCGACCTCGTTCCACACATGCTGTCATATTTTAAACAGAAAAAAAAAGACATAAATGTCAAACACATGTGCTGTAAACCAGCAAATGTTTTGTAACCACTTTGTAACGATAATTGCCTTTGGCAGACAAGTAATCCCTTTACCAGAGTTTATAACAGGAGATTGTGCAATCATGACAACAGAATTCTGCTGTTGCTTTTTGGCTCCTTATATAGCAATCTTTTGCTTGTCCTTGCTGTCGTAAGGTGACAGAGTTTTTGTACGACCTTACACTCTACGTGTGAGCAGGTACAGGGGGCAGGAAACCTGAGCGACTAATCTCGTGTGTGCCAGGAAGCAGAGGGTGTCAACCCTGACGGCGTCAATTAGATAGATGAGTCATAATAATTATAATGGTAAATTGAACCTGTCACCTGGAAATCTGTGTTATTCAACGTCTCATGACCTTCCAAACATTCTTTTGTAATGATAAACATGACGCGAACAATCACTCTGTATTTCTTCACTGGTTGGCTCAGGTTCAACTTTTCGACTACCTCTGTCTTCATCTTCCTTTTACTAGCAGCTAGAAACAATAAGTGCGATGGGAAAAGAGAGAGAGAAAGGAAAAGACAGAAAGCAACAATACATTAAAGTGACATTGAAAAGACAGATAAAAAAGTGAGAGAGAACACAGGGGAAAGTTCCTGCTGTGTTCCTGTTATTGTTGACAACGTTGGCGGTTTGTGTGATCTCCTCACACACAATAAGCAACGTACTGATATCCATGTGCTATTCCCTGTGACAGCGTTTCCCATTTTCACAAATAGTCAATATTTAGCACCAACCACATGAGTTTGACCGCTGCATCACACCATGCGTCAAATCCCAACCACATTCAAGCTTAGTAGAGCAACTTTAAAACCACAAATTATTTTCTTTTGCACTGGCCACAAAATTGAAGCATTAAGTGAAATTGGATTAAACACAAATATGTGATGATTTTAATGTTGCAATTGGGGCAGCTGTGTCATGTTAAGGGGGAGAAATAAATCTTGGCTTTTCTGAGTTTTTGCTGACTTGTGTGTGGCCCACGGGGTAACAAACATTTACTGGAGTGAAGTGTCCCTGAGATCATCAAACTAGCATTATTATTGTATTATTATTTAAAGTGGTAACAGACAACTTCCCCACCTCCCAGTATTTCCATTGTCCTTAGAGGGCCAAATAACAACAACACAGGACAATTTTTTGTTATTATTTTTTAAATCATTTAATCTGTAACAGAGATGTGAAAGCAGTCAGAAACGGTGCCGGGTTGCCAACTTGACTGGATTGGCAGTTTTAACCTTACTTTCCTGAGAGATTTTGTGCGTGCTGATGGACAAAATTATAAATGACAGGGGATCTAGACGCTAATGGTTTCTTAACTCTATAGCCATTACATATTGCAAACAGCATTTATTTCAAACAAACAAAGGAAACAAATTGTATTTTGCCAGTTTAACCTTGTGATCTTATATCTTACGAATTTAACACAGATGCAAATATTCTACTATTCCACATGTTTATTTATTTTCCCCTGCATGTTTTTTAGTCATCCTAGACAACAGTGTTGAGTAGGTATTTCCAAATTGGAGTGTAGACCTTCAGGAGCTCTTGGAAACCCCCGAGGGAAATCCGAAAATGTCATTTTGCCATCTTTTCCATTTACCAGACAGTTTTCCCACTGTGGTTATCGACACATTTTCCACAGTTGCTGTAAAATATTGTGTTATTGTTGTGTGGATGCGATTTCCTAAGCTGCTCTTGGTCTAAAAAAAGGTGGGGACCCCCTGCTTCAGAGCCTAAAAGAGGCTCTGTTGGGGACACAGTGCTGTATTTGTAAACTGAAGGGCCCACGCCCATGGATGTCTCCCGCTCCTGCACGCAAGCGCAGTGACACTCCTTCTGTCAAACATGGCTGTGCTTTGGAAGAAGGAAAAATGCTGAATTGTGTTGGTATATCTCGGGAAAAGCAGCAGACATGGCTAGATTTGCTGACTATTTCATTGTCGTGGGATACGATCAGGAGAAAGCCGGTAAGTTTGTCGGCGGGGGCGGCTCGCAGATCGAGCTGCGGGGGCTGAGGTTTGTGTCCAGGCCGTCAGTCACTGTGTGATGATGTTGATGCTACATAGCTTTGCGCTTAGCTTCACGCTAGCCGCACAGCTACCAGGCGGAGCTGGGAAACACTTTCTGTTTTCACACTAACCGGGCGAACCCTGACTCTCATCGGTCGGGCATGTGTTTAGACAGTAATCTCACGCCCGATCGGAAGTCTGATCCCCACGTTTACTCGAGAAGCGCTGCCGTATTCGACCGGGATCAGTCGAAACTTTTTCACGGATTCAAAAATCTGTCACATCCTGTCCCCCCTGTTGCCTGGTGCTCCCTGTCAGGGCTGCGTTCACTGCCCGCGTAATGGGACGCACTTCGCTTAACAGTGCCCACTAAAAGCTCACACGAAACGCAAGTCTTGCTCCTCCTCGATCATATCGGTGTTTGTGGCTCTGGAGAGGTCAGTGTTGGTTACTGGTCGGCTGTGTTTTGCGTCCATGTTTGGTGTTTTTGTTGCGCAATGGTCGGGTAGCGGTGGTCTTTGCAGCTCCGTCCTGCACGCTGTGTTTGGGATCTATTTTTACTCTCCGCCGCACCTGTCAATGATTTGTTGTGTTATATTTGTTTTTGCCGGAAGAGAGCTCAACTTTTTTCACGATGGGCGTAACGTTATCCAGCTGCAGAGGGAAGGCAGGTCCTTGTTGTGCTCCGCCGGATCCTCTTCCCTCCTTTCCCCCCCTCCTCTGTTGTTCTGTAGTGGGACACAGACCTCCCCGCGGTCACGTCTCAGGTCCAGCCTCACATGCCTTTCATCCAGCTCTGCACACATCTCTAAGCATTAACAGACACATCTTTTGGCACTGCCCGGATGTCGAATCCACACATTTTTCCATGTTCCCAAAATTGTGCTTTGTCCAGTGAATAGCTCAAACCACCGCAACGTATTTATCCACATGTGAGAATCCAGTGAGAAGTGTTTGCTTGGTGAGCAGCTCGTAGGAAGTAAGAAATATTCCGCAAATCTGCCTTAAGGGGGAAGAGAAAATGAAGTTCCTATCCTCCTTCCAGTGGCATCCCTCCAGCAACATGTGTGTCAAAGAGGGGCCAGAGCAGCTGAATCCTCTTAGTCGCCATAGCTTGCTATGCACAATAGGTAAACACTGTCTTTCATCAACTCTGTGCACCCCAGCGACTGACAAATGAATTTTTTGTGCTCCAGGGACAAAATGTTCCTGGCGTCACCAGAATGTCTGAATGGATTCACATTCAGACAGTCTCACCACAAGGAAACGCAGGGACCATGAGTTTAGTTTCTTTTTATTTCCTCCACTGGCTGCTGCTGATGATGATGATGAAGTTGACTGTGGAGAGAGCAAGCAATAAAAGTCTGCCATCTCAGATTGTGGTCGATTAGGGCGCTGTGATGGGCTTATGTCTCATCCACATGTAAGCCTCTCCACAGGACAAATATGATCCCCTGCTTCTTATTGAATGGTATTTGTCTGCTTTTATTATGTTTTGCTGAGGTTAATGTAGCGCATCAATTGCTGGTTTGGGCTAGAGCCCTGCAGAGATGCCCTTGTTAGTGAGTGGGAGTGATCTCTCTCCTCTGGAAAATGATTTGAAATACAGAGGGGAAAAGTGATGGCTGTTCATTTCTCTGAACTTGTTGTCAGAGCAGTGCTTTTCCCTGTACTGAAGCTGGCTAATAAAGGCCAGTCTGGTCACAGTAAACATGCAGCAGGTCGTCTAGACAACAGACCTTTTCTGTCACCTTGCTCGTTAATTCAAACCAGGGATCTCTACATGGGTCATCACCCAGCCTCCTGGGCTGTGCTGGACTTTGCTCCACTGGCCTGACCCAATTCTCATTGTTAGATTACTATGGATGGATCAGTTGGAAATAACGCTAAGCATGCAATCTGTTGAGGAATGGGCTCAGCTCCAACGTGTAGTGCATCAGTTTTACTGTAAAATTTAACCAGATGTGTAAATTCTGAATCTATACCTTTTGATAATCTTAAATTGTAGTTGTTGATGTAAAATAACCTTTGGCATAAACAGAAAGCAACTTTTCAAGTTCTTTTTGATGTGGGTCACCAGAAGCAACAGTGTGTATTAGTGGTAATAACGCTCCTCTGGGTGACACAGGGCAGTGAGGAGGAAGGGAAAAAGGGAGATGTAGTGCATTAGGCTTGATGTGCAATACCATACAGTTAAGACAGTCACTACGTTTAGTTTGTTACCTTACAGTTGCATGGCCCAGTTTCATTAACTCACTCATGTTGGTATTTTCTTCACAAAGACATTTGCCCCTTGAGAATAGATATAAATCCAGGTTATGGGTCTCCAGCATGAACACTTGTAATATTTTCATTGTGAGACAGGTGACCTATTTAGAACATTTTATTGAAAAGCACACAAGTAATGGTCAAATCATTGTGGTTGGTGCAGCAGACTGAGGTGATTTAAAACAAACAGGGAAAAAATGAAAGTAGGGCAACTTCTAATTCTACACTTGATTGTTGACCTTTAAAATAATCACAGTTGTAGCTGGAGTGCTTTCAGATATGTGAAAATATGAGAGAATATGCAGTGGTGAGTATGATAAAAGGGAACATGACTTGAGAGGCAGATTTCTCCTTTAGAAAAAGAAATCAGAGCAGAGCCTGTTTCCCTTGGAGGCAGTGTCATGAGCCACAAACCGAGGAATTATTTTCATGAATAATGTTGGAATGTGAAAACGCCAGTTCAGTTCAGTTCTGTATTAAACTTGCTCTATATTCTGTATTTTCCATTCATTGTAGGGCGCCATTTCTCTTTATTGGCAAGACTTTGCGTACGGCCTGGCGTGCTGTTCACCATAAATTGTAATTTGCCAAATGAAGAAGAGGAATCTGCCCAGCCGCTTTTCTCAAACAGATTATTGGATGGATATCATCACTCTCTATTGAATCAAACTGCTTTTGGAATGTGTTTCACAGACACGGTACTCATCTCTACC
Source organism: Diplodus sargus (assembly GCA_903131615.1). Taxonomy (NCBI): domain Eukaryota; kingdom Metazoa; phylum Chordata; class Actinopteri; order Spariformes; family Sparidae; genus Diplodus; species Diplodus sargus. Next base: position 385,257 of record CAEMYA010000013.1, read on the forward strand.
CTGTGTGACTTTACGGTCTGGATTTTCTGGTCTGGACTCGGGGAATTGCTTATGTTACATAAGCTATTCCCCAAGTCCAGACCAGAAAAAAAGTAGAATAATCCAGCAAAATAACCAAACAATGCTTCCAAATGTTCAAGAACTAAATGCCTGCATCTGCAGATATAATTTGACTTTGTGATGGAGCCATGTGTCGGAGATATGTATCTGTAGAGATGCAAGTATCCAAGGTTTAGTTTCTCAATCAGCTTGCACTGTGGTGTTGCATGACTCAAATTCATCCATGCCTTTTAAGCGTACTTTCAATCCTAAGAATGACTCAGTGCTGGGTTTTATACTCTGAATCTTTGATGAATTGACTTTCTGTTACAACTTCTCAAAGAGTGTTTGTTTTTGTGCTCGCACCCTTGGCACACCCACAAGGAAAGTGCTTTGGCAACAGAAAAAAACCCTTTTCTTTAAACAACAAAACCAGCATTTGTACCTCTGAGAGGTTCATGTTTTTATCTGCTATTCTGATTACGTATTTCGTCTTTCTGGACTATGGCAGTGGCCTATGTTGGCGTATCTTGTGGTTTGTCTTGATGGTTGTTTCTATAAACTTATACGCCTAACTTTGTCATTAGACCATTTCCTGTCTTCTGATCCTGTGCTATAAAGTGGTTTTCAAGCTTGTGTTGGTCTGCAATAGCTATGGTTCATAGTTTCATTGACCGAATCATTTTGATTAGCTTCAAGTACTGTTTGACTAACGATCGCACAACTGTTGGCTTTGGGCTGGCTTCTGTGCTTCAGCAACGGTCTCCTCATTTCAGGGAATGCCTGCACATTTTAGCTACATGTTACTGACCACGTGAAATATTGTGCTTTTCTTTGCAGAATTTTCTGATTGCAACATGAGATGAAATCTGGGGTTATTCGCTTTCTTCCCAGCAATTGCAGAATATGTGAAGTGTATGCTCCTTAATATGCTGAGTTTAAATAGATAGAAACATTTCTCCTAAAGAGGCTTCAATTTATATTTATAACCTTTCTGTTGTCTATAATCTTGTCTAAAATTGTGTTGCGTAAAAATTGTTAAACAAAGCTTTAACTCTTCATGATCAGTCCAAGAGTATATGTGACAGCTGTTTGTTTATGCTTAAAGTGTTGTCTGAAATCCATCTGTTAACTTAGTAAGTATTTAATTTGGCTAAATAATGCCATAAACTACATTTTGTTTGGATACACTTACTTTTAAGGAATTGCTCCTCAAACAGCTGGAGATGTTGATTTCATGTGTCGTAAAATGCCAGTAAATGAAGTACTGACATGTGTTTCTGGTTGGTTTTCTTAATTGTTAGTTATTCAAGTGAAGTCTTGTAGTCTGTTTTGTTTTATCAGCGGCAACATAAACACATGTTGAAATGGTGCCTTGCTTGATAATAGATGTTCTCAATCAATCAATCAATCAATCAATCAATCAATCAGTCAATCAGTCAATCAATCCATAACTCAGAAAGCAATGCTAATCTTGATTTTGTTGTTTTTGTTGAGGATGTACTCTGAAATTACAGTAGAATAACAACAGCCGTTGATTGTGAATGTCAGTCCTTGTATTATATCAACACTAACAGGCTGCTTGCGGTTAACTAAGGTGTCACATGAACGTTGTTATGATGTGGGATTGTTTTGCCTCTATTTTACATCTTGGAGCTGCTGCCTCCACTGATTGTTTTCTTTTTAACTCCACATTTGGCAGCTCCTCGCTTGGATTCAGACTTTGTGGTGAGAGGCATCCTGACCACAATGGAGGAGTTCCTTCCTCTCTGTTGTAGAGTTTCAAACTGATTTGTGGGGAAACTCCACTGGCCACTGTTACACTGCTCCCTCTCTGCTGATAAGGTGTTAAACAATCAGAACTTTGTGATTTCTTCAGCAATGCAAATTATGCTAAAGTTCATGTGAGGAAGCATGTCAGTCTTAATGTTTTGAGAGTGAATGAAATATGACATAGGAAATAGAATACAGTTGGTAAATAAACAAAATGCTATAAAACATGAGGTCATCACTGTCTCTGAAGGATGCTTTCCTTAATCTGATAAGACTGAATGACTGTGTCATGATACAGCGTTGAACTAAAATGATCCCAGCCTGGATCTGTTGAACACAGACATTATTCTCAACTCAGACTAGTCTGTAAAGGATTAATGTATAACATATATCAACAAATGTAACCAGAGGCTGTAAAATGAATTGCATCTAATTGTTTGCTGAAAGATGGAAAAGAGAGATCTGCTTTTTGGAAGAACAGTCAGCCACCATATGCACAGTTGCTACAGAAGGTTTCAAACCCGTGACTGATGAATGTGGCATTGGTACGAGTGAGCAGCACTGCTTTTGTTTCTCTTGAGCTGAGGGAAAGAGAACGTGCTGAAAAGATGATTGATTTGTTTATTTAAACACATTAAAGTTGATCACAGCGATTTCCACTTTGGGTCCTGATGGAAACCCCTGTGAGAGCCACAGGTCTGTGATATTTCAGAATTTGAATATTAATTTTTCTCTATGGAAAACAGTTCTGCGTATTTATGTGCGTCAGCAAAGGAAGTCTGAAAAAACTGCTTTTGTGGTAGTTACATTTTTGAGGCTCTTCTCTGGGCTGACTTTTCTCCCAACACTTTGACCTGGTCATGACCTTCTGCTAGTGTGTATCTTTTTACATATTTTTCCTGCCCTGCAGCTGTCGCTGGCATCTGGAAAGCTTCCTGAATTTTATATTCCTGACATCACCAGGTGGCTTATCTCTGATACCCTTTTGCCATGCAAACACTGCCACAGCCTATTCCTTTGCATATTCAGAACATCCAGTTTAGCTTCCTGATGATGGTCACCCTTAAGAAAAGAAAACGGAGCTTTCCTATGCCTAATCAATGACCTTAAAGGGTCCTATTTAGAATTTACATACTGATGTAAATTCTGTACTACTGTACAGGTCAGTTCTAATCTGTGAATTTGAAACAGGTCAGTCGTCAAGTGGAAACGCAGGGGGTGGGACTGAGGTAATGATACCAAATGGAGCTGCTTCATAGACCGTGACTATTGGAATAAAAGATGAGGAAATAACACATTATCTTTGGTTATTTTATGAGCATACAGCCACATTTCCCCACTACATTCCACTCATCTGGATGTAAAATGTCTAACAAAACTCAGAAAATCTGATTCCCACAATGGAGCAGTTTACCAATTGAACTAAATTGGTAAGGCAGAGTACTGATTCACATTAAATAAATCAATCCCAAATTGTTTTATCTGAGAGTTTCTCTGGCTGAGGGAGTAACAGTATAGAGAAAAAGAGAGGGAGTGAGACTACATCACCCACACATTAAGTCAAAGTGAATCGGGGTTAACACAGACTGTGCGTGGCTTGGCCAAAATCAGGTTAGATGCTGACGTGAATGCTATGTAAACTGGCTCCTGAGTCCGCTGGTGTCCTGTCTATACATGGTAAAATAAGCATTTGGCTGATTTAGTCAACAGTCGCAGCAGTAAGATAAATCAGGAAGATGGATGCAGCTTTTTTTTTCCAAGAGGGGAAACATCTGCTCTAATCAAGAAAGACTAACAACTTTTCCTCTGTGGTTTTTCACTTGTTGTTCAGACTCTGCTAAATCACGCAACTCGGTGATAAATTATAAGGGATATTCAATCTTTCTAAGTGCTAAGTGAAGGCAGATATTTGCGTGTGCGTGCGTGCTGACTTGCTGCAATGGCTCAAGTCCCAGACAGGGAATGTTAAATTTGTAAGGCCTTTACAAAAAGATTTCAAAAACCTTTCCAAATTTATGAAAAATTTTAACTTCATTTTCTTATTGACTTATGGCTTTTATAGAGATCCACTGATAAATTGGTATCATGTTTATCAACTGGTGCCATCTTTAAAACTAAACAATTGTCGCGGCAGTATTGTTTTTTTATTGATTTGATTTTCAAAAAGAAAAACAACATCAGCTCAGTACTTGCATAGTGGGTCCAAGGAGCAACATGCAGCATTCAGCGAGTCATCAGAGTTCAAAAATCTCAATCAATGTTGTCTTACATGAGAAAAGCAACCCATCAGCTCAGCCACTTAACTTCATGCCAATCTGCATTTGATTTTTAGGAGACTCAGGATATGACTTTTCCCATGGACATAATATCTCAACTTGTCTTAAATGACAACATCAAATATCAAAGATTTCCGCAATTTAACAGAGGGGGAATTATCCTGAACCCACTGAATAATTCTAGCCTTTATAGCCAACTTAAAAAGAAATGATGCAGTATTGTTTTTGAATGTCAATATATGGTCGAATGTTGAGTATGGAGTTTTTGTTGACCCTTAAAAATTTGCCTTTATGTTAACAATACTTGATATGTGCAGGGGGCCTGACTGTGTTTTCAGGGCTCTACTGTACCACCACTCCTGCTTCAAGCCTTGTTTTTTTTATAGTTAATTTAAAAAATGGCATTAGAAAAGGTTGATGGAAGCTGTACCAAACAAAAACATTTAACTCACATTGACTGATCAGCTGTTTACCCCGAGACAAAGCTGTGTCCTCTGTCAGCGATATTCCCATCCCACATTCACTCATGGATGGCCAAGGTGTCCAGTTCCATTTGTTCTTTTACTTTGAGGTTTATTTGGGTTTGGGAAAACAACCACTGCTTCTTCTACTGTTTATTACTGTCAGCCTTTGTAGCCAATGCCACCATCTTCTGCTGGAACCCTGCTTTGCGTTGCCCAGTTTATTAGTTGAAACCAGTGCAACCAGTGTAAACAGTCTTCTTTTTTGCGACATTTAAGAAGTTTGCATCAGTTTTGCTCGACAGTTAGATATAAACACATCTTCTGTCAGAGATAAAAACAATGTTTTAATTACATTTTGCAGTGCTTGCAGAGATGCTCTAGGCTACAAAGCTTCTTCTCCAGATGTAATAAAACATGTTTGTCTGGCAGAGACCAGGCAAAATGGCACATCATCATGATTTTAGTAGTTTTTCAATGACAATGAAAATTGTGAAATTTAATCATCCATAATAACCATGAATTATATCACAATCGCAATATCTGTCAAAATAATCACAAAATATCACTTTTTTGGCCATTAAGTGTAGCCCACTTTTATATTATATAATTGTTCTAAATGTAAAACAAAAATGGTTCATGGCAGCAGGCTGATAAGAATTTGCATATAACATTGTTGCCATATGCCATCATCTAATATCGAACAGATCGCAAAAAAGTGTAAAATCTAATGCAGCCCGACTGTTTTATATCTGACAAATATTTCCCAGTGGGGTGTTTTATAACCTGTTTCATGTCCTAGAACTTGCCACAAGCCTCAGTAAAAATATGTGGGTTTCGTGGTATCACTTTATGAGTGGTCCTCGTAAATTTTTGTTTTTCTTATTTTGTTAAAAAGAAAACTGATGAATCCCACAACAGCTCACAGTCATTTTTGTGGACGTTCCAATTAAGATAAAGTCCGTGCTCACAAAAGGTTCATAAAAGAGGCCCAGTGTTTGTACTGGACTCTGCAAGTCTCTAATGGCATTTATTAAAGACCCGTTAGTCTACATTTATCGTTCCTGATAAATAAGTCCCTCGAGCTGTTTCAGGGAAAAACTTAAATTCGTAGATATGTATCGCATTTCATCAGAAAGCTGTTAAACATTACTAAGTTGTTTGAAGGTCATAATGTCTAGCTGTACCACACACAGGTTGTGCTAAATCAAGCTGGAAATGAGCCATGCTCTTAAACATGCACACGCGTGCCGTGGGCTTGGACAGGTTCTGTTCTTGTTGTTTAAATAGCTTCTGCCAAAAAGTAGATAGATAAACTTGATTTTGAACTTCACCCCCCTCGCGTTTTTCCAGCGGATGTTCAAATTAGCATGTTCCTTTTCAGGCCTGGGTTCTATTATCCTCACTGATGGGGTTCTTTATAGTTGTCAGGGGGGTAGTATTTGAAAGCACGGCTTGTTTTAATACAAGAGTTCAGCCCTGTGGAATGCGAGGAATTCTGTCATTTATTTTCATCCGTGGTTGAAAATTTGAACTTGGAGCACATAAAGCATGTGAGTTCAATTAAAGGAGCTGTAAAGACCTGAAGACACGTAACGGTCAGACAGACTGGAGTTCTACTAGCACCGGTCTCGGTGCAGTGTCTGAACATGCTCTACTCACCTCTGCAAGTGAACAGCGATGAAAGTATAACCATCCTCGAGCTCCCTTCTTGTCAAACAGACATGCACACACTCCTCAACCAAAAACCTGTCCCCACTCAGGCCTGAGAGCCTCATTGTGATTGATTAGGTCTAGGTTTCAAGACGTGGTTGACAGCAGGCTTGAGGCATTTGGTGCAGGAGGGCTGCAACATGCCGCTGAAGACCCCGTGTCATTATGATGATGTGTAGCGGTTCATTCTCCTGTGTGTTAAAGCAATTCGTCTCCCTTGTGCATGGTATCTGACCTATGGCCGGACTGTGACATAGAGGCTTCATAAGTAGTCTGCTAAGTACTTTGCTGTGTCATGGCACTTGCCTGAGTTGAGATAGAACTGCTGAAAGGCACTGAATGGCAAAATGGATACAACACAAAACAAAATTTCCCATTCTGCTATATGGGAAAAACACTCTGGCCTGTTTGTATTTCTCCAAACCAATCACAACCGTCTTGGGTGGCGCTGAAACCAATAAGGGTGGGTAGTGGCAAGAACCTCACGATACGATACGTATCACGATACTTTGGTCACGATACGATACGTATCACGATATTGCGATATAAATAAAGATAAAAAAACACAAGTACCTGTATATGTACATCAGATGATATTGATCAGAGGACATATTGAGTCAAAACTATTTCATTCAAAACAACCTCTCCATTTTATTAATTCCCATGAAATTTCCGGGCAGTAATATTCTCTTTGTCCAGCTCGTTGTTCTTGCTATCTCTCTTAACTTTGAAGCCAAAGTGCTTCCAAACGTCAACTTTAAATTGCAGAGGCGTTGTTAACTTGCCATCCATTTTGCAAAGACCTCAGCCACTCTCTCTACTACAGAAATACACCTGCCACACAGCAGAGTCGCTCTTTGGCGATATATCGATATTTGGAGTTGAAAAATCGGTATTGTATTGGGCGGCAAAGTATTGCGATATATTGCCGTATCGATATTTTTGCCCACCCCTAGAAACCAAGATGCAGCAAGGGTGCTTACTGCAAAAAAGTGTCAAAGAGTTACTAGGGATGGGTACCTTTCACATTTGAACCAATACGGTACCAATACTCGGTACCTGCGAATCGGTACCGGTATATATCGGTACCTGTTTTCGGTGCTTTTATGCGGATATGTGTGGTAATTTAAGTTATTTTGTATATTAAAAAAATAGTCAAAACTTGTGAATTTTGAATATTTGTTGACGTGTCTATCCATGGTTACATTATGCTTGATTTTTGATGGTACTAATAATAACAATCATGGTGACAAAAAATTAACAAAGTCTGCAAATAAAGATAAGAAACTGCAGCAGCAGTGAACCTGCTTTCTTTTTTTCAGCAGAATAGAGATATAATCCATGAAAGAACATTATAACATATGATATTGT
>CAEMYA010000013.1:392900-420322 GCA_903131615.1 Diplodus sargus
ATACATATTGTGGTTTGGTGCGGACCTGTAGACTGAACATATAAGGAGTAGTTCATGTTTATAGTCATCAGAGAACGTTATGTTGTTTTTGGTTCGTATCTGTTTCCTGAATATATCCGTACGTGTGTGAGATCCGGGAGATGCTAGCGTCTCCTGAATGTCTAGCTGTCTTCGTTGTCCGCTCCTTGTTGTAGCAGCAAGCTACTACCGGTCGCTACTTTCAAATTAGTAGCCTTTCGCTGAGAACCCAATTCTAAACTCCAATCGGGTGCAATGTAAAGCTCTTATTTTGAAGACAAATTTGTTGTCTTTCTGACAGAGAATGCAACGTACCTTACGCCGCGACTTCCGCTCTTACTGATGCCCGTGAAGGTGCGTTTAGGTACCGAAATTTGGCACCGTTGAATTTTACGTGAACCAATACTCGGTAATACCGACGTGTTTCGGTCGGTACCGGTAAAAGTACAGGGTTCGGTACCCAACCCTAGAAGTCACTTATGTTGCACATAAGGAGATGAGCCATTGCATTGATACGGCCATATTCCCCAAAAAATAAATGGTAAGAGCTGCTAGCCAGCGCTTCACTCCTTTCCATTGCCAGTGATCAAGTTTGCCTTTCTGACTTTGTTCTTATGTGCCTGATATTTGTTATCAAGAACACGCCAAAGCAGTGGAAAGCAGTAGATCATAGACCTCATCAGACTGCATCCAGAAGATGTTAAATCATGTCTTATACAATCATATGATAATCGTTTTTTACAGAGCTGATAATGGAAGTTGCAAAGGAGTGAGTCATCATGCTTCGTTCTCTTGTTTGTTGCGCAGTGCTGAATAGCCAGCTGCAGAGGATCGGGTACTGACTTTGTGGCCGCTGACAATGCCACTTATACTTCAGTCTCTCTTTCAAACTCGGCATTAACTAATTGATGTTCTAGCACTGCTTGAACTGAGACGTCCTAAACTTTGTGCTGCTTCAGAAAAGGGTGGTCAAATTAGTGTGTCCACCTGGTTGTCATGTTTCTGTCCACCAGCGAAACAAGAGCTGCAGCCAATCAACACCTGTGACTACTGCAGAGTCATTTGACAGGAGAATCAATGCAGATTATACCCATTCCTGTTAAATATTAAAGCCAGATGTTTATCTATTTGTGGGTTTTCTGTGCAGCGTGAAAGGGGTTTTACTGTAGGTGAGCTGGTAGCACAGCTACAGCACAGGTACCCACACATAAAACTCCCCCAAAGGGCCATAGCATGGTTCTTTTGTCTGTCAAGGAACCGTTAGCCTTAGTCTTTCCTGACAGTTGCTGCTAATGGTTTGTTTGCTCTCCTTACCAGCACTGGGGAATGTCTAATGCTATACATGCTGTACTGTGTGGTTCCCTGTGTCCTTACACCCTCTGATTTAGCATAATTGATGTCCCAGTATCCCCAATTTTGTGGCATTGAGCCAAACTTGTTGCTTAAAAATGATGTTGCATATGCTGCATATCGGTAGACTGCATTTGATTCCTCTGACCAGCAAAAGCTATTGGACATGGTTTTGTTCTAACCAATGCTGGCATCAAAACTTGTTTTGCTGTTGAGGTTTTGAATTTTGAATCAGACTGTTGTTTGACTGGTTTGCTTTATAGTTGTGAAAACTGTGTGAACAAATGTATCTAAGTATGTTGTTTTATACAAACCGATGATTGAGGGTCTAAGAAGCTGACATAGCCTGCAGCATATGTGACTCTTCAACAAAGATGGCATTTGGCCTGAATGCTTTGAATAAGGTGTTGGGCCTTTATTGATTGCGTAAACAATATCTCCATACAGATTGAATCATCAGGTTCAGTCAAATAAATTCCTAGAAATAGGTCACAATTATTCAATTTCTTCGTCTTACTCTATTGATAGGAAACCAATTTCTCTTGGCTGAAAAATAGAAAGTGTGTTCTTAACTGTCAAAGAGTGACGAAGAGTTTAAAATAACGTTGTAATGAAGTCATGGGGTCAGACAACGCAGTGTGACAAAGAGCATATTGTGAAACAGACCTTAAAATGCTGTTTTTGGCACGTTAAATGAGGGAAATTCTTCTTAAATTAGATCAAATTTCCATTTATTAGCTTTCCAGATTGCTAAATAAGAATGTTGCAGTCATACATCAACCCCTAAATACATATTATGTTTTGTTTGCACTCATGTTGACATGAATTATTGCATCCAATTTAGGTCTCAGAGTTTTGCAAGACCTAGCCATACGGGGCCCTTTGGGAATTCTATGAGGGAGTTATTTCACTGGTAAAGCTCTCGATGAACAATCTCGCAAATCTGTGTGGCTGAATGAAAGTTCACCACACCTGCTATAGATCAGCATCCAGCTGTCTCTCTCAGCTCTAACTACATACTGTAAGTGAATACGTCTTTGTGTGGTGTGATAACATCTATGACCAACACTTAAGACTTTGTATTCAAATAGCTAATTAAGGGGTTGAGTTCCAAGCTCTAGCTTTGTGATGTATTTTGGCAACTTGGTAAGTGTGCATTACAGGTTGATTTTTTATGGTGATTTGAATGGAGATGATGTCTACATAAGGAAAATACCTATAAAGACATGTGTCATCACATTTGTGATTTGTCTTGCCAGTGAATGGAACAGTTTGAGTTTTCCTTTGGTCTTATTGAAACAAATAAGATACAGACATTGTAGTAATCAAAGTTGTATCAAGAAACAATAGTTATAGGTGCAGCATGAGGTCAAAGTTGCAGTTTTAGCTCGGGTCAAGGCTGGGTTTTGTGATTGAACGTTGAAGAACAAAGACGTTTCCCCATGTGCTACTTGGTTTTGCTTGCCACAACATTATCATTAAAAAAAAAAAGATTGGCCTACTCACTCCAGTGAGCTTCATTGTGATAGCAGTTTGGGTTACATATCTCTCACTTTATACTACATTCTTCCTGAAACATCTTGATTTAATCAATCCCACCAGAGTCTAACCAGGAGTTTTTATGTGATTATTACGGCCAAAGTATAAAGAATTTGCTCTGACTCTGTAAAATCCCTAATGATGATTAGCTGCAAATGGCAACAAGGGTCAAATTAAACACAATTATGTTGTTTAAACTACCTTAACTCTGTGTATATACATGTAGTAATGTCTAATTGGTTTGCTGAGTCAGATGTTTGATGTCAATCCACCTAGGATCTTACCAGCAGTTCTAAATTTGACTGTCTGCTGTGATTACAAGTATTACTAAGCATTCATCATTTTTGTCTTTTTTCAAAGACAAACAACACTTAAGTTGGTTCAGTTTTCATTGAATATTCCAGAAAGCATCTCAGATGCCTGTTACTTCCCCTGTAGCTGGATGCACTCAGCTTCAGTTCAGTTTATTTCAAATGTCAATGTCACTTTTGATTTTATTTTGCTCTGTCAGCATATTTGGGTCTTTTTTTATAGTTAAAACTAGTTCAAAGTTCTTCTTCACAACTGAATATGACGAAATTGCTCTCTCAGAATGTTTTCTGCTTCCTTGTACCATTTCTGAAAGTAGAAGTGAAGCAGCTTCTTGGAAGTATATAGATGACTTGGGAAACCTGTAGGAAGACTGTGTTGAAAGCCCAGGCTGTTTCTACATGCACCCTGTTTGCTTTGTAGGTGTTTAAAGAGAAAGGATTAGATACACAGTTATGCTATTGCTTAGGACCCCTATTTTTGCTGCTAAGAGTTCATTCTGGCATTTTATCATACACTCTATTAGCATTTTGTTATCTTAATTTTTTTCTGTTGATTGCTCTGTTTGTTTTCTTCTGTTATGTCGTCATCGTCAAACCTGATAAATTCACGCGACTTAACATTAATGAAATTTACAGGGACAGGAGGAAAATCTGCCACCTTTTTACCACATCTTTGACTGTTATTCAGTTACTGTTATTTATTAATCCGAAAGAAAACCAAAACTCGAGTATAATCAGCACCACTGACTTAGTTTAACAGTTTAATTTGAGCAGTGCATTATTTTGATATTGAAATTGTGAAAATTTTTTCAACCATGTCGGCCAGTCCTTGTCGTCGTGTACGATCATCGGCTCACTTAAGATTGGTGATATTTCTCTCATTTAGTAACAAGCTGATGTCTACATGCCATAATTTCCTCTTGTGTTGATCTTTATGTCTTTTTGTCCGCAGGTTCAGGGGAGGGATGTGGAAAGATCATTCAAAGATTCCCCAAGAAGGATTGGGATGGAACGGCTTTTCCTCAAGGAGTGGAGATGGTGAGTGATAACGGCCTCCTATAAACTCAAACTGAGTAGAGCTGTATAACCTGGCACACTAAACAAAGTGAGACACAGGAACACAAATGCTCACCTAAACTAAAAAAACATTGTGTCTGCTTGGAGAGACTAACATGAAACATTAACCCAAATACATCCTTTGGGGGATCAGTAAAAGATTATCTTATCTTAAAATGCTTTTTAATGAAAATATGATTGGAACATGTTGAATATGTTCAAGTAGGATTCAGACTGTCTCAGAGCATCAAACTCTGTCCGTAGCTGACAGTATTGCAGCTTTTTTCCCCATCCAATACAAATATAACTACTTCCTAAAAATACTGATCAATCAATGAGTGAGTAACCACCAAGGAGATTTTCATAAATTGCAAATGTGCAACTGTCCTCAGAGTTTTTTTGTGTGTTTTTTTTGATAATGTCAAAACAATGTTGTGCTTCAGCAGACACGTGCAATACAATGCAAATATTTATTGAAGAAGCTTTTCAAAAATGTTGCTTCCTTCTTCTTTTAGTTTGCATGATTTGATGACCAATAAAAATCATTTATGAAAGTCTGAGTATAATTGACAGATGGGTGTCTGAATGGTTGCATCATTATGGTTCATGAGGCCTTTGCACACTGAGGCCTGTACATACCAACAATTGCATAGTTCATGACAGGAGAGCAGACAGCATCTCTTGCATAGTTAATGTGTGATGGCACAAGTTGTACAGTGTTTTTCTTGTTAGTGATTGTCCTCGTTCTTCCAGCTTCCGGATTCCGGAGCATTTTCAGTGTCACAAAATGACAGATTATACCCCAAGAGAATTTCATGTTTGAAAAACACATTTGCCCTTTGGAGCTTGTGCAGCTGATGTTGGCATTTCCTGTTTCAGATAAATTCATAACGATTGTTTACTCAAAAACCCTTCCACATACACTAATTGGGAAACCTCTTTCCTCAGAGTCCTTTTTTTTCATCATGTCCAGCCTGTTATCTGGTTCCCATTGCTGTCTGTCCTCCACAGGAATATGAGTAGTTGCTTGTCTTAGCCTGTTCCCTCTCTCTTTGGAGGATGGCCCTTGAACGGGTCTTTGACAGGGGGTCTGTTTTCCTTAAATGGACAATGCAATGGATGGACAAATATTTGCTTATCAGGAGTGGGAAAAACTGTCAATCTCTAGGGCAACATTAGCAGTCAGCAGTATTATACTACACAGGACATCAGTGCCTGGGGTATATCTGTTTTTTGTTCATTTATATTGGCCAATGCAGATAAGCTTTTAATGACTAGGCAGAATGATTTTGGCAGTTGAACAAGGAGAGAAAACATAAAAAATGGAGCCTTTCAGAGTACTACACAGCACTTTCTGTTCCCTTCAATACACGACTTTGAATTGCACATACAAGTTCAAGGTTGTTTGATAGTATTTCTTTTCTATTAAAAACTCAACATGAGTTTAAGCATCGCCAACAAACCATACTGCGTCTGGTTGTTAAAACTCAGCTGTATTTATGGGTACAGTAGAAGAAAGATTTCCTTCCATTTTTAAATTGCTACCAATTAACTGTGCCACCATGAATAGTCACAGGTGCCAAATACTATTAAAATAAATACTATATATTTTGGTATCAGGACCATTGTCAAAATTATGGCTGATAAATTCTGCACGTTTATGATATGTATGTTTTTTGCTGTAGCCACAACTTTTTTTTCTTTTCCTTAGTTATTTATGAGGTTAATATATTCCTTTCGGTGCCTTTGATAACAACTGAAGGGAGCAGCTGTACACCTTTTTGTAAGGTACATTTACATGTCAGGTTCATAGGATCCAGCGATATCAGTGATTGAGAAGGCTGCACCCAAAGAAATGTCACATGTTGTCAGTTGAAAATATGTTTTGTGTTTGGTGGAGGTCAACTGGGACCACAGATCACAAAGTCGAGCCAATTGAGTCGTTGCTGTAAGTGGTGTAGAGGCCAACAAGTTGCATAATATGGGTCAGATATGTAAGCCAAGATAAAAGGAGAGAGCCAATCTAAACATGAGGCATTCTTCAGTATCTCCGATGAGGTCATGCTTTTTTCACTTTGACAGGATCCTTTGTAAGAAAGGGAGATATAATCTGGTAGTATTTGCAGATTTATAAATGTAAGATTAAACTTGGGTTCGAAATGAAGTATTCATGATGAATAGTGAATTGTTTTGTTTGCCTGTAATGACGAAAATGATGTGAATGTACGTGGTGGCCAAGAGTTATCATGGCTGCAGCTGAAATCTTTGGCTCTTTGCGGAGTTTGTCGAAGAGATGCAATCATACCATGACTCTTGTTTATCCAGTGGTATTTATAAGGCAATTGAGGGCAAGTGAGGCTGTTATTCCAGCCCAAATAGACATACTATGAGTGGGCGGTTTAAATGGCATGCAGGCGTCTTCCTGTGTAACTCATGGAGTCTGTTGGTGGCCATCACGGGGTGTCTTGCTCTGAGTTATTGCTTAAAAAATGAGAAGTGGCGTGTCATACAGCAAAGCATAGTGCTCAACAAACGACTGGTGAAACTATAAAAAGATTTAAAATGATGGTATGTCCTGTCCAGACAAAGGGTCAAGTAGAATTTTGGAGGTTGAATTTTTGGTTGATATAAGGCTGAAACCCTAGCACCGGTCTTTAACCTCCCAGTGACTCTGAGGGATGAACTAGAGTGAGTCTATTCTCTCATCATCATCCCTCAAGTACCCTGTCATGCTATAAAAGAGTTTAAATATAGAAACAGAGCCACAAGTTTAGCTAAATCTATTAGCTTACTGTTTCCAGATGTCATTGAGGACCTGCATACCATTTTTTTTTTAGTGCCTATGTGGGTGTGTGTGAATTCTTGTATTCCATCTCGCTGAAGTGATCCCCCGATGCTTCTTCATTATGTGTCAGACTGGACTGAAATTGAGACACACTGCAGTCCCCAGTGTGCAAAGAAAGCATAAGGCATGATGTTTCTCATTGAAGGCAGTAAGCTGGAGCTGAAACAAGAGGATGCATTCAATGCTAGACCTTTTTTTTCTTTAGTCTTTTTTGGAAAATACACTACATTTGCTGAAACTGAGACAGATTATGCTCTTCTGAGAGATGGGTATATGTAAAAATATAGTAAAGAATATTGGATAACGTACTGAATAAGATTCATCTGTTGACATCTTCAGTTTTCGCTTTGCAAAAACACTCAGAGGAGTCAGCAAGGACAGGAAAGAGGGGATTGTTTCCTACTATGTAGTGTGACAAACTCTGGTCAAGAGCCAAATGACTGAAATTCCAACTTTGAAGCTTTAATGAAGATACACCATAGTGTTTAACAGACCCACTAAGCAATTTGCATTTTGGCTGTGTTTTGGGCTGGTATGTAAACCATTATTATTTGCAGATTTTCTCTACTCCATGAAAAAGAAAATGACTCATTTACAAACACTAAGAAACACATCTGTAGAGAGCAGTGGATGAAGCTGAGCACGAAAAGCATTTTGCGGTCACAACAGGCCCCCAGCAAACTAAATAACCACAGATGAGGAATGCACCAAGAAAAAGCGTTTACAACTTGTGCTGGGAGAAATGTGTTTCTAATCTTTTCAGGCAAGTGATGATGATAGGAACCAGCTTAAACACTCATCTGTTATAGATGAGACAGTTCTGTGGATGGAGGTCAGCACGATGCTCACCTAGTACATTTCCATCACCTCGCCCCCCTGTATCAAGTACTCTAGGTGTACTGTAAATGGACAGACGTTCTGAAGGTAGTAGTAGGGTCACATATAATGTTTTTAATGTGTAAACGCCTCAATTCTTCTGAAATGTAACAATTAAACATGAACCCAAGCATCTTTTTGCATTACGCTCAAAGTTTTGATATCAGCACATCACGGACAATGGCAAAATGAAGGAATAATTTAGTCACGTCATTGTGATGTCAGTTTCACAGAATTTGACATGAACTGAGATCAAACAATGAACAGAAAGTGCGAAGACTCTTAGCTTAGCTAGCCTATTATATACAAAAGTAATAAGATAATGTCATTTGCCCCTGTTATAAGTATAGTTTTATTTTTAATTTCAAGGTCAATAACATCTGCCTGAACTGCTTCTATTGCACTTACAGTGCAAGTTTTAAAGCTTGAGTCACTAGCTTGGCAGCCAAATGTCTCACCAATGTGAGGCGGCTATCACGCTTGTCATGACAGGGCTCTACAGCACAAGCATTTCACTCGCATTTGCCCCTAAAAAAATGTATGTGCGAACCTGGAAAATGAGTTCGGCTCACAGTGTGCGAGCAAAGGTCACAAGTTACCGTCACAACCTACTTTGTCTGCGATCGTTCAAAAGCTACAGTCCTCTGGCCGCAACGCACCAATCACAGTAGTTTTCTGTAATGATGAAACCAGTGTCACTCAAGAGGTGACAGGTCAACAGACTGTGGTGAAGTTAGTTTTAGGTTGGATATTCGGGGGATATTCACTCGGGTAGAATAAGACACACCTCCTTCTATCGTATTTGAGTGCTGCCTCTATTTTATATGAATATTAATATGCAGAAATATGAGTTTTTCACAATATCTTCCATATCATGTGACCCAGTGACTCCAAACCAGAATCAAATCGTGTTCTTAAGTGGGCAAAATAAGACACACCTCTTTTTATTGTATTTTAGTGCTTCCTCTATTTTATATGAATATTAATATGCACTTGGACAACTGACGTCCTTTGTGTTTAGTACACATTGGATACAATGAAATCAAACACTGTAAATCATTTTGTTTGTGCTGCTTATTTAAATGTGAAGTGTTAAATAAATATTTTTTGTGCTCCCATATATGTCTTTGTGCTCCCAGATATTTTACTTTAGGAGCACATGTGCTCGTTGGTAAAAATGTCAGCGTAGAGCCATTCATGATCAGATTCATTGAGAAAAACAATCACGTTTTGAATTGGGATGTTGACTATTTTTTGTTAGAGCAAAGAAAGGAAAATGTGCCTAACAAATGTCAAAAGAATGCCTGGAACTTCTTTGTTGTTCACTGTTTAATTGCATGTGAGCTTGCTTGTTTAATTACAAGCACCTTTGTTTAATACTTGGAGTATGTGAATGTTCATAACATCCGCTGCTGGTGGGCGACATATTGGCATCAAATCTAGATTTGTGTGATACGTTTTCTCACTCGTGTACTTGTTTCTTTCAGACAATTCAACCTCTATCAGGCACTGTTTTCTTTCGTGTTTAATGGGCTGTATTAATGACGTATAAACTCTACATTGTAAGACAACCAGATGAACATTAAGCCTAGCTAATCCAGCTGTTGGTGAGTGTTTGGAGTAAAAGAGGCCTTAGCCAGACCTGCTTTTGAAGGTCACAGTGCTTGCCAGCAAACTGAGCTATAAATTTTTACCACTACGTTCACCTAAATCAAACCTTCATGCCCTGTATTTTAACACAGTGGAAGCAATATGCCTTCAATTTCTGTCAGGAAGGTTTTTATTAAATGCTGTTTTGCATTTAATAAGGGAGGTACATAAAACTAATTGGGTAAGTATTTTAAAACAGATTGGCCCGATCGTGTTCAAGCTGACTTTATCCCCTCAGAAACTTTGTTAAAGTCCATGAAATGCACCGATGTTACTGTAAAGTCAGTCAACAAAAAACTACGGTATTAATGCAATTATATATTTTTTTATCGCATTACTGGTTGAAATGTTAATGAAGCCTCTTTTTGCCTCGGGTCTATAAGAGAAGTCTCTCGTTTTAATAATTAAGTTAGATAATGTCTTAAGCATAGCCCTTTAAAGATAGCCTCATTGTTCACATAATTTGACCACATATTATAGCTTGATTGTGAAAAATTAGGGTTGTGAGGTTTCTGAAACAGCACGTAATCCTTAAACTGACATGGAAAGTACCATCCACTGAACATGACAACATACACTGAATGGAAATGGATAGTTGTGTATGTTTATGCTTAGCTTGGCCTTCAGGTCTGTATATAGTGTATGTGTGTGTTGGGTGAAGAGAGATGTCTTGACAACAACGCCTGAGAGGTCAAACACATTCCAAAGCATCACAAAGTTCAGTGTTGAACATGAGGGTCAGTCCATTACATGTAGCCTGCAGACAGCGATCTGTCAGCAGAATCACCCTCGCTGTCTCCACTCTAGCCATGTTTCCCAGCAGGAAAAGAACATGTCTCCTCTGATAACGGTTCTTTGAATCAGTCATTACTTTTTGGAAAATTTTATTTGAGTTGCTGCAGCTTGATCAGCTTTGATCAGCTCTGCTAATGCAGTAATGACTACTATCTAAGGCACAGTGTACAGGACCTATGTCCATACTGGGAAATGGGGAACTGTTCTAATGTCACAAACCGCTTTGAGCCAAATTCAGGGCTGTGCATTTCAGCATGAATGTCAAAGTAAAGGTTTTGCGGAAATCTGCTTCAACTGAAACAATTAGCCAATCAGTTTTGACAATCATAAAGATTTAAATCAGGGGTGCCCAAACTTTTTCCCTCGGAGGCCCAAAACTGAAACATTCAAAGATTTTCTTGGGCTCTGGGAACATTTCATGGGCAACATTCATTTGTTACTTTTAATAAACTAAATAACTAATTTATTTATAGTTTTAGTTTAAATGTCTGGAGTTAATCAATTAATGAATACTACATATGAATTAATGAGGTTTTGTGGGTCAAACGTTTTTGAGAGAAATGCTTGGTCAGCACTTTGAGATTGACTACTCTGAACTCTGAACTCTGAGCTGAAACATCCTCAAAGGATTTGTTGATTCCAAAACTTTGACTGTCCATTTTTCACACGTCGTCCCTCCTTGACGTACTTCTTAGTTTGTTTTCAAAGTTCAGAAGTGACCTGTCCTCACCTTTGAAGGCTTGTAGCATTTAGCCTTAGGTGTTTGACATTAACAACAGTGGGAGTTTTAGCCTGATGTTCAGACTGCTCAATCGCTCGTCTCCCATGTTGCAGCTGTGGGCGAGATGCTTCAGCACTGAACAATAGTAATCCTGTACTGGTCCAGTCCAACACACAGTATGTGGTGTGGGTTTTTCTGTTCCACTCAATCATTTAGGCAAGCAGTCTTGTTGCTCTGACCGCATACCACGCCGGTCATTTGTTTTATGTCCCATTGCTAATTTAGATATTGTCCCTTAAATGCAACTCCACTCTGGTCTCTGGTTCTTCAGTCCCTTCACATGTTTTGAGTGAGTTTGCTTGATACCCAGGAGAAACGTACTAAAACCGGGTGGTCCCTTCTCATGCCTCCACAGCTCCACTGAAACTTCTCCGCTCTATGCCCAGATTTGCATTGCCCAATGCTAACTGCCAATATGGTGTTCAGTGGAAAACCAGTATCCACTCTTAAATGCGAGTGACAACACAGGCTTCACTACAAACTACCATTTGAATCATGATATGAATTTTCTTATGAAATGTCTTACATTTTCAGGATTAGTTAGGATACTCAGAGGTGTCATCATTTGGTATTTTAGTTTTTGTGTAAAAAGTTGTTCTTGCAATGGAAAATACATGAAAGAAAAAGTATTGACCTTTTTTCATGACTATGGTTGCAGTCGGCTGTTACACCTGAGTTATAAGGTTCAGCTTTTTAAATGATTTACACCCAGATTTACCAAATTAGTTCTCACTGGACATCAGAGAAACTGCTATCAGTAGAAAAACTAGGCTGCTTAGATTTGATTTCTCTCTTCACGTTCAAATAAGTTTGACTCTGAGAAGAAGGGCTGCAACCTTTTGTCTTTATCATGTGTTAATCAGGTTCAAAAGTTTTAATAGGTGTTTTTCCAACACCAGGGGAGGGGCATCATTAAATGAGTCAGGCTTTGAGTTCACATTCATCAGTCAGAAGTAAATCCTGTGTACTCTTCCAGTAGGCTAATCCAAGACTAGCTGATAACAGAGTTAAATCAGGATTATTTAGAGTAAAATTTTTGGACACTGTTCTGTTATTCCAAGTTTCTCATTTTGTAGTAGGCAGTGTTTGCCTGCGGTACATAAAACTGAATATATTGAACTTGCAAAAGCTTCCTGCATCACAACAGACACAGGTACTGTGTACGTAATGCCTATTACACCCTCACTTGTTTTCCTCCGACAAAAATACATAGACATGACATTTCAAAAATTTCCTCCGGGGCCCAACTTCCTCTGATGAAGGAATTTGACCTGACTTGACCAGACTGTAAACATTTGTCTCATATCTCTTGTGTAGAACTTTGACTTCTTCAACTCCTCCCTTTTCCCCCAATTCCCTGCTGTAATGAGGAACGTGGCTCGCACTTCCCTGAATGATGCCTGAATTATCCAGAAAAGTTGTAAACTGCTGGTGTCATTTGTTAGTTGATTTGATGACTAGACTGGCATGAACATAGTAAATTCATGATAGTAGCTATTGTCTCAAAGAAAGAGTACTTCTTGAAGTATGTTGGTGAAAGTTGATGAAGGTTGATGAATACTTCTTGAACGGACTCCAGTGTGGCCCGAGCATCTGGGCTTCGGGTCAGGTTCAGTTAACTTGAATAAGGAACCTCCCTTATTGCAGCATTGAGTCATTCATCTGGCCTTGTTCTCTCAGCAAGTTGGACAAGCAAATCATGACAAAGCTTAACTGCATTGTCCATAACCAGCAGCCTGGTTTAGTCAGTTTTAGGCTCTGTGCCAAACCACAAACGGATGAAAGAATGCAGCCTAATTGTGTGACTTGATGGATTGACTCAAGCGACCATAATTTGACATGTCGCGCTGCACGTCGGTCTTATGATGTTTGTAAAACTATGAGCGAAAAACTAAACAGTGCATTCCAGATAGCAGGATGCCGGTCCAGCCGGGGGGGTAGGATGGGATCATGTGTTTGTCAGGAAGATCCACACATGAGTAATCAATGCTTCGTTTTCCAGTGAAGCTAAACACATCAGGAAACAAAGCTGGAGCTATCAAGCAAGCAGGACTTTCCATGGTGAAAAGCACTATGAGTTCATCAGGAAATGGGAATACACAGGATGAAATGAAGCCACAGTACGCTGGAGAGAGCAAATAGTCAAACTTTGAGATGAGATCCAGTAGAAGCTGTCGGTTATTGTTATATATGATGCGGTGTTGTATATATTATGGTGTTTCTTTCCCTCTTTATTCTGTCATATACACTAAAGAAATGTTAATTATTGATGGATCCAAGTTTGAGCTTTACAAATTAACAAAACACAAAAAGAAACAATAATAAGTGACCAACTCTGTCAGTTATCACCAGCCAGGAGCTTGGCACAAAAATGTAGTTGTGAACTGGTGCCAGTTGACGGGTGAAGAGGTCCAAGACCAGAGGAAGTTTTGTGACACCCTCTAAATTTCCTCCCTCACATCTAAAGAGCTGGCTGGATCCAGACACCCCTCTAACTGGCTACTGAATGCCACTGTTGGCAGTAAAATTGCGGACTGCTGCTGACGCCAGGGCCAGTGGCAGGGCACATACCTTGGATTCTTACACCTGCATACTTCAACGTGCTCATTGCTTTCATATTAAATCTCTGTCGAAGAGATTTCCCTTGAAACCTGAATATTTACTCTTGCCATGAGAGATCTTTCAGTATTCTCAGATGTCCATTTTCTGGTGTTCTCCTCAGTGTTGAGCGTCTAAAGTTAGACTCACCAACAACTTTTATTGTAACAGTTCCCCATTGTGTTGCATTGTGGACATAAAGCATGGTCGAGTGGGTGGTTACAGAGCTCACTCAGTTTTACCTGGAAGGAAGCACTGGTATTGAAATGGTGTGGATGTTTGAAAGTCCTGAATAACAGTCACTTTCTTTGGAACAGTCTGCTGACAGCATAATAACATGGTGCAGTAATACATTACATTGCGGTTATTCATTTACTTTTTTAGACATACTACTATGAGTGTGGGGATGGCAATGTTGCTCGCTTGTCAAAAACTGTTAGTGTCTTTGGGTTTGAGGAACAGCATGGTTTACACAGGCTGGTTGCTGGGTTCTCAGAGTTATACCCTCAGTTATTCGCCCAGAGTCTGCCCTGACTCCATCATTACACAAAAAACGCTATGTATTTGTAACTTCATTATGTCTTAAGGTTGTTGGGTTTTTTTTTAAGTTCAGATAGGTTTGCCTCAACCTATCACGACTGTTTTATGGCAATATCAAACCAAACTGTTTCTTCCAGAATATGTTCTAGTGGCAGTATTCATCTATAGATCTGATGTGATGTCTTGCACCTTTGTTTAATTTTGATAAATGAAGATTGAGAATAAACCATTCATAGCATATGTAACCTCTTGTTCTTTTTTAATTCACTGGGTCTTTTCTGGACATATGTTCAAAGGAGCCCTGCGATGAGCTGGCGACTCGTCCAGGGTGTACCCTGCCCTCGCCCAGAGACAGCTGGGACTGGCTCCAGCAAAAACCCTAGCGACCCCATAACAGGGATAAAGCAGTTACAGACAATGGATGGATGGATGTTCAAAGGAGGTTCAGTGTTACCATCAAGCCACCTAGAACTAAGAGAAAACTAGGTCTAAATCCGCACCTGCTTTGCTGTTGGACTACAGCTACTCTATAGATCATGGTAAAGGGCGCAAATTAAAACAGAGAGCCACCACTCTACTTTTCACAGAGTCTGTACAACATATCCTCAATCCGCTTTCCATAAAAATTACTTGATATGCATTAATTTGTGACATGATGACTTTAAAGAGGTGATGTGAGGCGGGACATCTTGTTATAGGTATGTCACAGATATCCTTTTCGAGTTGTTTTTTTTCTGTCCAGTCCAATTTTTTTTATATATATTTTCGAGAAAAAACAGCGCTTTTTTTCATTATTTTTCAGATGTTAACTGTGTAGCTTCAGAGAAATGGTTGCCATGATGACATTGCAGATTGTCACCATAGAGTAGTTTGTTGTGTGGCTTCTTGAGCAGAAAAGCTTATATTAACATAGTTATTTCTTAGTTAACAAGTTCTCCTTTTACTTGTTTTATTGACACAAAATTATCTAAGAAACTTGTTTCTGAAGCTATATGTGACAAATGCCTTTTGTTAGCAAACATCTTCTATGATACAACATAGTGTCTATAGATTCTCAACTTACTGACGCGTACTGAACATTTGCTTTGTGTAAGTTTATAAGAGAGGAACAAAACTTGTTGTGGTTTGAAGTGATCTTATAAGGGCAGAAGTGAGATTGAGGCTTATAGTGAATACTGGAGCTACACCAAGGCCCCCACAAGGCAGTGGAGGAAGCACCTGTTCCACAGGTCATTATCAGCCATTATCTTACTGTGCTGCAAAGGCCGGGGCTCAGAAGTCTGACGCAGGACAGCCATTGTACTGATCTACAACCTCAGGACAAAGCTGTTTACCCTGCTCTTTCATTCATCACTCCATGTGCTCAGGCATGTGTTTTGATGTATCTTGTTTACTTTTTACAGATGAAATTTAAAAAACAACCATGTTTACCTATTGTTATCTGGTAGGTAAAAACAAAGGCTGTAGCAATGTGTTGCTGAAAATAATAGACAAATAACCCAAAAATACCCCTAAGGCCCAACAGTCCCCTTTTGCACTCACTCATTGAGACCAGCGACCTGAATAGGCGAGATCTCCCTATAAAATTAACAAAATCACGCTGTCTCATAATAGTGATAAAAGTGAGAACTAATTCCTGAAAATGTCTCTTTATCCTGATCCACATCAAATGTTAATGTGATCTCTTCTGGGCTGATATACATCCTCCATCCGAGTTTCCTGGAAATCAGTTCAGTAGTTTTCTTGGAATTCTATTGACAAACCAACCAACAAATGGGCATGATCAAAAAACATGATCTGGACATAACATGAATTCCCAAAAATACATACATACAGCACATGCAAATAAAATTCTGACCCAACAATATTGCATTTACTCAGCTTCTGGTGGGGCGAAGAATGTCCATTATTTTTGTATCCCTTTCCCACTTTTCCCACTTAATAACTGAGCTGAAAGCCAT
Organism: Diplodus sargus; assembly: GCA_903131615.1. Lineage (NCBI taxonomy): Eukaryota > Metazoa > Chordata > Actinopteri > Spariformes > Sparidae > Diplodus > Diplodus sargus. The sequence goes on from CAEMYA010000013.1 coordinate 409,221, forward strand.
TGTGTGGGATTTGAAAATGTTCAGCTTTGGTGACACCACTGGTACTATCAAGCAGACACTGAATGCACTCCGCTATTCCCCCGCAGATCTGACCTGGGACACTGCGTTCAGCCAGAACACAAATTTAGGTGCTTCTTCTTGTACTATGCTGCAATACATAAGTATTGATCCACAGCCTGGTCATAGTAGAGCAGATGTAGGTAAAGATCTGGAAAGCCAAATGCCCAGCTGCAGGCTGTTGAGGTTTGGAGGCCAGATGTGACCCTGTAGCAGGTCCCAGGGAGACGATGTGGTTCTTGGTAGAGCGAAAGGGCAAGTTAAATCAGACACAACTCAGCTCCTTGCCAGACACTAGCTATCAGGAGAGGCACAAGAACAGAGATCATTGACGATAGATTAAATCTATAGTTTGCACTTATGTAAAGGACTAAAAATCTACTGCTTGATTCTGTAGCACTTTCGTCTGCCTGCTGTATTCAACTTCAACTTCAACTTTACTTATCTATAGCACCTTTTATACATGAATGCAGCCCAGAGTGCCTTACAGAGCAAAATTAAAAAACAATAAACAACAATAATTCACTGAGTAAAAAGCAGACATATAAATAAATACAAAGGCATAGAAAGAACAATAATTACAAAAGTGGAAGTAAGTATTCTCGACATAAATGACTGAAAACCAGTCTCTATACTAGTGACAGTCACGTCTGTCATATTGCAAGTCAGTTATTTCAGTGGTAAGTTAGTTTTCCTCCCCGACACCACCTAACCGTTTGTTTCACAGAAGTTTATTTGAAGCCAACTGTGGTAAGTACTCAGTAAAACTACCAGTTCCACTAATAGTCTTGATCCTTCACTTCCGTGTCATCAAAATTACTGGAGAGATGATCAGATTGAACCCAACAAGGACAGTCAGTAATGTTCTTCACCTTGGCTGCCAAAAGGCAGAATCAGAAAAGGTTTTTATGGTCTGTTGGTGTCTGTTATGATTTTGCACGTTGAGGGGGTGATAAATCACACACGCCGCCTGTAATTGTTTTACAACTCGCTGGCCACTGATGTGAATTCTTTATTTTGTACCAACTGTACAAAAGCTTACAAAGCCTGCTTATCTATGTTTAACATAACATGTGGTGTTCTCAGCGTCATCGTCACTTATCAACCAGTACTTTAGTTCAGTTAATGGTTAACATTGCAAAGCCAACTGTATTGTCCAGCCAAATTTCTGTTTAATATAAGACCCATCATGCTCGGAAGATATGGTGTTTGTTAACCTACTTTTGACATGACCAAAACATAATAAGTCAAATCAATGTTTGGGACCCTCATGGCAACCATGAACATCACACAGACGCTTCAGGTTAAGTTTAAGGGATCAGGTTGAGAGAGCGGGATGAATTAATCTGACAGTGGATTGATTTGACTTTAGCAATGTCTGATTTTCTGAGGGTCCTTATTATTTTCCTCTTCATGCATTTCTGTTTTCAAGTTGCATGTGATGAACTGGCCATATGTTTTTAATTTATGCTGTGTTTTGAAATAAACCCAAGTATTCACCCTGGAGTGAACAAATCTTCCCAAGGGATTTTAGGAAAATGGGGTTTCGGCAGAGTTGTCCTTATGATCTTGTTCTTGTTGTGGCTAACAAAAAAAACCCTTTACGTTTGCACTAAAAATACATCTTGTAGTAGGTTCCTTCTGGTGTACAATTTCCTACACATATGGCATTCATGAAGCTTGAAATTTTGTGTACAGTATAGGTTGCAATATTTGCTACATGAGTCTTCCTGTCTTGCCTGACTAGACATTTCTTTGGAATTACTGTGGTCCATCATGGTCATCTAAAAATATCTATCTCTAAAATGAACCATATGCGTCTGGTATTGCATAACAGATCAGCAAAGGGAAACCAGGAGTGTTGGTGACAGCAGGGAAGAGGAGTTTAGGAATGGAAGTGGAAGGGAGATGCCACCTCAGCGGAGTGCTAAGAAATGGAGTTTGGCGCAGTAAATTTACTCACTGCAACCACTAAGTAGTATTTGGATAGCAGTGCTATTATGGTCATTTTGTTGACAGTGTTGCGTCTTGTGTTCATCACACTCGGGGTTGTTGAAGCGGGGGGTCATGCATGTTTGTGCGCCAAACTGCTCGGCTGGAGAAGCTGTCTCTGGTTGTTTTGTCCGCTGCTCATCCTGCAGACCTGATAAAGCAGGAGTTCTGGACAGGCAGCACGCCATTGACCTCCCTCTCTGGCCCCTGGCACCTTGCACTTCACTTTCCATCATTGTGTTGTTTTCCTAGCATACAGTTCTTCCACATAAATGGGGAAAGAACAAAAGGATGATGGAAGTGTACAGTCTACTTTATTGCACACGTTTTCCTCTACAAATTTGGTTCGAAGTTTAGATGGATTTAGAATATTTTTCATGTTTTCCTTTCAGTAATACCTGCTCTATGATGTGAGACTGTCTGGCTGCCGTATTTACTTATTTTATCTCCATGCAACAGAATGTTTTTCCTTGAAGTCAGGGGAGGCTGGATAGTTTAGGTCATCTTCCTGATGCTCAGATTTGGTGCTTAATCCACGCACATTTTATTGCTGTGGAGAGAAAACATTGAAAAACTTCAGTCCCTGAATTCATTGGGGTTGTAACTCACCCAAATTATGAAATAAGTCCCACCAAAAGATTTGCGGGATTGAGCTCATTTGTGGTGACGGGAACTCCACTTTAAAGGTTTTATGACCCTTCAGAGTCTGTTTGCATTTCCTCAAGTGCAAGTACAGGACTCTCAAATGTTGGGGTCATTATAAAACACAGCAGGAACGTGTTTTACGCTCATGTTTCAGCTGCGTCATACCAGAAAAAGACAAAGCTGACTACCATCTTCTCTATCTCTTTCTCTTGAGTCATCTTTCATAATGGCTGCCACCCCGGTTATATCTGGCCTTCGTAAGCCTGACTGGCCGGGCATTAATGCCTCTCCACAGTATAAGAATGCAGGCCTGTCCTGATCAGGCTAAGCCTCTGTGTCTGTGTTTTTTTCTTTCTTTATTGGTGCCACTCTTCAAGCACTCGGCTGTGACGATGCTTAGCAGGTCAGACTGCAGATCCAGTGTCACTGGCTGAGTAGGTGAACAGAGCAGTTGGGTGGGAGTCGGTCATACCAGGCTGCAGCACATGATGTGATGCAGAGGGTTTAGCCTGAGGGCAGCAGTTTACACGGCTTTGACATTAATACAAGAAGTGTGGCCCTTTGTCACTTGACTGAGGTCTAATTTAGGAATGGGAGATGTCCTTTCTCTCTGCTATGTGTGTGTTTGTGTGTGCGCGCCTGCGCATGTGTGTGCATGTGTGTGCTTTAAAAAGGCTAAGTTTCCTACGTGTTGACCTTTGGACCTGTTGGCACAGCACTGGATTTCTGTGTCATGCTATTGCTGCATGTACCATAAAGCTTGCATCTGATTCCCGTCAGTCAATGCTATCACTTGTTCCCTTGGCTCTGCTGCTACTTGGAAATCTGTCCAGCGTCATTCACTGGTTGCAGAATGTAGCACAGGAGGACAGTAATACACATAGTAGACTTGCCGGGATAGTCAGTAGCCCTTTATAGACAGAAAAGGCGGCACATTTGCTCCAAGGTAAGGGAGGCAATGTGCTGCCCTGTCTTTCTAAAACAGAGGGGTAATATTCCTCCTTTTCCAAAAGCCGCCACTGTGGTAAGCGTAAGTATGTGACGTGCGTGAAGCATGAAGTTGCTTTGAAGTTGCTCATCTTGACGACCACGGATGAAATGATGAACTGACTGCTGTGATCAGCTGTTTCCTGGTTTTAGAACTCTCCGGCTGTGGGTCACACAACAGTGCACGTCACTGACACCTCCGCCCATCTCACACAGTGGCCGGCACATTGACGCCTCGTTTTTAGATAACAATGGAGGCGGAAATAAGTGTACCCTCCGAGGCGGCAAATTGGCGGCCCAAAACAGACCCCCAATTTGCCGCCCCCTGTCTAAACCGCGGACCGAGCCACAAAAAGACGGCTAAATTGCCCACCACTAAGAACCCAGTTCTAAACTCCAATGGGGTGCAATGTAAAGCTCTTATTTTGAAGACAAATTCATTGTCACTGTTCACTGCCCAACTTCGTGCTTCACGCATGTCACATATTTACGCCTACCTCAGTGGCGGCTTTTGGAAAAGAAGAATTATTACACCTCCCTTTTAGAGTGACAGGGCAGCTTGGAGCAAATGTGCCACCTTTTCTGTCTAAAAAGGGCTAGTGAGAGAGAGACACTGTACAGAGGTCCACAGCCATTCTGTTCAAACCACTGTTATCAATCAGTCAATAGTCACTAGTCGGACGATGGATGCTACAATAACAAACTGAGGATTTGTTGCCAAAGCGGAATGCTACAGTACAGTACAGTAGATAATAATAAGATTTAAACACAAAGCTTATAGAGAACTCTGATAGGAGTAGGATAATGGAGTTAGTCACCTTGCTGCCTGCCACCTGCAGATCTTTATTTAACAGCTCACTGTGGTTCAAAGTCATTTTCTGCAAAAAGTGCTGAAAATGTTGGTTGTTCAGAGCAGTGTTTCTATGCACAGTAGCTGTAATTGCTAAACTCACTGGCACCTAATGTTTCTTAATCTGTCTTTTAACTTTACTCTGCGTGCTAGGACGAGCCTCAGAAATGTAGTTGTGTGTTTATAACCACACTACACTCCGTGTTTGACAGAATAGCAGCTGACATAATTTTTCAAGTCAGGCATTTTAAACAAATAGCGTACGCATATTTTCTCTGTTTACACACAGTTGTCCATAGTTAAATTTTGAAATGTTAAACAACATTTGCAACAAAACAAGAAAGCGCTCCAGCCCGTCAGAGGCTTTTCTGCTTTAGCAAAAGGTGCAGAAAAGCAGGGCTGATTCTGAAATCATCGAGACACCTCACATAGTCAGTTTACAAACAAACAGCACATATAAACATCTGTATGCAGGATGCATGCTTAGTTGTTGGAGACACTAAACCTCCTAATGAGTATTATGAGCAAATAAGGTTGCACGAAAATATGTCGAGGGCCTCAGTAGTATACCACATGTTATAAATAAAAATGCAGAGGGGAAAGAAAACATGTAATCAACATTTCACTTGACTTTTGTTGATTTGATTGAACCTTTGTCCTTTTTAGATCCAGCTACGTCATTTAAACTAGCCAATCATTCATCTTTTTGTAAGACAGCTATAAGTTGGTATGTAAATGATGTCAGCAGTCTGTCTGGACGCAGTGGTCCCAGAATAAAGTCAAGTTTACAAAATACTGAACTCCCCGAAGTGTCTCTGAACCTGCGCCAGCACTTGAGTGTCTCTCCGCAGACCTACAGGCAAGATAACAACTTTGAGGAAACACTGATTTAACATTGGGGAAGTCGATTAATCTTCTTACCACGTGCTCCGTTATAGTTGGTTCCTCTGACACATGCATACACTCGTACATGAACGCATGCACACACACACACACACACACACACACACACACACACACACACACACACACACACACACACACACACACACACACACACACACACACACACACACACACACACAGACACACACACACACACACACACACACACACACACACACAGGATGTTATATCTCCTGTGATCTTCTGAGCTATGCAGTCCCAAAGGTGTTTATCTCTTTTTGACAACAATGAATGGCATAGTTGGAATAGTTCAGGACAGGATCACACTTATCTGCACTGTCCTTGAGTCCTGTCTGGACACACACACTCACACTCACACTTACACTCACACACACCTCACCACAAAGCAGGTTTAACAGATTTCCTGCAAGCTATTGTATCTGCTGGTAGATGGTGGCATCCTGATCCAAACCTCTAGGTTGAACAAGCAAAGTCCCCCCTCCTCCCTTTTCCTCTCTGCCTCCCTTACTCTCCATTTATTCTTTCTCTTCGTCGACTCCTTCCTCTCTCTGCCTCTGTTTCTACACCTCGTCTTTTTCTTTTGCTAGTATATTTGTCTTTGGCTGTACACAGATCCATCTGCCCATCAGTCCATCTGTTTTTGCCCTCACCCACCCCTCCCTCTACCCAGTCTCCTCTCTTCCTCCATGTGTCCGGTGATCCCCTGCGTAACCCCTTAGGAGCAGTCTAAACACTGTGTTCAGAGCCAGAGCCAGTTGGGCCTCCAGCAAAAACAGAGAAAGAGAGCAGACACAAACAGTCGTCTCTCTGACCATATGCCCTCCTGCCTCCCGAATTTTGTCCCTTTGTGCTCTTACTTGCCCCAAATAAGTAAATAACCTTACTTGTCTCTCAAATAATAACTTATCCGATTTAATCAAATCTTTCTCGTTTTGAGATTTCAGTTTTTCAGTTTTTTAGTTGGTGGTTTATTACTGGCTTTGAGGAAATGAATAATTTGTCTAATATGTTTACTGATGAACATTATCTGTCAAACAACACTTTGCATAAGAAAAAGCTTGTTTTTGCCACATTTTGCAGATGTTTTCTGTCAGGATGGGTCGTTACTCATACTCTTGCTCTGGGAGATGCTTTTTATTATGGTAACAGTCTTTCTGGGTATCAGAGTATGCAATTTGCTAAAAATGGCTCTGTTTTGTCATGCATCACGAATTGTTGATTTGTGTGATTCTTAAATCCCCACTAAACAAGAGCATTTGGAAATATAAATAATTGGTTGTTCCAGGAAGATTTGGAAGACGGGACTTCCCCCTGGAGAATCGGAATGCTTCACAATTCAAGTATGCCTTGGTCACGTATGTCCAAGTCTTAGTCTGAATCTTTAATCCAGACAATCACAATATAAACAGAGTTACTACGAGACAGATCTGTTTACTGGGGTGAACCTTTTCAAACATGTATTGTTTGCTTAAGTGGTGACAAATGAAAAAAATACATTTTGAAAGCAAGAAAATAAATCTGTTTCAGCCTTAATTCAGTCTTCTGTGATCAATTCAGTCACCTGATATGTTGCTTAATTAATGGTTATTTTCCATGAATCTGATTTACGATGTTGCTGTTTGTGATCAGACTGTTGAGCAGTTTGGCCTTGCACCTTCGCTGATGATTCTCAGGAAACTAAATACTGAACATGCCACTTCCCGCTCTGATGAGCTGATGTAATTGCTGCAGTGGAGCAGAACATCCTGTCTATGCTCTCTATGGGGGCAGTAGGGTTAGACTGGCTACAGTGATGTGCCAATGCCCTGTCCATTTAAGGTTTGAATGAGTTACCAACAGAAAGTTTTAGGGGACATCAAAAAATTCCATGTTAATATCAAGTTCTCTTGAACCCACTCAAAATGTTGTTTCGGAAAGAATTCAAGCCTAAATGACTAACAGCCCTCAGTGTGTCTTCTCTGGAGGCTATGATGTTCCCTCAGTCATTGTGACACAGTGTCCATGCTTTGTGAATTATCCTCTATGATATTCTCATGACATCACATTGCATTGACTTTCTTTTCAGTTCTGCCAGCCTGGGGGTTGGAGGCTGTCCAGGGACAGGAAAGCACCCACCTTCTTCACCGTTGTGCTGACAGATATCGATTCAGACCGACACTACTGCTCATGCCTCACTTTCTTCGAGGCTGAGGTCAATCTGCAGGTAAGACTGCAACACACAGGCATACACACACTTTTAAGCACATTTTTGTGCATTTTTCATCCAGGCATTAATTTATTTTATTTTCATTTAAGGGATAACACAGAAAATACAGTCAACGAGTGTCCAAAGTAAATGGGAGCACCATGTGAAATCCCAAATAAACTATACACAGGACTGAGCCCTTGGCAACAATAGTGCTAGCTACTGAACCACTGTGCTAGAGTTATTTTGTGAGGCTGATCCAAATGCTTCGGAGCCTCAAAGCTTCTACCTTTGCTTTTGTAAGTCATTTCAAAATCAGTATCAGAAGGAAGGAGTCTTTGCCTCAGCTGTACTATAAAAGCAGAAGAACGACTGATAAATGTGCTCAAATGTGATCCCTCAAGCATGGGGATGTGACGAGTGCCCGTCCTGTCCTTGTCTGTCATGAACTCAAAATTGAATTAATAACAATTTCCCCCACAACATTTGCAGGTAATTCCCATAAAGCCCCAAATGGCATCCAGGACAGTAGTAGTAGTAGTAGTAGTAGTTTGTTTCACTTAGTCACTCCATCAAATAGTTTAGCATCACATCCCTGCAAGCAGCAGGCTTCATGTTGTCCTTCTTTGGCGTCTCATAATCATCATTGATAACCCTGAGTTTAGGTCATCTCGTGATAAGCGTGAGGTCACAGTCACCTTCATCTTTGTGTCCCTCTCATGACTATTAAAAGCCACCATGATGTCTCCAGGGGGCGATGCAAAGGTTATTTGGTTTCTGCTTTCTACTGTAGTCTTATTGTTTACTTTTGCGGTATTTAGCGCAAGTTAAAAATGTGCCAAAGACCATCTGAAATATCAGTAGCGTGCGAGATGTCTTTTGGGCATAAGTAGAAAACAAAGGCTTGCTTGGATCCAACCTAGTTAATTGTGAGCTGGCTGAGGGATGCTGTTAAAGAGGAACACACGTAACCAGGAGAAGATGTACTTGTGCCTCTGCGACAAAACATTTAATCTGATTTACTCATGCATACAAGATTGTGTTTGATATCAGATTAGTGGTCATGGCACATATGTTTAAAGCCCTCATAAATTATTGATTGCAATAGATTTGTTTGGACGGCATCATTATTATACTTATGAATGATCTCGTTAATGTCTCCCCCTGCCAACAGCCCACAGAATACCAAACTAATTGTTTCACTGTGCTTCACTTTGTTAGAGGCCTTAAATGACTCCTGCCTCTCTGCCCACTGTGACTTCACATCCTTTCACATGTGGAAGGAAGTCATCAAATATATTCTGGTTCGACCGGCTTAACATTTTTCAAGTTTAATGTTTCATTTGAAATGCAGTCGTGTACGAGAATTATGCTGGAAATGTTTTGTGGACACTCACGACTGTAGTAGTAGTACATCTTTTTCTCATTACGTTAGAATTTCAGCTTGTTGTGTGAGTCACACCATAAGTGCGCAACATTCCCCTTTTTGAACAAGTGGGCACATAATGCATGAGGGGGGATGGATTTAGGACAAATTGTCACATCAAAGGGAGAAGATAGGCAAATTAGCGCATTGTTAGCTGTTAGAGGGTATCTTTGGTTGAGTCCTCAAACAGGTTTAGTTGTGACTGCTCGTAACTAACTACAGTACAGTGGTCCTGGTCTGTTTTCCTTCCCCACACACTGGTTTCAAAGTTAGACCTGATCATGGGGCCAAAGGTTTTTGTAAATGTGTCTTTGTTTACTGTTACCAGGGGACTGGCATGGCTATTAGTGAGGTCCGGAAAGATTATTTCTCACACACTCCGAATTCAACATGTAAATGGGGTCCACAGGACTGAAAAACCAAGAGAGAGTAAGCATGGGAGAATATGAAAATGTAATGTCACGGTTATCCTGTCCACCATAATTTCAAATCATAATATTCTGATAATCATCGATGAATATTTTTAAAACTTAAAACTTGCACTCCAACATATTGGAATCACAGACAGGACAGATATATATATATATTTTTTTGTAAAGAGAGCCACTTCTTCTCACTCGACGCTCCACTACCTTGGTTCCTCAGCAATGCAACCGTGTTAAGTCGATTGAATGACTGATTGACAGGAAAATCAATAGACAGGCAGACAGAAATTCCATCCTTTGTAGTTATTAACTCGTGTCAAAAATAGTTCTCTGTATTTGATACGTTTGCGTGTGTATGCCAAGAAAACACTTGACCAAGGCACGTGGCTGCACTGTGTATATCACACACTGTATTGTGAAGACTGAACCTATAAACTTTTGAATTTGATAGACTCCTCAAGCTTCTTTTTGGCCGATCATTATTAGATTGGGGCTATATTTGGCTCCATCCAGACATCATGTTTCTGCATAATAAACACACATTCCTGGATTCAGTGTGTAGGACTGAAGATCTTATTGAAACGTGAGGGTGTTTTAACAATCTTTACTCTCATCCTTATCTAGTCAGTTGGATTCCAAGGAAAGTCCAGACAGGCGGCAGAGGAATGTATTTTGTCTAATAATTGGAGTAAATCCTAACAATAACGGTGAAAGGTGACCTCTATCTGAATGGGATATTTTGATCCCTTACTCGTTGGTCCCGAGGTACTGAAGCACTTATGGCATGTTTTCACTGCCTGGAGAAATATACCAGATTGTGATAAGGGCTTTACTTAGGAATGAAGTTGGTATAGCAGGGTCCTGATAGGGCTCGTGGATCCACGATAGAGACAATTAGAAACAGATTGAGGCGGCTGCCTGTACAACAAGCTTGTCATGATTTTGGAAAGATGTAGATAACATATTTGATTGTGGCACTTTTTTTTTATAGATTTGACTTTCAGTAAAGTGTGTCAGACTTTTGTCACTATCTTAATTCAGTTCACTGAAACAGGACAGTTGGTGTTCCATTCTGTAGTTATTTAAGTTTTCAGGTCATCCTTCGTTTTCTCGTTGTATTTTTGTTTACAATTACGAGCTTTAGAGTACCAGTGTACCAATAATCGGAAACTCTTTGATGGTCTTTTTCTTTTGTTCTCTTTTTTTTTTTTTTTTGTGCACAGTCAAAATTTTTGCGAAATTCACCAAAGTCAGAAGTGGTTTACAGAGCGGGTGGTATTGGCTGACATTGGCCATTACAAATATATTGATATCGGCATATATGTTGCCTAATATGCGCTGATATGGAACCTTTATTCTTAACATACATAATGTATGCAACGTAAACATAACTCAAAAAAAGGTTTGTATTAGACTGTTTCAGCTAACTGATATTGGAGAATAACGTTTTTTGTGAAATTGTAAAATATTCTGCCTCCATCACATAGCTATGTGTATGATATATGATAAAGTAATTCAAGGGATCGTTACAAAAAATGTGCATTTAAGTATTCATTCTCTGTATACACGACTATTGGTAGATATATTTTGACAATTTTTTTTTTTTTT
>CAEMYA010000013.1:420331-462403 GCA_903131615.1 Diplodus sargus
TTTTTTTTTTTTTTACCCTAAAAGCTGTATTTGCAGTGGTCCCAAAAATCCGGTATTCATCAGGCTCTTGTGATCAACAGTAAAAAATTCAAACAGCACTAGTATTGTCACTATTGTCCCTGATGTTTTACCTCCCAGTGACTCTGGGAGGAAAATAACATTAATCTTCAAAACTCATTTTGGCTCCTCTCTAAGGGAATCCACTCAAATGATTCCGTGTCTTTGTAGGCGAGATCTTTTATTAACCGTCGTAATTTTAGAAAATCTGTTGTGTTCACATAATGGCTCCAGTGGGATGAGCAGCTGTGCTGAATTGGGACAGATTGGGAAAGGAGATGATTAATCGTCCAAACATTCATTAAAGTGTATCTCCTCTCTGGAGTCAAAGGAGGATGTTTAAGATTTTTGGGGGCTGAAGCGATGACTTTGTCTGATGCAAGAGTTTTATCTTGGCTAAAATCGTTTTCTAGGAGGAACTAGTTCAATTTTCAAGCCTATTTTCTGATGCAACCCACAAGTGAAAATGGCAAAATGAAGTGTCCATCCATAAACTTACATACACAAACTCAATTTAAGTATGCAAAACTCAGTATTGTAGTGTACTATATATGTTGGGGTACATCAGTTATTTTTTGAGAATAACACATATGATACCACATGTCAGACATGTCCTGTGCAACGTTTGAAGCACATGATGTATTCGCAAGCTAAACATGGAGCTCAGCAGAGTTGGCAGGCTCTGCAGTACAGTTCAAGATCTGTATTCCATGGCACTGTGTTGAACTCTTCGACCGAAATAGCTTCTTTTTTTATGTTGCAGGGATCAAAGAGTATTGAGGCTGATGGAGATGAAGATGAGGAGGCTGAGGAGGATGGCCTGATCCAGCCAGCTCAAGTGTTTGCACCAAAAAGTCTCATTCTCGTGTCCAGGCTGGATTATCCCGAAATATTCCGGGTAATAAGACACCATATGATTAAATCTTGATTAAAAAATATTTTCTGTCTTGTTCAGATGGAATACTCTGAATTTTTGTGAGGTCAGTGCTTTCATCTTGCAGGTCTGAGATGACGTTAATCTACTTTGTACCGTCTGCAAAATAGGCCCTTAAATGTAAGCACGCACTTAAGTAAAGTAAATGAGACAAAGAAGCACGAGCACCTCTGTTTTCACTACAGACTGAGTTGATCAAAGCTTTTACAGGCTCACAGTCAGCCTTGCTGTTCCTGTTAATAGGTTTGTGTGTTCCTACACTTATGCAGGTGCTATTAGAATAAACAGCGCTATCATTACTTTACCTTAATGTGTGCCCTCATGCCTATGTCTGCGTTTTAAAATGTACACGAGGCTGCCTGTATCCATGACAACAGCTGTTGTCACTTCGCTTGTCATTGGCTGGCTAGCTTGCTTTAATGGACGAGAAAACATGGCCGTTCAATCTCATCTACAGTGAGTCATTGACATTAATTTTGTTGTGGAGGAGAGCATTTAAACCCAGTAATACATGGGCCCCGATATTTTAAACTAACAGGCTAACATCAGTGTTAGCTTCTCAGGCAGGCTAACAACAATGTTATCAACTCCAATTGGCTAACATCAACGTTAGCTTCCCCAACAGTTATGGCTTGAGTAGCCTTAAATCCAACTTGATAATATTAAAGTGCTCATGTTCTTCTCCATATTAGTTTTCACTGTCAGAACTAAAAACGTAGGTTATTTTTAAGTTAGGATAGGATTTATGCCATACTAACTTAGTTTTTTGTGACCAAGGAAATTCTCTCAGAAGATTTGTAATAGCTTAATTCTTAGGAAACAGTTTCTATTAAACTAAAAATCCTAAAAACTGAAATGCAGGCCCCTTCAGATATTTGCAAACTAAAGGGTCGCTTGTTTGACTATGAGCTGCAGTGTTGATGCCTGAATATATTTATCCTCTGTATGTGTGTGATGTCTTACTTGTATTTCACATTTTGTCCTTTCAGGGGTGCTTGGGTCTCATCTACACAGTGTACATTGACAGCCTGAGTTTCCCTTTAGAAAATCTGGTGGCCAACCTCTTCACATTCCAGGTTCCTGTTGCTGGTGGATCCCAGGTACGTCTTAACTGAAACAAACTACACCCAAAATACCACAATCTACAAGACATCTCGCTTTTCATCTACTGGCCCATTTCCTCACAGTTTCAGACCAGACTGGAAAAGATTAGATAAATGATTTATGTCAGCTGTGCAGCCAATCAGGAATGTCGTATTCAGATGGTGCCAGCGATTGTTGTCCAGCCACAGGCAGTAATTTTCTAATACATATTTGTCATTTTTTTCCATCATGTTACTCTTAGCAAAATGCCTCAGCCCAGACGAGTGTAGAAGACAGCCGAGCTCGTAAACTGTGTTTATAACAGTTTAGGGGAATATATATTTAGAATGTCAATGTGTTTAGTTACTTAATATTTTGTTTGCTGCAGTTTGATAGCCAACTGTCAGAAGGTGAGGCTATAAATGCAGTGAATCAGGAAATGTAGTATACAAACTTGCACCTGAAAGATTGAAACTGCGCCAACTCGAAATGTATATTACATTTACCACCGCCACTGAGGAGAAATCCTCATCAGATCCAAAATCCAAATCCAAAATCAGATTATGGTTATAAAAGTTATAAAAGATGGCTAAGGTACTATACATGGAAAACATTTGGCCTGTTATCGATCAAGACACCACTTCACATCCTGAGTCCTCCATTCTGCCTTTAGCCAGAACCTCAGCAGTGGAACAGACTTGTTTGTCAAAGCAACACTTGTTAAACATACGAAATATGTCAAGAATTGTATGATTGAAGACCCGATACCTTTGATTTTCCATTTGACTGATTACATTTTTACATCTTAAAGGTCTCTACAACCCTTTTTTTTGTCTCAGTACCACATAATGTGAATCACAAAACATTCCAAAGAATATCAGCAGTTTGACTTGACTAAAGACACATCTCAGCAGCACATCCACACTATGACAGTAGGTTTTTTATCATATTTTCTTAATGAAAGGATCTTTTTAGAGGATATTGACGCAGTTGTACCAGTTACATTTTGGTGAACATGTAATTGAGGTTTCCCTTGCTCTATGACATGCAAAGTCACTCAAGTGGCCCTGCGGCTGCAATGAATAGCATGTCTCCTTTATGTGATACAGTCACAGTACATTGGGCTATTAATCTTAATTCATGACTTTCAGTTGCATCATTGCTTGGCCCTGTGGACATGATGGCTGTAGAACATTTTCCATGACGGTGTTTCTGACCTTAAGTGCTTTTCGTTTTTCTTTACAGAAGCTGTTTAGCCTGGGAGCAGGAGACAGGCAGCTCATCCAGACGCCTCTGAATGACACGCTGCCTGTCACATGCAAAAGTGTGGCTCTGCTCTTCCAGCAGCTGGGTAGGTCCAGTTACTTTGATAACCACTAACTAGTAATCATAAGACAGGAAGTGACATGATGAGTCAGATTCTGACTTGTTAGTGAGTCTGTGTTGTGTCATTTGTTGGTTATTAACATCCTGTCATAAAATTTCTTGATTGAACAACCGTTTCCTGCTGCAGGTTGTCACGTGTACAAAATATCCCATTTAGGTTTTAAAACATTTTTGATTGTTGGTTGTTATGATCTGACAGAGAGCACTAAAAGAACATCTGTCTTAATCATATTACTGGCATTATTCATCATTAGCAGCTTAGCCACATTTTACATTCATTCAGTCCTGATCCTTTTCAGATTTTTAGAGGCTCAGTTCTACTTTGCTAATCACATGATGGTAAACTACAGCATTGTAGCACTTGTACAGTCAGAAGACTTTTGCAATGAACCATTAAGAACTTGAGTTAATTCTACGGTAAATGTGTCTGAGGCCAGATTATGGTGGTTTTTCGCATTGTCCCATCAGTGTTTCTGT
This sequence comes from Diplodus sargus, assembly GCA_903131615.1. Taxonomy (NCBI): domain Eukaryota; kingdom Metazoa; phylum Chordata; class Actinopteri; order Spariformes; family Sparidae; genus Diplodus; species Diplodus sargus. Next base: position 424,269 of record CAEMYA010000013.1, read on the forward strand.
ACGTTTTTTGTGGGCTACAACGAGCACATGATGAAGATTTGATGCAGTTTGCTGGTCTCACGTTGCCATGTTTGCTCAAAACGACTGTGAAACGATTAGCACAGGCAATACGTGCTTTGTTAAGGACACTCTATGCCTGATTCACCATGACTCATAGAGTAGTTAGACCGTGATAAGGGAGTGTGCCTTTCACTTTCATCAGCCTATGGAAATCACAACTGAGCTATTGTACAGTGTATTTCTAGCCTTGTAATTCACTCAAGAAGAATCAGGCTTAGTTCAAATTTTGTAACCCTAGGCGTACATCTGTAAGAGCTGAGAGTGAAATTAGATATATTTCACCTGAAATTTGATTTGTAATGGAAAGTTTTTCCTCATTCGGCCTCATTTGATTAGATGAATGTGCTTGAAAACAGAGTGGATTTTATTTCCTGAGTGTATTCACGCCATCTGTTTATTTGGACAAAGTGGTGAACATGCACATGGGGGGTGACTTGCACGATATGCATGTGATCAGGGTTATTTGGAATTCATGCATTTGTAGCCAATCTGGATACTTAAAACAAAACAATCTAGATATAATACCATGACATTGCCTGTCATTCTTGAAAAGCCTGTTTCCAAGACTGTTGAAGCAGCCACAGGGCCACAGTAAAGTGTGTTGGAAAGGTATTCAATATGTGACATCATTGTTAAATGTACCAAGTACAAACTGCTTTAGTGCTGCGATCATTAGCTGCCGGGTGTTAGCTCAGTCATTACCACTCTCATGTCTGTATGCTAAATATAAGGCTCCAGCCAGGAGGTGGTTAATTTAGCTTAGCATTATGACTTTAAGTGAAGGGGAACATCTAGCTTTGAAACAACAACCTGTCTCTGTTACACTTGTGCACAGATTAAACAAACAAGACATAACATGTTAATTGATAAACTTGAGACAGGCAGATTTTATTTTATTTTTTTCATTTTACCTTTGGACAGACCCAGGCTAGCTGTGTTCACCTAACCATCTCCTGGATTTAAGCCATGTATTGGGTGTACAGACTTGACAGTGATTTCAGTCTTTTCATTTAATTCTTGACAAGAAAGTGAGCATTTCTAATCCCCAAATGTTTTATATTTCTTTTTACATTGATTGTATTCTTACATCCATTTATACATTCTGCACAGTTAAACATACATTAGAACCAGCAGGACCGTTGTAGCTACAAGTAGCAAAATGTATAAAACAGTTGGTATTCACTTTAATTGTGCTTTTATTAAAGAGACTCTGTGGAACTTCTGTGTTGTGCTTGAAGCAGGTTGTTAGTTTATGCTATCGGACTCCATTTCTAAGCTCAATTTAGCTGCTGTAGCTCTCTGTTAGTGGAGCAGAGATGGGCACTGAGACGAGGCACTTGGAGAATTTGCATTTAGCCACATGCTTTGGTCTCTTGTGGAAAAATCTAACCCTTCATGAAGAAGTTGACAGTGCAGCAGTATTAAACAACTTGAATAAATCATTTACATGCTTATAAAAACAATAGAGAGATGGAGAAGGTCTAATTTTCTCTGTCACGTTACATCCACTCACATATGGCAAAAAAAAAGTGATTCATACGTGTAATTTGCTGCAAATTAATACAAAGAGCCCCTTTATCTCGTGATATGATATTTGTTTTTGATTGTAAAGCAAGACAGATGTACTGGAACATCAGAATGTGAGTCTTCATGGCATACAGAGTGAAAGTGACTCACAGTTAGACGTTGAGTTAATCATTCTTGGTTCTCACAACTGACTGCTTTGCATGCTGACAGGAGGGTAAATATCGCAAGTCAGCTGATGAGCTACACACAAGCAGAGAGAACAAGTGCATCGCCTCCCTCATTAGGTCATCCTCATGTCCATATGAGGACTGGCTAGTAGCTGTGCAGGCAGGAAGGTCAGCAGCACATTGCTCTGTGTGCACAGGTCACCGAAGTCACCAGTGAGGAATGTGTGTTAAACATGTCACTCTGCAAAGGAAGTACATCCCTCCCAGGGTCAGATAAAACCGGCCACCAACAGCCCTGTTGTTTGTTGTTTGTTGCTTTTGTCTCTTCTGTTGTCCGGGGATATTCTGTCGCTTCTTATTTAGGGCTCGGAAGTATGTTGCTATTTCCATGAGATAAGTAAACACCTGAATCTGTGGTGTGAGTGTAAAACCAGAGATAATATCTTAATAGAAAGCAGTGCTACCAAAAATAACATCAGAGCATTTGGACCTACTGTGTCTGCAAAAGATGAAAAAAACTGAAGCCATTTGGTTTGATTTTGTTGAGGCTGGTGTTTAGTTTCCTGTTTACCACTAAAGTGCTCGACTCAGGCAGCCAAACGTCCAGACTCAGCGCCCCCAGTGGCGCGGATACATGTCTGCCAGTGTTCCTCTCTCTTTATCACTACAATGTGTGATGAATTGGTCTGTCAGTTGCTCGATAGGAAACAATAACAGGAACTGTAAACTTAGAATTCTTCCTGATTGTCAGATCGGTATTTGAAATATTATTTATACTGTATGAGAGTGTGTCATTTCCTTTTGTTTTCCAACAGGTTTTTGTATTCCGTGTTTAGCGCTAACTTTTAACCATTTCCCTTGAAATGTTTTGTGCTTGTCTACACGAGCCGGCAAGTTACACGTCCAAGGGATTCCACACAGTCTTCTTCTTTTTTCAAAACCTCGCACCTACATTACCCACAATGCACTTGAATCTTTGAGTAACTTCACTGGAGTCAATTTATCAGATTAAATGCAGCTTCTTCTGAAGCCACAAGAGTCATGACATCACTTCTCTGACATATGCAGTAGTGTATTTCATAATGCTCCTGTCAAGGTTTAGCTCACTAATCCTCCTACCTACATGTGTTTGCCCCATGTGGTGGAAAACACAGACAAGTCACCAACCAAAAACAAAGACACACTGTAGAGACATGATTCACATAATCAGTTTATTCAGTGTAAGGCTGAAGCAGCTTATGCAGACAACGTAATGCTCTCTTCTGAAATAAATTGTGTTGCCAAAGTACTTCCCTCGACGACACAGCTCATCCTCCTGGATCTTCAAAGTGAGATCAGTACACCAGTGCACAAACATTGCCACCCAGTCCATAAGTAGCATCGGTATGGCTGCTGCATAACGCTGCCAACATTCTACAGAATAGTGCATGTTTCGAATTGCCGCAATCAGTCTTGAAGCTGTTATGCATCTGAACAGAACTCCCAGATGAATATTGTGTGTTCTGATATGGGTCCACAAATAGCCGCGGATGTTTGATGAATGATCTGGAGCAATATGGCCGTCACATTCCAACAAATACCTCATTCATTTCATCCTCTCTTGTTTTCTCGTTCCAGGAATCCAAAATGTTCTAAGCCTGTTCTGCGCGGTTCTGACAGAACACAAGGTTTTGTTCCACTCAACTAGTTACCAGAGGCTCGGAGAGGCATGTCGTGCCTTGGAAGCCCTCATGTTTCCCCTTAAATACAGGTAAGTGTGTGTTGGAACCCAGTGGCAGGACAGAATCTCATGTGACTTTCCACCAACACAGTGGCCGGTGTCATGACTTACCTAACCCATGATTCGGCTGATGATTAACATTATATTTAGTTCAAGCAATAAGCATATCTGAGACGATTCCACTTTAAAGCGAAACTCTCGCCAAAAAGCAACCAAGGCTTTATTTGGGATTGAATATGATTCAAATCTTCGTGTAAAAGCATAATTACGACGTACACGCAAAAGTGTCGATCTCCGAGTGCGACCTGACAGGCAGGAGAGTAATGGTGAACTGCTCCTCAAGCGTACCTGTCAGGTCGCACTCGGGGATCGACACTTTTTGCCTGCCAAGACGGCAATGCACAGGAGATGCAGCAGCTAACGTGAGTAGTTCAAAAACCTTCTTTTTCATAAACTCTGTGTACACAAACAATGTTCTCAATGCTCGTGTTCATGAGTAGAGACCCTGGTGATGCTACGAGCAAAGTTTCATGTTGTGTCGAGCCTTCTTAGTGTTCTAAAAATAGCGATTTTGATGCTAGCTTATCATGCCCCTAACTCTCCCGTTCAAAATGAACATGCCCAAAACCGAGACTACAGTAAATCTTAAAAGTGCCTCTTTCGTCGTAAGTATGCTTTTACCCGAAGGTTTGAATCATATTCAATCCCAAATAAAGCCTCGGTTGCTTTTTGGCGAGAGTTTCGCTTTAAGAACACAAAAATGACCTTGTTTAACCTTGCAGATATAGTTAGTTTTGAATTTATCCACTCACTTTTAGAATTCACTTCTCGTAAAAAACGCCCTTGTACAGTAACTGACTTCTCTTTTCAGAACAAATGCATGTGTATTTATCCATCTTGTGAAACTATCCTCAGAGGGACTTTTAGGAGAAGTTATTTTTTTTCTGTGGTATAGAATTCTTTAGAAATTACTTCAAAGCCTAACATGTTCTTTGTCTGGTGAGACGAAAGAGAACACAACACAACAGGTGAATAACAGAAGCAGAAAAAATTTAACATACATACAAGAAGACAACAGGCCCTTTTCACAGTATACATTTTGGCCTGTCATTGTAGAAATAGCGCAGGTGTTACTCATAACATGAAAAACGTCTGTGTTGTATTTAATCTGCGACAGTTAGCCTGCATGCATAATATCAGGACCTTGTATTTCCCTTCAGCGATATGTCAAAATGTCCTCCATGAAAAAGGAGGAGCATATATCAATGACAACATGCATGTGTTGTTATGATAGTGTGATAATAGCTTCATAACAGATTCTGTTGGAGGGGTGACCAACAACTGAAAGAAAACAGAAGGAAAGAAAGAAAGAAAGAAAGAAAGAAAGAAAGAAAGAAAAGAAAAGTCAATTAATAGAAAGAAAACTGTTCGATGAAATGTGTTGGAATTTTGTCTTTGTTACTGAAAGGGTACTGTACACTGCCCCTCTCATTCACCCGTTCACATGTAAGTTGAAGCACTGAAGGACTGTCTTTGTCCTCTAATGTTCAGTATCTTGCCCAAATCACTAAAACATGTGGCATGTAGCTGGGAAATCAAACCATCAACCCTCCCACCTAATGAATATTATACAACAAATACCATTACCAAGCGGTGTGATTGGTCAACCAGACATTTAGAACGAGTCGGCATGAAGGCACGTCTTACTCATCAATAAAAATCTTACTTCACCATTTCTAAGGCAACATTGTAACTGCCAGATCTGGAGCAAAAGCATATATATAATAATTTGTGAAAAGGTCTGAGAGGGATGTTTCTGAAACATTTTTAATTTATGAAGATTGATCGGAAACCAAGGTGGTCCTCCATAGACTATGACCTGCTATTTGGCTATTTCTATCAGCTGTTAAAGTATCAGTTTGCAGATGTAGTAGCTGAATTTGTCCTGACCGCAGCACTGTCATGCCACAAAAGATGTTCAAGCCCACCCTCTCATGTAATATTGCTTAAATCCTCTCTACCTCCTAATCTAGATGCCCCAGTGTCTGAATATTTTCCCACGGTGTCTCCGTGATCTGCTGTGCAATGACATCACAGGCAAATACTATTTATCATAAGAAGAAGAATTAGAATAAGTGAATACCCGTAATGGTTAATTTTCCTGGCCTTTCTGCAGTTTCAAAGTGCATGTCTTTTATGTTCAGAACAAACCTTCCATTAGTAACAAAATGGCACAAAATCCTGGTCCAGATGAGTAAATAGGTGTTACAGGAGGCCGATATAATTCATAAATATGTTCATGTTTTTTTCTTGACCTCAAAAGCTGCTTTGAGTCAGTAGCTCAAAAGTATGAGATTAGAGTTTCACTGTTGTAGTGAAATGAAATCCTTCTTCCTGTTTGACGATCATTTCCTCATTTTTGAGTCGTGTCTCCTGTGTTATTTTACTCAGTTTACACTTCCATGTCCATGCCAGTAGATGGTAGATTTGGTAGATTAGTTTTGTTATATGATGATGCTGTAAAAAAAAATCCCAAGGCTTGTTAATGGCGTTGTTGCCAAATTTATGAAGATCCCGTGAATACCACATGAACTTGTTATCTTTCATCTGCTCTTTTATCACTTAATGAGAGTTTAGTCATTTGAGTTTCATAATAGCATGCACTCAATCGCATCACTTCCCTGCAGGGATGTGTATTTTAGGCTCTCAGATGCCCACTTATTGTGTAATTCTTCCACATCTGTCCTCCTCATTTTATTGCACATCTTATGTTTCTTCACTTATAATGTCCTCTTGTGTTTTCAGTTACCCATACATCCCTATTCTGCCTTCGCGGCTGCTGGAGGTGTTGAGCTCACCCACTCCCTTCATCATCGGAGTGCACTCCATGTTTCAGAGTGAAATCCAGGATCTGGTGAGTGCAGATGTGGCACCCAGTAATCTGTCTTACTTGCGTGCAGAACAGACTGAATTTATTTTGATGACCTCAAAGTGAGGATGGTTGTGGCATTTAAGGATTTGTTCTGTGTGCTGACCTGGAGAGTGTAAATTTAACAGGCGTCTTTGTTTTCAGGAAGTTTTTACTCATGCAGATTTAGTAATCTGCACTTCAGCGTGATGTTTATTTAGCTGGTTTCGGCTGAACCTCGTCAGACATGCGTGTTGCTACGCACAGTACTCCCGCCAGCTGCAATCAAACCACCTGACCTGTCAGTGTGTTTTATGTGTGTTCACCAGTTGGATGTTATCATTGCTGACCTGGATGGAGGAACAATAAAGATTCCTGAGTGTATCCACTTGTCTGTGCTCCCTGAACCGGTGTCACACCAAACACAGACAGCTCTGTCTCTCGTAAGCATTAACACACACACACACTCGCACTTATGGATGGGACAATATGAAATTTTATAGCGCCATTGCAATTGAAATCCTCTAAGGATAACATGACTTAAAAAAGCTGTCTTGTTAAATAGATGACAGTCAAGTAATTCCTTGATTTTGTTTGAATTGCATGTTCACTAAAACAATATGTGTGTCCTATCCGGGATGCAATAAACATTGCAACTCAATTATTTACGTAATGATAATATGATGACAATTAACACCAAATGGACAAATCACAGCATGTCCTCCTTGTTGACTATCTGTAAACAATGTCTGTCAGTCCGTCTTTCACACAGACAAACACACATAAGGTTCTTGTTAAGTATGTTTTGGATTGTTGTGCTCAAACTTCCTGGGAGAAATTTATGTTCTTACTTTACTTTCTTAATTAAATCTTGTGACACTTTTTTATGGTAGACTGTATTATCTGTTTACTCATCGTGCTTGAGGAATGTTTACTTCTGTTGCTGTTGCACTTAGTCAAAGTCGATGTGGATAAGAGCATCGGCTGCATGAAAACCAATAAATCACCTGGAGATAAATGTATTCCTTGTAGGTTTTGCACCCCGATCTGGAGATAGCAGACAATGCGTTCCCTCCGCCTCGCACTGCACCCTCCAACCTCAAGTTGTTGGTAAGTCAGCCCCACTATCACATGTCGTCCATTCATTCTTGACCCTCAGGCTGTTTCATTGTAAGGAGTGACGACCTCCTCCTCCCACATGAGGAGGCCATGATTGCCCTCACCAGACATAATCTCTTATCGCTAGGTTAGCGTTGGAGTGAGGGCGCTAACTGACGGTAACCCATTACCCTAAAGACAAATAACAAGTGTGTTGCATAATTAACTTATCAGGGTACGTTAGTGGCATAGCTGTTTGATGAGTCATGACGGTGTGTGTGTGTGTGTGTGTGTGTGTGTGTGTTCCAGGACAAGGAGGTGAGGGCCGTCTTTCTCAGGCTGTTTGCACAACTCTTCCAGGGCTACAGGTCTTGCTTGCAGCTCATCCGCATCCATTCTGAACCCGTTATTCATTTTCACAAGGTGAGATAACGACATTATGGAAGTTTCCAGTGCTGGATTTCAGATTTTGCAAAAAACCTTAGTTTCCAATATGGTAACCTAAGATTAAGCTCCTCAGCAAACATTTTGTTCTTTTAATCTGCCAAAACTGTTTTTAGCTGGAGTCCAGCAGTGAGGGTGGAATTACATGTAAGAACAGATAAACCTGTCAGGGGTTCATAGAGTGTGTGTTTGTGTGAGAATACATGTTGTTGTAAATGTGTTGTAGAGGCCCCATGACTCTTCCGTGATGCTATCCTTTTGTTTATGCAAGCTCCGGACACAATCCCGTAACCTTGGGCAAAGCCCGGCAATGAGCCATATGAAACGTATTAGGTTTACATTTTTGTTTTGTGCCGGAGATTTTGTTTGTTCGTGTCTGTGGTGTCTCCGTGGTAACCCCTCAGCACATCATCCTCAAAGTACCCCACATGGATCACATTATAAACAAACGCTCTGCTTATTTGCCTGGAATCGCTGAGTGGGGAAGGCTTGACTGAACTGTGTTTTATCTCCTCTACCCACAAGCACAAATAATTATGCGTAAAGCAAATTAGATTCATTTGCATGTAGTCATTTATAACAAGATTTATCCCTCTTTTTGTACATGCTGAAGAACTTATCCATGATTTCAACAATAAAAGATGCTGGTCTTAGGCCCCCTTGCAGAGATTTCTTTTTTTCTTAGAAGGTTTAGTAATGCTATTCTAAAAATGGCTGTGGACGCTCTGCTTCTATTTCATTGTGCAGTATGTCCATATGAACAAGATTACATTGCTCCCATCTGTGTGGGGTTGTAACTGCTCTAATTCTGACATTATCCAGACTGCCTTCCTGGGCCAGCGGGGCCTCATCGAGAATGATTTTCTGACCAAGGTTTTGGATGGCATGGCCTTCGCTGGCTTCGTCTCAGAGAGGGGTCCGCCTTACCGAGCCTGCGATCTCTTTGATGAGGTACTGTAGCATGACGCTCCACTTAAAGCTGAACTTTATTACCCTTAGCTTAAAAGCTGTGAGTGGAGAAGTTCATACACCATCATTTCATACACTAAAAAAACGATACCCGATCTGTATAATAAGCTCACTTTCAGAAATGAGCATGCATTCAATTGACATTTTCAACTCGCTGTAATAGTTAGATACTGTTTTGTTGTGTGTTTGTGTGTTTTCTAGCTGGTGGCCTTAGACATTGACAGTTTTAAGGAAGAAGAGGTCAGCCCTGCCAAGCTGCAGAAGCACATCAGGGAACTCTCTGAGCAGCTATACAGAAATGTAAGACTTCATGCTGATATCTCAATCTTTGTTGTACTGTGGTTCTACCATATAGCACAGACGTGTTTTTTGTGTAGTGTATCCACAATACAGCTGAGTATCTAATTACCTGTGGTGTGTGTTCTGTAGGAGAACCCAAACCCCCACATGGCGTTCCAGAAAGTGCCTCGGCCATCAGAGGGATCCCACCTGAGGGTGCACCAGGTACCCTTCCCCCTGCTGGATGATGAAAAGGTGGAGAAGTTGCTGCAAGAGGGTGTGGCAAAACACGCAGCGGTACCACCTTCCACGCGACTTGAGAGGAAATGTGTCGTACCTGCCGGACCACCCGTCGGTATGGCCAACTTTAAACAGCCGTAATGTACTGCAGTATTACTAATAATATTGCAGTGTCAAGGTTAAATCTCTGTGACAATTTAACATACAGTTACTCGTATCTGCAGATCACATCTTTGACATGTGATAAAGTTCCAATGTTTGCAGCAGCTTCTGTGTATCCTGCAGTGATTCCTCAGTTGTTCTGTCTTTCTCTGCCATTCTAGTGTCCATTATGGGTAAGAGTGGCACCGTGTTTAACAGCGCTCGCAGGCTGGAGGTGGTGCGAAGCTGCATTTCCTTCATCTTTGACAACAAGACCCTGGAGACTGAAAAGGTATTGCGCAATGTATTTCACCAGGGGAGCTAATCAGCCTTTAGACAAGCTCATTAACTGGAGGCATCTGCCCTTTGTTGAGCTGTAGATCTGTCATCACCTTCATCATTTTAATGTCTCCCAGCTGGCACACAGTGACTCCGACGCAGAAATAGATGGCCCTGTAATCAGACACTATCTGAATCAGTGCTGATAACTGTAATCCACGTTCCTGCCTCTTGTTGTTTGTCTCTACGAGCATCAACACTACACAAAGATGTCGGTTCTAATTTTCTTTCATTGTGGCCCCATGTATGTGAGGTCGTAGGTGAACATTCTGCCCAGTATGCATCGACATGTTTCTAATGGGATGGCTGCCAGTTACTTTATGTATCCCTCTGGCTTCATATAGGAGTTATGTAATCCAAGCCTGCATCTCTGCGCAAATGTAAGAATGCATAGCTTGCATCCTCTGAACCCCCCCGTGAGGCTGTAAATTATTTGCTGCCAAATGGTCATTGTGAACACCACTAACCGTACTGCACAACAATGTAGTGAAAGTACTGTGTTGGTACATAGCAACGTACATATACAAATTGTTCCTCATTTCACATTAGATGATATTAATGTCATTGAAACAAGGGTCTGCTTTCTCAAAAGGCCTGAAAAATATGAAGATGCAAAGAAATTTGAAAAAAATTCACAAACTCTCTTTTAAATCAACCTCTTCAATCAGTCACTTTATTTAAAATTACTTCTTCTGTTTCTCTTTGTCATGACAGACGCTGCCAGCTGCACTGCGCGCACTGAAAGGCAAAGCAGCTCGTCAGTGTCTGACAGAAGAACTGAGTCTTCATGTTCAGCAGAACCGTGCCATAATGGACCACCAACAGTTCGACTACATCATTCGTATGATCAACTGTGCCCTCCAGGTAAGCCACATAACGGACTGTCATGACAACACATGTCACAGACACACCTTTACCCCTCTAGAGGATCTGTACGGTCAAGTGATGGGCAGTGATCAGTCTTTCTTTGTTTCGTTGATGTTGAACTTGCCATATTCACGTTTTTTGCCTTAACATATCATTATGGAGTAAATACTAATTTTATAATTTTATTAAGATTAGCATTTTAATCTTAACAAAACTGTGAATGTGAATTTTATTTCAGACTTTTGCTGTTGTTCCTCAGATAACAATATAATGTGATGATTGTTAAGAGATCACCTTAATAAAAATTCTTAGCCAGTAAATGTCAACCAAGTCATTTTTCTCTTCGGTCTGCTCAACAGATATGACCAAAACTAATGTTAAGCGTTGACCTTGTCAATCACAAACAAACCAGGAGAGAATAAACAAAAGCATGTATGAAAAATATTTTTCTTCTTCATATTGCTATATCTAGAACTGATTTCAACTGCACAGTCCAGATGTAAATGTTCTTGCACTGTAACCCAAATTCCTTATTTTATGAGATATAATTGGTTAAGATTCAGTAAAAGCAGTGTGTAAGTGGGACAGGAGTACACATGCACACATATAGTACAAGCCAGTCCTTCCTCCTCAACGTTTCTTTATTTTGAAGTTTATCGTTGTGTATAACACTCTGGCAGCATGTTATAACTTTGAGTCCAGCGATGCTGCTCATTGTTTATCAGATAGTGTGTTTGTCTCTTCCTGGTGCCCTCATGCATCGGCTACTTGTCAAAGTGAGTAAGTAATGTGTTTTTGTGCAGCTCATAAAGAGTCAGTGAGGCTTCACTCAACCCAGGCAGCCGGGTCTTTATTGGTAGTTCCTCATGTTTTACTGCCTTGAATCTGGCCTTTACAGGGACTTCAATAATTTTAAGCAGTCCTCAAAGAGTGCAGCTTTTATGGAGTGACTTTAGATTCCAGTCATTCTTGTTTTCCCACAAATGATAGAAAGCCAATTAATCCCACCATCTGCTTGGGCCCAGGGACAGACAAGGTCACTTGATGTGTCATTTGCTCCACTATTATGCAACGGAACAAAACAAGGCCAAGTGCAGCATTGATGAATTTGGCAAAAATAATGTCTACATGAGCAAGAATACTGATTACTTAGTTATGTATGTCCACGTATGCAGGGTGACATGAAAAGAGAAGCTTGTTGCATAATCCTCGCTATTTTGCAAAATGAATGTCCAGATTTCCAGGAGCAGAGATGAACTCATTGCTTCCACAGCATATTGTCAGTGACATGCATTCGTTGAAAGCTCAAAAAGTGGAACGATGTGTAGATAGAACCACCATCTTTTGCATGCCCTCTTCTAGTCAGCACTTGTCTTATAATTTAGGGTGAAATTGATGCAAAGTTCACTGTTTCAATGTCCCATGATCATGGGTACAGCTGATAGCCGGACAGCATGTGCATCTTTTCTTTATGTGTGTTGAAATAAGATCCTGATGTGTTGGCTTTTGTTGGAACAGATGAGAGAGAGTTTTTTTTTTTAATTGTTGTTGATGTTGTGCACCAATGCTAGACATAAAATTAGCTTTAACAAGAAACAATCAAAACAAACCTCCGAAATTAAATTGTGTGATTGTGGTCATAATTCTGCAGATCTTATTTTGTCATGGACATTTTCCACTATTTTGTTCATAATGATACGATACACAGTCAAATAAATATCTCACCTAATTTTTATCTGGACTAATATCAACTGAAATTTATATTAACAAATTATCTATATTATAACTATATATCTTTATTTAAGCAAGTTGTAGAGAGTAATTTGTCTTGTCTCCCTTGCTGCCCTCTGACATGCTGCTGAAAAGCCAGTGTTTCACAGCCACACACAAGGGGAAAAAAATAAGAATTACACACATGGCCAAGCGATTTGATGTGTAAACAATAAGCCTTCTCTTATGGCTTGTTGTTTGTTTGTTTGTTTGTTTGTTTGTTTGTTTTTTTGGACTTTAGTGCAAATTGTTTGTTATTTCTTCTCTGGCTTCAAGATGGGGCCCAGGAGTTTGTTCTTGGCTTTCATCTCATGGTCTCCACTTGGTCGCGAGGGATCGCCTTGATGAACTGTGAAATGAATATAAATAGTAAATTGCCGGGCTAGTAATTACTTTCATATTCTGCACGCTGCTTCTTGCTACGCCCAACCATGTAAGAACCCCAAAAGGATATTTCTTGTGTGTGTGTGTGTGTGTGTGCGCGCGCGCGCATGTGAGTGTGTTAAAGGTCCTTCCGTGCCTAACAAATCCAGAGTGATTTGTGCTCTAAAAAATGTTGCTTGCTCTTTGTACGATGACAAAATGTTGCCTCATTAGGATTGCTGGCATATATGTTGATGTGACACATAGATTCACAATGACATCATCATTATGAGGCCAGTAACAAAAGTTATTGGTTAACTATTGACTTCAGGCAAAATGACAGTCGTGTCGCCTGGTTGCAATCAGTGTTTTCCTTTGAAAGATTTGCAGGGGAGCGATGCGTAATGCTAAAATTTACAGTAGGTCAAAGGTGAAGACATTAAAATCAGGTGTGCTGTTCCGTATCAGTTCTTTGTTTTTCTTTAGTCACGTTTTTGCTGTTATGCATCAAAGAATGATGATATATCCTCAGGAATGAGTCGATGTCCGATAAAAGTTTACAGTGACGCATTTTCCTGTTTAAACATCTGCTGTAATCCTTATCTGTGGTGTCGCTGTTCCATGAATCACACACACTAACGACCCTCATTCAGGTATTTGGGTTAATTGCACATTTACTTGTTTGTTAGTGTTTGTGTGCGCTGGTCAGTCACTGCTTAAGCTTTTAGAAGCTGAACGTTGCGCAAACCATGTGGGGGAATGAGTCCTGCTGTGGATGTATCCTGGCATCCCAACCATTTCCTGTCAGATAGGATTATGAGCCCTCTGTGCTCTGCTCTCTCATGGCCCAGGGCCTCATGATGGTGCTCAAAAACACACTCTGAATGGCAGTTTACTGTGAGAGGGGATTAGGACGGGAGGTCCATGGGAATCGGCCGCAGCCGCACGGAGTCCATGAGTTCCGCATGATCGTGAGCTTGACCGTCTGATGTGGAACAGTGTGCAAGAACACACGTTCCACACAGATGTTGTTGGAAAGTGCGAGGCACTTAATCTGACGTCTTGTCCGAATCACAGACTGGAGCGCCTACCAGCTGAGTCTGTACCCTGTGTCCCCCACATGGAGCCGGAAAGGCTGCCTGCTGCACTTTAGTCACTTTGAACATCTCCTTTAATAGCAAATAGATGACTTCATCACAGTTTTACATTATTTGGATCATAAATTAGTATCTTGCTGTGAGAACATGGCCCCAATCTGCCTTAGTGGCCTTGATGGACTGCCTTGCGTAACATGGTCACTGGGAATCAGCACTGGGTGTCATTCCCATGTTCAGATAACTCTTTCCTAAGGATGTTCACCGGTGTGGCCAGGTAAACATCTGCGGTGATCAGATTTCATGCTTACTCTATGCAATCTTTGTTCATTGCTCATCAGGACAGCACAGAGATCAACTGTGTAACTTATTCCTCTTATTATCAATGATTCAAGACGCAATTAACAAGAAAAGCCCCCTGAGTTAAGAATGTCTTGTATGTCAGTAGCCACAAAAGTCTCATAAAAGCATGCCATAAGTGTCAGTTCATCTCGCAGCTTTCCTGGAAAGTGCCAACTTCTGTGGAACTCACAGGAAGTTGCTGTTTGTTCACATCCTCCAGCGTTTCTGTCACATGCTCAACATTCTTGTTTTTCCTCGCTGTATACGTGTCTGAGACAGAATAGCTGTGTTAGTCACCGCGGCTATCACAGCTCCCACAGCTTCGAGGGGGAAAATGATGAGACATACAGTAAATAATAGGAGGAAAGGAAGACGGCAGGGTGTCCTCGCAAACAGAAATGTGGGTATACACAACCCCTTCCATTCCCTGAAATACCAAATATTAAACAACAAACATAAATCCTCCACCCTGCACCATGTGGATCTATTCAGCACAGTGACAATGATTTAGTCCTAAATGCAGGGCCCTTGACTTTGTCAGGTTCCTAAAATGATGCTGCACATCTTCAGGTTTCACTTTTAAATCAGTCTGAGCTCAGAGACCTGCTGTAGATTTCACTGCTATCTGCTCACCTTGTGTCACTTAGCCTCTGTGTTTGCTTAAAGGAGAGTAAGGTGAAGGTTTGTAGGAGATAAAAAGTGTGGCTTAAGTAGACCTGATAATGTCTATAGGATATGACGTGTTGAAGCAAAGAAAAAAAGACTGTGATGTTTTCAATGTGGTTGCCCAAAGTGGGGCCTGGGAGTCAAAGGTGGCCCACCGTTTTTGCCCGCCAGATTAATTAATAAAATTAATAGAATATGACTGATTCTGCTATTTAATTTTTATTTATTTTTTAGGGTGTTCATTTGTCAGCAGTATTACACAAAAACTGCTGCACGGATTTCCTTGAAACTTGGATGGAGGATGGGTCTCAGCCCGGAATAGACCTCATTACCATTTGGCTTTGTTTCAATAAAGGCATGAATCCAGAAATGTTTTCTCACTTTCTTAGATATTGCAAGATTTTTCAACATTATTACCAATTTGTCAGGGAGTAATGGATCTTGATGAAAAAAAAATAAAGCATATTTAGGGTCTTGGCAGAGGTATGCACTCTAATGAGGGCCATTTTATTTATTTATTTATTTGTTTGTTTGTTTATTTCATAATCTGAGCTTGACGGGCAGAGTGACCAATGCTGGAAGTGAGCCAGTTGAGGTAGTGTTTTGCCTTTTTGCATCTAAATTATCCTTACTAAGTATAATACACAATGTGTTTTCTTTTGCCCACCATTAAGTCTCAGTTTTGGCCATCCACAGCAAAAACTGTTTGGGCTCCCCTGATCTGCAGCACGTGGCCTTTTCAGAGCTCAACATGTCTTTCATCATAAGTTTATGTTCTATTCTTTTTGTCTGAAGTATGTTGGTTTGTTAATTATTCAGACTTCTCTGTCGGTGCATTTCCACTTGTTGTGCTGTTATGACTGGGGTCCATGAACTCCTGTGAACTGCCGCATTGTTAGGGATGACGGTAAACAATGCTTTGGTGCCGCTCCAAGCTGGAACATTTTACCGCAGCCCAAGTAACTGCAAAGAAAAACACTTGCGACAAGAAAAATAAAACAGAAAGAATGTTGCTCAGTCGACGGGGGGCCGGCCTTTTATGTGTGGCTGTGAAACTTGTGTTTTATATTTTCTCCTGTCTCTACATTCTTTGTGTGTGTGTGTGTGTGTGTGTGTGTGTGTGTGTGTGTGTGTGTGTGTGTGTGTGTGTGTGTGTGTGTGTGTGTGTGTGTGTGTGTGTGTAACAGAGGCCTCCACTTCAGACTACTATCGGAAAGAGCAGCATTCTTATCCTTATCTAGACTGGCAAAATTAAAGACTGTTAGGATGTTGTGTTTTGGAAAATGTATTCATGAACTTAAATTAGTTTTTTTATATATAAATATATATATATATATATATATAGATATATAGATATATAGATATAGATATATGAAATAAAATGTGTGTTATTTACACAGGCCCACTGATGGTTATGAGGTGAGGCACCAGGTCAGAACCAGTCCTGTTGTTTGTGCATGGTCTTAAATCAAGTTTCCTCTGGCCATTCTCATTTACAGCGTTCAACAAATAAATCCCAACAAAGCTTACTAGAGATAAGTACCAATTTCCTGTGAATTAAGTACTTTTGAGTCCAACTCGCATCCTTTTCTCCTATTCTCCTGTTCTCATCGTTCCCTGTGATCTCTGCAAGAAGAAGTTTTGTTTTGTGGCCCCGAGTCCCCCTCCGTAAGCCTCTTAATGTACTATTCGTCTGAATGCTATTCTCTTGAAAGCACCATTAAGTACTGCCCCTTTGACCCGAAACAATCCCAAATACAAAGACACTCTGGCATGGTGTGTAAAAGTCAAAAAGGGAATGTTTTCAACTATTTGCTAATCTAAGAATACAAAGAAGGAAAGAGAATGACATTTTCCCTCTGACTAATCGTGACTTCTTGATAAATGGATGCAGCATTTTATGGCCGAAACAACTCGATTTTGTGCAACATGTTGCGATTTACTTTTAACCCAGTTCAAGAATGTAAATCGTCAAAAATTACCAATAAATTGAAGACTGGAGTGCTGTGACGTATTGATTCAAAGCAGAGATTACATAAGGCTATTGAAAGCATATGTTCGAAGTGTGTTGGTTGGTTTGTTTTTTTAGCATTGCCTGACATTGAATAGGACAGACTGTCTTTATGTAACAGGAAGTTACATTTGCTGCTACGTTAGAGATCTTTGCCTCCGGTGTTCCGCCTATATCACATCTCTGCATTGCAAATTTATAACTGTGTATCACTCATGTACTGAAAGACACAAAGTTCTGTCTCATACCTTAGTGTAGCACTGCATCTACTCTGATGGTGTATGTATCGCTAACAACATAGTAAAATCTCCTTTAGCATTTAGTCTCCCTTCTTCCCCCGGTGTGTGTGACCTCTCTGTTGGAAACCTGTGCATCAGTGAAAAAAGATGTTCACAGAGCTGTGTAACAGGTCTCCTGCTGTGTCCTGCCCTCACTTCTCTCCTGTTTGTGTGACCCACAGGACTGCTCCAGCTCCGAGGAGTACACGGTGGCTGCTGCACTGCTGCCCCTGTCAACAGCCTTTTACAGGGTAAGGACTCTAATTACAGAGAAAGACGTGTGTGGGCTCATTGTAATGTCTCTCTTTAGTGTACAGTGTCAGTGGAGCCTCAAAAAAACAAAAATCTATATGGATGTCTCTCTTTTATCCGAAGTGGTTTCCAGCCATGTAGATACGCTTTTATTTTATTAAAAAAGAAATAATAAAAATTACTACATTTAGAACAAAAAAAAAGTCAATATCCCAGTTAGTCATCATTAAAACACTGAGACCCCAAAAAAAACACACATGCACACACAGCACTGATAAATGCATTGATGTATGGAGAGTTTTCAGAAAGTAGCCAGGCACCTCACAGCAGGTAGGGTTTTGGTGCCTTGCTCAAGGGCACCCCAGCAGGGTCCAGGAAGAGAGCAGCAATTAGTAAGCATGTCATACTGACTGGTGGACACAGTGAAAGCTATCCACAGTGAACACAGTGAGGCTGTTCACATTTGGCATAAATATGCGTTCTGAGTGATCCGATCAAGTGGGTAGCTTTAAGTCCGTCTATTCTCTCGGATCGGAACTCACTTCCCCACCGTATATGCAGATATACCTGTACATCACTGAAACAAACGGATATGACTTTTTCACCAAAAAAGAGAAATGTCTTAATGTGTTACTTTGCCGACCCAAATTGTTTAGAATTTTCTTTAGACGGCGTTTCATAGTGTTTGTCTTCTAACACAAAGATTCTCAAAATTATGCATTTTCTTAAGGTAATCTGGGGACTTTCTCCTCAGTCATCAAATTAACTTAATTTATATGTAAATGTTAATTGTATTTGTTTACCGTCCATTTGTTATATTCCTCAATAGATTTGGTGTAACTGTTAGATCAGTTGAAATAGTGTGTTTAAAAAACACCCTTTGGACATTTGGACACTTTACACATGAAAAGACACAGGCTGGTGCAGTGATGGCGTGACAAACTGACCCTTTTTTTTCAAGGAAGGAAACATCTTTATGTGATGTATTTAATGCCAAATTTACAAGAGAGCACCAGTTTGTCCTCACACAGCAACCCTTAAAATCACATGATTTATAGAGAAGTCTGGTGATATTGTGGTTACTGGTTCAATGGTTAGTTGAAACGTACAGTGCTTTACACTACAGTGAACTTCATAAGAATCAGACCGAGCTGAATCCATTGTGATTGTTGTGGCTTCTTCTTGGCGGACGTCAGGTGAGTAGGTGGTTCTTCAGTGTGGCTCAGGCCACATGTCTGTAGAGACTGCTAAAAGAATGTTGTCAGATGCGACCCAGGCCACCTTCGAATGTGGTTTGAATGACTGGATCTCAAATGTGTCCTCTGTGTGTCTTGGAGGTGTTCACACCTGTACTTCAATCTGTCCGCTTGTGATCGGATCACTGAGAAAGCATAATGATATCAGGTCTGAACAGCCCCAGTGACTCAGCCAGTTCACATGCCACATGATGTAACTCCCTTGATAAGTCTGAAGTTTTGTTTTTTGTTTTTCTCTTCAAGGCCACCAGTGTTGAAAATTAATCAAGAATGTCAGTGTTTCTTCGCCTTGTTGCGTGCCTGTTAAACCATGTCACAGTAATTTATCACTTCAAAGCAATTTCTGTTTCGTAAGTCTACAGTGGACAGTTTTCTCAGAATTTTCTCAGTAAAACAACAGAAGTAGTGTTATCAGTATGTCTGATAATATATCTATATTGAAGTGAGACTAGACTGATAGGAATTAAACTCCCCAGGTCTAAATCTCAGCCATCATTAATTTAGATACGTCAGTATTGGGGCACATGTCAACCAAAAATGTAAAAAGAAAGGTCAGTACAAAAAAGGCCAAAGATAGATTTATGGACCATTACATAGTTTGTCCAATGAAGGGCTCTCACAGCTATATTTTTGAGTTGAGAAATGTCTGGCACCGAACAAACCGTGCTCCCAGTTCTTTCAAGACAAATAGAAATGATAGGAGATGTATTTATGTTCCACCCTCTGGCTTTAATAAACACTGCACTGAAAGGAATAGCCAGAGGAAGGACATCTTTTCCAACCTTTGACCTTTGCCGATCCCTGAGCATGTACATGCACAGATCAGCATGTTAAAACCCTGCATAGCAAAATCCAGAGGACGGGCCACAGCCTTTGGCTTTCATACCACATTATCAACACAGGGTAGCCGCATCATGCACCACAACTATGTCTCCACAGCTTGCGCGTTGCTATGGGGACAGACACAACTGTTCACAGTGGCTTTTTGTCGGGTACCAGTGCCATACCCTAATGGGCTGGACTGGGACCTGACCTGCTCTCTACCGCCACATGACTCTGCCGGTTCACATGCCACAGGCTGATGTAACTCCCTCGATAAGTCTTGTGTGTGATGTTTGTCTTGTTTCTCTTCGAGGCCACCAGTATTGAAAATGAATCAATAATTCAGTGTTTCTTAGCTGTGTGTGCTTTTTAAGCCATGTGACAAGATTATACCACTTCAAGGAAAATACTGTTTCATAAGGCTATTGATGAACTGGTTACAATTATTTCACAATGAAGTGTTTTGCAGCTTTTTTTAGGTTAGAAGATGACAGACGCTTCCATGTCTGGCTCTGACGCCTAATTAGAAAGACGGATAATTTGAGAAAGATTTTTCTCTAGATGATTGGAACTGGTGACATGCTTGAGCTTGGCCTCACCCAGAGGGTGAAAAGTGAAGTGAGGTCAGCCGGGAATCTGCCAGAATGATTCTGTAATCTCTGGTTTAATGGCATGAGGATCATGCAGTGAAAATGTGAGAAAAACAAAGCTGGTAATGGAGCATCCCAGCAGCTGTCATCGTGGGTGTTGATCGAGAGGCATACATGGCCCTGAATTATCCCAATTGATCCATTTTTCTTCCATTTGCTAATTTGATTATGACAAAATAGCAGCCTTAGATGTTTGGCAGCGTGAATGAAACTAATATGTGCCTTCAGCATACAGAACAGAATGAGTTCAGACAGCAGACAGTTGGGAGTTGGAGCTGTTTTTACAAACCTTTTTAAAACACACCACAATGTATCAGCTCAGTTTTCAGAATATACGAACATGAGACTTATACAACGACCTCTGAGAGACTGCAAGCATGCTCTCTCATCCATTACTTAAACATTACAGTAGCTATTTGTTCTACAAACAGTTGGAAATACTGAAATACAGTAGATGATCAACCAGTCCTTGAAGCTGACCAGACAAGGCTGTGAAAGTCATTGAAAAGAATGCATGAGTAACTGAGTACTGGTTTTTTTTCACCCTAGAAGACATCAGACAGATACTGTGATTGAAGCCTGTAGGGTTTTACGACGCTAAATGCATACTTAAGAAGTTGTTTCATGGATTGATTGTTACATTGTGCAAAGAAAGCTCAGCTACACGGAAAAACCTTCAGATCAGTTTCCTAGTAGTTTTTACAAGTCCAAAGTTGTTTTTACTGTGAATCATATCATTTGACCTGCTGAAAAATGTTCCCTGCACTGACCCGTTTAATGGTGTGTTGACTTGAACCAGTCTCAAAAGCACAGGAGGTAGTTTCATGTTCGACAAAACTTTTTCGATATTCATTGATTTGGAGATAAATTAGTTTATGCTTTTCTTTGTTTGAGTCAGACGTGTTAGTGTTTACCTAAGTATCTCCTAGGTATTTGTGACTTTTCGTTACATAACTCTTTGTCACATGATATAACATTGACAAGGATTCTTGTACGTACAAACATGTGACATAAAACTATAAACAAGCCACCATTGCCTTGCCAAAGAAAAAAAAAACATTTTGAAAAAAACAGACAGGACAAAAGAAAATAAGTTATAAAAACAAACATTATCGAGTAAATCAAATGTTTGTAGGTTGGCGTACAATCTAGCAAAGTGACACATTATATCTGCGCAAGAAAGCGTGGGTTCAAAATAGACCAACTGAGGATATACCAAGCGGCGCTTTTGGGATTACAGCTAATGATCGTTCTATGAGACCAATATCCTGAGCAATAACCATCCATTTTTTTTATCGATGAAGGCTTGCAGGAGTTTGTTATGTGTTATCGTCTTCTTGGCGGTAGTTAGATTTGCTATAACAATCTTCCTAAAGGCGAACCCGGTGCTTTCACTGTGTACTTTATGGAGTCGTCTTTGAACCTAAATCAGGTGGGCTGTAGGGAAAGTAATTCATGCTTTTGTTTTTTTTGTTTTTTTACTTACATTGCATGCCAAAAAAATTATCTCAGGCTCGACGCATTAAAAGACTCAAGTTCAGGAGTCTGACGTTGGTCAAGTCCCTGTTTGGTATTCTTGGCCAGACTTTAGCAGGCTCAAAGTGCTACCATCCCAGTGGCCCTCAAGTCTCCAGGTCAGAGAACATGGGAAGCTCCCTCTCGCTGCAGCCATCTGCTCCCAGAATCGGCTGGATGGACAGTGTTTAGTTTTATTGCTGGCAATGTTTTGACAACAGCTTATGCCATTGACCCACATTCTATGTTCAGTTATTTTACCTCTCCCATTCTTTTGGCTCGCTCTCAGCATGACCCTTCTTGAATGTTTTGCTCAAAGTGAGGCACTTATGGAACTGTTCTCAATAGAGGGTTGTTCATATTCCAGACAGAAGGAAGGTAGAACTGATTTGCAAAATATCTTTATTTGGCCTACATAGTGCACAGACGGTGACATTAGGCCTGCATATGTAAAGTTTATCTAAATGCCACAGAACCTTTGCACAGTGGGTCTTTGTTAGAGATGAGGTTTTACATTTTGTTGTCATTCTCTATCAATCTGCAGACAGTTCCTCTGGCATTCATTATCTAGTGAGTGGTGGGTTAATCAGGAGATGAACAGGTGTCACTGACGTCTGGGTCTGTTATTCTGCCCTTTGCAGTCCCACATGATGTTTCGTCTCACATTTGAATGTGTCACCAGAGTGAGTGAAAAAGCAGCCGGTGAAGAACCCAGTTCCAGATGACTTGCACAACAAGAACACTTGACTGTTAGCATTCTTTCAGCCATAGTTTATGCATGGGGGGGATCTGGCAGCTCGCTTCGTCAAACCTCTCTGCACCATGTCCTGCAACGAAAATGACGTATTGCATGACCCCTGTGTATCTCAGAGCTGTACAGCTCTTGACTTACCGTATCTGTGTTTACTTTGTTGAGGAACATTTATGTTATTTGTACATTGTGTTTTTACACAGTTACGGCCTATGGATACCATGATGGGTTTGTTTATTAGTCTGACTTTCAGCATGTTTTGCAGTGTTTGTTTTATGTGGCTGGACACTATAAATACATTGTTCGAATTGAATAGAGAGTTTTTATGGTTTCAGGATGCGAGTAGTTTTCCTCAAAATACACTGACTCATGTAGACTTGCAGAACTGCGACGATGGATTGTGTATGGGTCAGGAATGCATTCCCACAGAGGACTCGTCCAGAAATAATGACTGTTTTTGTATCTACAATTCAAGAATGCTCTGAATTCTTCCAAAGCACTTGTAAATAACATTGCTGCCCCAAGGCTGGTGACATATCAGACACAGCGTCTGCATGCAAGTGTAAACTCCCCTCAGTGACAGGCGCACCATCTCTCAGTCTCAGAGACACAGTTGACGTGATGTGATGCTGTATGGCTGATGTTTGGAGGACGCAGTTCATCATTGTGTGAACCTAGGGATCGTGTTCCAGAGTTCATAACAAGATCCCAGATCCAGATAGCTTCATTCCTCCGACCTGAACACAGCATTTCTCCTTTCTGTCTCCCCTTGTGGTTTGTCCGCTTGTTTTTCACCCTTTCTCCTGCAACCCTGCCTACATTCCTCCTCTTCACTGGTCACACGGCCAGATGGGCCTCATAGTGGTATACTCCCTCCTCTCCCCTTCATCTTCACTTCTTGCTCTCCTTTCCTCCTCCCCTTTCCTCTCCTCTCTCCTCTGCTTCCCTGTCCTCCTCCTCGGCCATCTGTCTTGTGGATGTCTCTTTAAGCTTTGTGTTATCATCATATTAGGAAGAGATGACCTCGGTCAAAATGACCTACGCATATCTGACAAGTCAAAAAAGAACAGCCGGGCTGAGTATAGACAGCATAGACAAATCACAGAGAGACCCCAACAACCCTCCTACACAAACACACACACACACACACCCACACAACATCTGCTGCAAGATGCATAAAGGACTGCTGTGACAGGAAGGTATTACAGTTCTATCGAAAGGGCTTCATTTCTGCTATTAATGGCTTGATTCACCTCCATCTTTAAACGTCAGTATGTAACTTCTGTCGCTAGGGAGGTTTTTTATCAAACCAACAAAAGACGTTGGCAGAGTACTGTGTGTAGACAGCACGTTAGAGAAAGGTGTGGAGGAGGAGGAGAGTGAGAAGCAGATTCTCTAGTGAGTAGGGCTACACGATATGGTCAAAACTGATAGCGATTTAATTTATGATTATTTTTGGATGACTACATTTTACATGGCAATTTTCAGTGTCATTGAAAAACTACTACAGGAACTGTAACAACTACATGAGGATGTGCCATTTTTCTTGGTCTCTGCCAAACATGTTTTATTACATCTGGAGAGCAGGCTTTGTAGGCCAGAGCATCTCTACGGCAATACAACATTTCATCAAAAGCCTGACGCATTCTTCCTTTATAAAATTATTGCAGTTCTTGCAGTTTCTATATTGCACTTAGTCATATTGCCATTTCCATGGTTCTGAGATTAATTGTGCAGCCCTGCTGGTGAGTGCAGTGCTTATTGATTGAGCTGAATTCGAACAAACAGACACACACCCTCAGTGTGTGCTGTTGCTCGCCAACGTTAGCTTACAGCTCCTTCACAGTAAAGTAATGTGGCTGTTTGGCACAAGTAAGGCGAATGAACACAAATAATCGTGCCGTTGTACTGGCTTTGGTGGTAGTGTACACACCATGAACGACCAAAACAACTACCATTGCTGATAAAAATCTATCAGATGTGACTCAGGCACAAGTGTTTATGGATAAGGTTGTGTTTTTTAAAAAGTTTTAGCCACCTTAAGTTTTGCCTTGTTGCAAAGTTCCAGACAGTGGAAGGATCAACAGGCGACCATAAGAAAGGCACCATAACTGTTACTTAGTGAAGTTGTAGATTTTTTGGGTTTGAACATTGTGGGAAACATTCGGAATAATGTAAGTACACAGCTCAACAAAGTATACAATGATCTAGATGTTTTAGACATTTTCGTGCCGAATTCCTGCATATTATAGCTTTAAATCCTTGGAAAACAAAATTATGCTGAGATACAGACATACAATACCATTGGCACAACTAAAGTCATCAAAGAAAGCTAGGAGTTGTCATTAAAGAAGGAGTAAATGGTAACGACAAAGTAAAATTCACATTGTTTAAATGTAAAGCTGCAGGAATTAGCAACGGGATGGATGAATAGATAAGCAATAAGACCAATCAGATATATTTTTTTGTTTTTTACCAATGAAATTTTGCAAATAAATCTTGAAACGGTTTTAATGAGGTCAACTCTTTTGCATGTGTGTATTTTACATACGTACGTCTGTTAGCTTGAGCAGTGCCGGGGTTGGTCACATTACAGCCTCTTTTCAAAGAATTTCTATCCACTGCAGATTTGTCATCGTCCTTTCATCTTTGGCCTAATTCCCATATACCACTTGATTCCTCTCATAGCAAAGTTTGTGTAATCATCTCTATTTATGGAGGGAGCGGTTAATCTAAACAAGCTCCCATTAATGTTATTCTTAATGTTGCCTTAAATGTCGTGCAAGGCTGTGTTCTGGGTCACAAGATGTGTGTGTCAGGTGAAATCTACGAGTGCTTTAGATTGTAGGCAAAGTAGTTTTGACTGTAAAGATTGACGTCACCTTTGTGCTCTTAATCTATCATCATGCGACTGTTGAACAAAAGTTAGTAAGGCAGTAGAGCCCACTGCTGCATTGGTATGGCAAACATTATTTTTAGCTTACCATTGATATGTCAGTTGCAGCGTGTACTGTATGTTGGCCAATAATTAGAATAAATGCCAAAAAGTGTCTCAATCACATAGTTTATCCACCAGAGAGTACTAACAATATGTTTAAAGAGAAATCATAAAGTTCTGGTTGATGCATTAAAAAAAGTCCCCTCGTGTTCTCTGTTTGAGCCTCAGACCATTGTTTCACATGCTTTTCCTTAATTGAGATCTTTTGTATCCGTTTCTTGTTGGCCTCTGTCATTACCCAGAAGGATATCCAAGGCTCTGTCTTTAAATACCTTGAAAACTCATAAAAATAAGCTGAACTCAGCAGTGTCACATTTCCCGAAAAACGTGGTTTTATTTTTGTAATCTAATATTAGAAGAAGAGCAGCAGGACTTCAACTTTAGCAGTTGCGTAATAACACGTTAGAGTGCATTTTTGCTTTTCAAGATGTTTTGCGTATATTTCTTCCACCATAGGTACATTTTTACTGAAATCATCAGACATTTGCCCGCTCAAGACCAATACCTTGTAACTGTAACCCAGTTATGTATTAAATATAACAAAATAAGATATATGATATAGGAAATATAATAAAGACCTTCCATGAACCAGAAACAAGACCCAAAAAGGGGCCTGTCTGTTAACTGCAGTGTGGGCATTCGCTCTCGCTTCACCGTCTGTCCTGCTCTCTCTTGGCTTCTGGCCCATCACACTGGGAATGGAGCTGTTTTCGTTCTGTCTCTTGTAATTACTGTCTCGGTTCTCACCCTTCAAAGGCAAACTAAGAAGTGATAATGGAAACCACCGTGTTGTGTCAGGCTCGAGGGAGAGAAATCAGAAGCTAATCAAATAACAGGCTCAAGCTATACACTTGGCCCTCAGGCCGTGCAGGGAGTTGGATGGTTGGTGTATGTTGGTTTGTGGCCATGATTCTGTAGAGAGCATGTTATTTGTGGTGTGATATTGTTCTCCAGCACTGCACTGTGTTTACCATGTGTATTATACAAAATTGACCCACTCTTGGCTGAGAACTGTATGTTCCCCGTTGTTGATGTTTTTGCAAGCAGCAGGTGCTTTACTCTTCAGCCCACGCTAATGAAAAACAACAGCTCTGCTTCCAGATACATCAGGCACAGAAGGAAAAGAGGGGTGGTCTGCTGCTCCATTAGGGGCTGTTATCTGCTAAAAAGTTACGACTCACGGGGAATGATTTATTTCACTTTAAATCCCACGGCTAACTTGTTTTTGGTTTTCCCACTTCTCAGCAAAGTTTTGGCCACCTTTTTTGAGGGGCACTCGCTGTCGCCTAATCCTGGTGCATACAATTTATACATATTTTCCTAAAATTTGGTTTTCCAGGAAACTTTTGGATCCCCACTCGGATTTGGAATAAAGTTCTGTGGTATTGAGCAAAGTTAGGCCGTGTAATATGTGTTTGTACTGACTGGAGTTGACAAGGTTACAAGTTAAGTTTTAATTCACTCTGTTTAGTCTACTGCATTCTATTTTCAATACCAGTAACATGAAAGAAAATTGCCGTTCATTCAAAAGCTGACCTGTAAACAATAACATGGTCACTGTTGTTCTGGAGACTGAAAATCCAACATCTGTTTTCTATCTGTTGCTATGGGAGATGATATAAAGTATCCGAGAAACAGGGATGCGAATTACAGTGTTTTTTCCACTTTTACCTCCCCTCATTTTTTTAATACTGGCATTTCAAAAACTCATTTTCGGTTCACATGCCACTAAAGGTCATACATAAAATAGTCGATTTTGAGAGGTTTTGTGAGATTAAAAAATTTACAAGGCCAACATGTGTCATCGCTGCTGGCAGCAATGAGCTGGCCCATCTTGCAGTATTGGTCTGATATCCTGCAAAATAGAAGAAAAAAAGAAACCTCACACAGACTTCTACTCAAAAGTATAGTTAAATGTTGCTTCTTGTACATTGTCTTTACTCTATGGAACCACATTTTGTTTTGCAGAAACTTGCAGCCGGGGTGAACCAGTTTGCCTACACCTGCATTCAGGACCATCCCATCTGGACCAACCAGCAGTTCTGGGAAGCCACTTTCTACAGCGAGGTCCAGAGTCAGATCCGAGCCCTATACCTTAATACCCCAGAGGAGAAAGGGGTAATTACTGCCAGGCTAAAGGTAAGACGGGATTACTGATCAGTATAAGTTCACATTTTGGTAGGATTTATGTAAAAGACTGTTTAACCCCACTGTTCTTAACTGGCATTCGAAATCAAAGATTGAATTCCATAATGTTAATAATAATTTGTAATTTTTCTAGCAACTATGGCAGCTTTTGTAAATGCTGCTGTTCTCTGTCTCATATTGTAGTAAAGTGAATACCTTTTAGGGTTTTGGACTGTTAGTTGGTCAAAGCAAGACATTTACAGACATCACCTTGGGCTTTAGGAAACAGTGATTGGCATTTTTATCAGGGTTTTCCCTTGTCACTGATTCTTTTCAAGATTTTCATGGATAGGATTTTAAGGTGCAGCCGGGTGAGGAGTGTGTCCGGTTTGGGCACGTCAGAATTGCTTCTCTGCTCTTGTGATTGTGTTTGCTTCATAAAACTGTGACAAACACACACTGGGGTGGTTTTCCATAGGGTGTAAAAGTTTTATATTAAGATAGGGCTTTGTCAGTTTGTCTGTCGATTTCCATTCCAAAAAAAATCAGGATCCAGATACAAGCAACCACAATGACTTTTCTCTGGTAGGTTGCTGTAAACAGGCTTAGAAATAGAGTGAAGAGCTCCGACATGCAAAAGGAGCTCGGACTACAGCCCACTAAAGGTGCCAGTTAGGGGCATCATGGGCATCATGTCAGGATGCCTGTGGCTCAGAGACCCCAAACATAGACCATGCTGGAGAGATTACATAGCTCCTCTAGCTTGGGAATATTGCTAGGGAGATGGACATTTGGTCTATTGGACAGACAGATATTAGTGTTTGTATCTGTTTAATATTCTTCTTTATTTGTGAAATACTGGATACATTTCCAACAATATTCAAATAAAACAAATCTTAATGGGTAAAACAATTGTCTGATTGATCTGTCAACACTCTGATGCCAAGAAAATGCTCTATCTAGAATCACTGAATTTTTACAAATGTGTTGTCAAGCTCCATGTGTTTGCTCTGACCTCTCCAGGATGCAGTCACTACACCTGCAGTGGAAAGAGGTGAGGAGCAGACAGCCATGGACCTGGCAGCAGAGCAGCTGCGAGCATGGCCCAGCCTGAGCAAGGAGAGGCAACAGGAGCTGGTGAAAAATGAGGAGAGCACTGTTTTCAGCCAGGCCATTCACTACGCCAGCCTCATGGTTTACTTGCTGGTTCCCTTGGACACCAGCAAGAACAAGCTGCTGCGCAACACGCCTGTCGCTGACTGGGAGAGCGGCAGCAACAGCATCGTCACCAACAGGTCAGGAGAGTAGAGAGAGGATGTCATTAACTGCTGTTCACTGTCTTGTAGTGTCTTTACTATCCACAAAGATCAAACACAGAATATACCAGAATGCACTTTTGTCTTGTTCAGTATTTGTAAGGTAGAACGATCATTCTTATCTGGAAGAAACCTCAAGTTAAGGTTT
This sequence comes from Diplodus sargus, assembly GCA_903131615.1. Taxonomy (NCBI): domain Eukaryota; kingdom Metazoa; phylum Chordata; class Actinopteri; order Spariformes; family Sparidae; genus Diplodus; species Diplodus sargus. Next base: position 453,387 of record CAEMYA010000013.1, read on the forward strand.
CATGATTTGGGAGTATGTGTAGTTCTCTTAATAAGGTGATGATAAGTATGTGGGTGGATGTGGGGAAGCTCACAGTCTACATGATACCTTCCTATTTAGCCAAATGGAACAGACAAGCTCTCCTGTTTCCGGCCCACATCCATCCTTTGGGCTTACATTGCTACTGAACAAAACAGAGTGAGCCTCATTTACTTCTGTTGGGAAGCTTAAAACCCTCAGGGTGTCTTTAATGGGACTGCACTGTACTCACCCAAACCAAACAAAATAGCAGTGGAAGTGATTTCCCGTGCAGAGTGGAATAAATCTGGGAAGATCCCCCACGTATGTCTTTTCTTAGAATTGAAAGAAAAACAGCCAAAAAGATCTTGTTCCAAATTTCTGGCTTAGAGAAAGAAAGAAAATGTTAATATTTAAATGTTCGTTATCAGCAGTGATTGGGCTTTATTAAACTGTTTGTTCCAAATTTCACATTGAATTCCCCAAATATCCGCAAGAACACGATGTTTCCATTTAATTCTGCTGCAGCCAAGAATTTCTGTCTGTGGAAATTTTCTTTCGTTTTTGCCCCTGACTTGTTTGTTTCTCACAGAGGACATTTGGATCTGATCACACTCACTTTGAGATTGCGGAGGGGAGATTGCGTCACCGTCTCTATGTGCAACATTTTTTCTGGCTGATTGAGTCTGAGCAATTGATGCAGGCATCAACACTTTGCTCATGCCAGGCTGCATATCACTCTCGCTCTCCGTGCTCTTTATCACAGTGCATCCTCAAATACAAATCTGTCAACACACAACTCTCAGTTCTCAGATCAGACCACCTCCTGGATACGGTGGATCGACCTTTCCCATTTTCATTTTGTCATCATGTGTGTTTTACAGCATTGCCGGTAGTGTCGCAGAGAGCTTTGACACAGAAAGCGGGTTTGAGGACTCAGAGAACAGCGACGTGGCCAACTCTGTGGTCAGGTTCGTAGCTCGCTTCATCGACAAGGTGTGCACGGAGAGTGGAGTAACCCAGGAACACATCAAGAGCCTGCACAGCATGATCCCAGGTAGAGCGCTCACAGTGTTCATTCACAGTCTGCCGCTGTCCTAATTCCTTCAGCTTTATACAGAGTAACCCTTGGATGTGTATTCTCAGCTAAGACCAATAGCAACAGAGGCTGCTGAGCTGATTAACTCCTGACATGTTAAATGGCCTTAAAATCTGTAAATACACACTGAGGTTGTAAGACCGTGTGGATAAACATGTGTTTCTCTGTACCAGCTCTGTGTCAGGGCTTGTGTGTGTACATATGGTAACTGACCCCAGCTTGTGACCCACAGGCATCGTAGCTATGCAGATGGAGGCTCTCGAGGCAGTTCACCGGGAGAGCAGGAGGTTACCTCCCATTCAGAAGGTGAGTGTTGCTCCACAATTGGCTGCTGAATCTTAAGTACAATACGTTAAAATATACTTTTTTGAGGCTCCCTAACTAAATATATATGCTTCTAGTAATATTCTAAATATTTTAGCCCAAGTGAACACACAATGTCCAGATTTTGTCCCAGAAATAAGACCAAGTAATTCAACATTTGTATCACTTGTAATACAAAATGACTAGGAATTCAACCTAACTTTGATTAATTGTATGTCGTGTTGATTACTCCAGTTGTCGATAGACAGTGATAATAACTACAACACAAAAATATTGTAATATTTATTTCTGTTCAGGTGAATTCAACTAACAACTGGTCTAGAAATCCTAAGGCAGTCACAGGTTAAAGTCAGCAGCTTGGGAGAAAGAATGCAAGTCGATTGGTGGGCTTTGATGCTTAAAAATGAAGACCCAATCAGTGTAGATCAGGGCTGCGCAAAGTGGTTCTTGCAAGCCAAGTTGGCCAACCATATGTTTGATTTGGCCCGCCAGATGTTTAGTGAAAGAAAATTATGAAGAATGTATTTAAAAAATAATGATAATATAAATTGCTGTTTATGCCATTCACCTTAAATATGTAGGATCTCTAAGTACTTTTTATTTTTGATTGGCTGTTGATACCTAAGAAAATACAGACTTGCACGCCATACTTAATAATGGATGTATGCTAATTTTGAAGCACTACGTCCAACTCTGTTGTTGTCATAATGAAGGTTTTAACTCTGACATGCTCAGTCTACGTTATCTCCACATATTCGGCTCAGTCTGGTTTGCAGCTTGCATGCAGAGTGCCAGTCTGAGCCAGTGTTTTCAGGTCATCAGCGAGCTTTCAGATTTTATGAGTTGGTCTTTTGGACTCTGCTGTACTATATGTCTGCCAGCACTTGGTAATTCCTCTTTTGCTCACGCTCTTGCAAACGTTCACACACACAGACAAACACCATGCCAGCGCTGCCTGAGGAGCAACCTGGATCCCGTGGTGAGCCGTCTCGGCAGATTCTCTGCCGTACTTTAACTTCTCACACGTTAATGTGTTGGATAAAGCTTCCATCCTGGACTTTCTAGCTGCAAGCGGCATGCCAAAAAGTACTAAACAACACTGACTGTGGATTCATGACAAGTCAGAGTAGTAGTAGTAATGGTAGCAATGACATTAAAAAGAAAAACAATGAATATTTTTAAGGCGCAGCTCGAATAAGAAGCAGAGCTTGCAGCAGTAATGAGGTGCAGAGGGACTCTCTTCTTGGTCTCATTGTCCATTCAAGGACAAATGCAAGAAATTCTGATAATCTCCTGGCCAGACTTAACTCCCCCAGGTTGGCTGTGGCCTTAATGAGAAATGCTGCGAATGATCTAATGTCCCTCCTCGTTCATATTTGTGACAGTGGAACAACTGAGTGTTTCTTGACTGGCTGTGGAGGCCAGAGGGAACTGAAGCAACACAGGGTGCAGACCTGACTGTTGTTAGCTGCAGGTCATAAGGTAGAAACTGTGATCATATGGTGTTTGTTTCTGGGGTGTTGTTAATTATCACTTGCATTAAGAAAACACCTAAATGCGGTCACCATATCATTGTGGTATATTCCAGTTCTTCTTTCTTTAGAAGCAACATTAACTTCTTCTTTGAGGGTTTTTAACAGAAACTGATTCCAAACCCTCACAGAAAATAGAAAGTACCAAAATGCTTAGATAAGAGAAATTCTTTGGAACTCAGTATGACAATAATCTAAATTAATATTCTGAAATGATTTCAAATAGTAGGTAGAATAAAGGCAGTGCATATACATGCTACATTTTGAATGTAACAAGTCATTAGAGCTATCTGCCATTGCTTTGTTGTTTCTTTTACACGAGAATATGCACCTTCATGTTTTCTCTTATGGGAAAAAAGCTAAGGAATTGAGTTAGTAAGCCTTTTTCTACGAATAACAATGATTTATGTCAGTTGGTGTTTACATTTTAAAAACAAAGTGAAAACCAGTGATTACTTAGTTACATAAATTAGATAAACAGAAAGAGTTTTTACTTAAAAAACAGATTGTGAGTTTTGCTTGGACGGTGGAGATTGGGCTCCAGAGAGAGCAACTTTGTTTTTGTTGGCCACTTTGTTTTTCAGAATGCCTTCAAATGCTTTATGTGCTCGCAAGATGTGTGTTTTTAATGACATGTTGACGTGCATGTGAAGCTAAATTATGTCCATTGAGGTCATGCGGTGCTGTGATTTGACATTACAATGATTAATTGATTTCCTGGCTTTTATTAAATCTGCCACACTGACGTGAAGGTTTTTTGTTTTTTGTTTCATTTTACTGGCAGTGTTCATAGACAGGTACAGTTTGTGCGTCTGTCCTTGAGTGTAACGTGTTATTCTTTTCTTTTCCTGTCAGCCTAAGATTCTGCGTCCAGCGCTACTTCCCGGGGAGGAGTTGGTGTCAGAGGGCTTGCGGGTGCTTCTGGACCCCGACGGTAGGGAGGAGGCCACGGGGGGCCTCCTGGGGGGCCCACACATCCTGCCAGCAGAGGGAGCCCTCTTCCTCACCACATACCGCATTGTTTTCAAAGGCACCCCCCATGATCCTCTGGGTAAATAAACCACTGTTTGTTATTTTTCAGTGTTGTTATGGTAAATATGATTGTTTTTTATCAATAAATAACTGTTTATTTCACATTAAATGCCTTTTTTTTTCATCAGTAGGAAGAAAAATCTCATTTTCATCTGATAATATAGTCCCATATATTAAGACCGTAACATAATTTTCTGCTCAAGTCAAATGAAGAATGTATTTTCTCTTGTTATCGTGAATTAAGTTAACAATAACAATCTAAGAGTGCCTTCTCAATACAGCTGACTTTACCCTGGTAGACCATACTCTTCATCACTGTAATGATCTCTCTAAACCATTTAAGTTATTGGTTGTTGTGGCGACCTGGTGGTCAAGGCATTAAGATGCAACATAAACTGAAACATCTCCGGTCAGCGTCCAGCTAGGGATCTACTTCGCATGTCATTCCCCATTTCTGTTTCCTCCTCTCCCGTCACTTCTCTACTGTTACCTAAAGCATAAATTGGTGAACATGTAATAGAAAAATAAGTTAATAGCAGGTGGTCCAGTGTGTTTTGTCAGTCACATGATGAATGATGTATCTTCCTGTAATCTGATGCTGATCTTTGTCCTTACATGTGTCCAGTGGGGGAGCAGGCAGTGATCAGAGCTTTCCCAGTGTCCACGCTGACCAAAGAGAAGAAGATCAGCATCCAGAACCAGCTGCAGCAGAACATGCAGGAAGGCCTGCAGCTCCGCTCTGCATCATTCCAGGTAAACACTAAAGCAACACGATGCAGTGTGTTTTAGCTTACACTAACTCCTAGCAGTAATGATGTAGGGGAAGCATCGTGTGTGATTCTGGCATTAACACTTGACATTACAATGAGTGTGGCGCAGCTTTTTGTAACCCCGCTGTCTGGTTTCATAATATGTTCTTGGTTCTTAGAATCAAAGAGAAAAGCAATTGTCAGCCAAGCATGTGTTTTTAGTCTTTAGACGTACTGCTGTAAAAGTTTTTATGGTTCATTCCTATCTTTTTATTAACACAGATGATGAAAGTCGCCATTTTGTGGCAGAGTAGGTCACTTGGCCTTTGTAGACATCTCTTTAGTTTTGTTTTGCTTCCTTACTGGAATGTGAGTGTGCGTTGGAAACCTTACATTGGCTGTTTTACCAATCTATCTTTTAGGTGTAGAAGCTGCAGAACTGTTCAGGGGTAAAACAGGAGCAGTGACAAACAGACATCTCTGACTCATTGAGATTCCTCCTGCTTTTCAAGATGTTGTGTGTGACTAGTTGCTCGTGTCCTTGAATAATCTGTTTCACTTGTATCTCTTACAGTTGATAAAAGTGGCTTTTGATGAGGAGGTGAGCTCAGAGATGGTGGAGATCTTCAGAAAGCACCTCCAGAGGATCCGCTACCCACAGTCCATCTTCACCTCCTTTGCTTTTGCAGCCGGACAAACGGCACCTCAACTCATCCTTCCAAAGCAAAAAGAACGGAACACTGGCTTCAGGTTTGGGGTTTATTGCTTTTTGCTTCTCCTCTGGAATTTAATACAAACCCTTCTGTTTTGATTCTGAAACTGTACATAATATCTTATGCTGCTATCTGCTTTGTACTCACAGAACATTGTCCAAAACTATTGTCAAGGGAGCAAAGAGGGCTGGAAAGATCACCATGGGCCGTGGCAGCCAGACCACACTGAAGAAGAACGACAGAGGCAGCAGAATGACCTGGCACGAAGATGATGACATTTCAAGTGAGATTAATGAAGCAGAAGGGGAACAAAAGATAAACGTAAAAGCTTTAAAAACACATAAACTGACCTTCCGCGGGCAGCTCTCAACAAGCCACAGGGGATCGCTGTTTACTTGGTCTCTTAAAAACATTAAAGATAAAAACCATAATAACTGCAACAGTTATTGGTTTTGCAGCAGAAAGCCAAGTTTTAAGCATAGTGTATTTTGTAGATTTGATTATAGTGGATTTTATAGTTCTAAGCATATTGAGCAAGAAGCTCCAAAAAGTAACACCACAATAACCAAAAATACCAATGTAGGCACTGGGTAAATATTTCTATTACAGATCAAAGACCTCTGTACTCTGCTCAGAAAAATTAACATATCTCAAAGATTAAAATGTTTACATAGCTCAAATTAAGGTATGGAGTGTTTTTTTTTTCATGTTTCTACATTTAGAAATCTTTGGTAACACATATGTTTTTATTTAGTAAATGTCTAAATTATGAGGTATTTTCATTAGTTTCATTACAGGTTGTACAGATTTTAGGGATATGAAACATTTGAAAATTCTCCAAGAAATGACAACACAAATACCAATGTGTGTGTGTGTGTGTGTGTGTGTGTGTGTGTGTGTGTGTGTGTGTGTCAGTATCAGACGATGGTGAGCCACCACCCAGCAGCACCTTGCGAGCCTCAGAGAAGTCCACCATGGAGCAGCTGGTGGAGCAGTCCTGTTTCCGTGACTACCAGCGTCTGGGCCTGGGCACCATCACTGCCAGCTCATCTCGCTCCAAGTCAGGCGAGCAGTTCAGGATCACTGCCGTGAACAGACTCTACTCCCTCTGCCGCAGGTACACTCCTCACAGGCTGGATACCTTCAGTGTTGTCCAGAAACCTGCTGATCCGTGCTGATTCCTGTAATCGCAGCACAGCAGCTCTGAGGATATTTGTTTTCACGATTTGTATCCCTGCCGGAAGCTTTGTAAGCCTCAGTATCGCAAAAGGCCAGCAGGGAGTCCTCCCTGACCTGGCAGACAGAAATTTGACTTTTCAATGGAGACAAGTCGATGTTGTACAAAAACACACATGCTGTGATGAATACAGTCGTTATCCCACTCAGATCTTGGCTGCAACGGACCATTTATTCAGCTGCAGGCCTTTTTATTTTGTATGAGCAGTTTGCTTTGCAGAGTTTTTTTTAACGCTAGACACATTTCTTTTATCAATACTTTTGTGTTTGATATTTGTGTTCTCTCTCCCTTTAGTTACCCGGGGCTGTTGGTGGTTCCTCAGTCAGTACAGGACAGCAGTTTACACAAAGTGGCCCGCTGCTACAGGCACAACCGTCTGCCCGTCGTGTGTTGGAAACATCCTCGCACGAAAGCAGTGCTGCTCCGCTCAGGAGGCTTCCACGGCAAGAGTGTGGTGGGACTGTTCAAGTCGCAGAATCCCTCCTCAACAGGTGTGCATTCAGAGCAGCTTGGGGTTTTAGTTTGACAGCTGCACAGTCGTTAACTGTATTTTTGGAATACCTAGCTAATGCTGTCTAGCTTATGTCGCCTGTAGCTTTGTAGTTTCTCTCAACCACTTGTGCATTTGAAATGTGACGTGCGATTAGAACTCATTTTTAAATGACGGTCGTCTTAATAACATTTTGTGTTCTTCCTTTAGCTCCTGCCTCGTCCTCGGATTCATCCAGTAGTCTTGAACAAGAGAAGTATCTGCAAGCCATCCTCAACTCGATCCCCATCTACTTCAAAATGAACGGAAACAACACCCTGTCCAACCGCTCCCTCATAGGCCTCTCACCAGGTACGCAGCAATATCGATCATAATTTCCAGATTTTATTTTTGTTTATTTGTCGATGCTACATGCCACAGTTGTCTCTACTTGACTTTTTTTTTTTGCAAATCTACATGAAATTCATTTGTTACGTTGTTGTGACTTTTGAGTCTTTAGAGCTCAGATAGGCTCAGTAAGCAACAATAGAGTTTGGCTTATCAAAACAGGTAAAGTACACATTTTAATGAAGGACTAGTAATGACTGCATGTCCAGGTAAACCATACCATTGAACCAGCATTCGCAGTAGCAGCTGAAACCGTGGCACCTTAATGTAATGCTGCCATCTATGTTATCTCCTGTATTTTACAAGTCAAAGTGTCAGGCATGAGAAAGGTCTTTTAAAACAAGACAGAGCAGATGGCTTTGTTGCCCTCACATGAGCCTCTCAAGTATGTTGACCCCTAACTCGTGTGACCATATGCTGTTCTCACTTCATATGGAAAGTTACTACATTTACTAGTTTGTATCACGTAAGATTTCCAATAAATTTGACCAAATTTTGGATAGTAACAAACACATAAGCGCATACTTCCCATCAGCGCTCGTCAGATAACAACGACATATTCAATGCGAATTTGGTTAAGTAGAAAAGCCCCATTCAAATTATGTTCTACAAAAGGTAAACTGTATGAACGGCTCGTAAAATCATAAAACTGCCAAACACCATCAGCACTTGAGTTTCTAAATCCTCTCAATCTCCATTGTTGAGCTCAGATTTTATGGTAGCGTTGATTGATTGGACAGTTACCATAAACAATGGATTTAAGGATGTAGACGAAACTGTTTTTACTTCTGTGTAAAAAGCTGTAAAATATGATAACACAGATGTGAGATAACACAGCATTACCCTGACCGTAACTTAATGTAATTATTTTTTGGGACTAAGAGAAGGCAAAAGAATAAAAAGCCAAGCAGCAGCATCAATAAATAGAAGATGAGAAAGAAGGAATATATAAAGCAATTAAACAAACAAACTTACAAGCATTTTAACATCAGTGCCAGGAATCTAAAGGAGAGAGGACTTCTGCTCGGCAGCATGCGTGACTGAGAAGCGTGCAATCGTCTCCAAACTTAATATATTTACACTATAACTGTTTGATTGGAGAAGCATGTAGGGAGGCAATATACAGGCTTGACTGTGGGCATTGAGTTCCGTCACATCAAAGCTACGTCACCTTGCTGCCTGTGCTCCCAACTGACCTGAATTTGCTGTGTGATGGTCTTGGGCCCCGCCGTGGGAGAAAACCTCAATTTGTTTGTAAGGAACAAGAGGCCATGCAGAGTTCACCTCTTCTGATAAAGAGAAAAACTGCAGATTTGCATTATGCAGAATTATTTTTGGTCAGACCAGCTCTGTTTTTTCTCTCATCCCTCTTCCCTTTTCTGTTTGCTCTGGTCAGCCCTTTTTTTTCACCTACTTATCTTTGTGTGTGTGTGTGTGTGTGTGTGTGTGTGTGTGTG
>CAEMYA010000013.1:462416-484052 GCA_903131615.1 Diplodus sargus
AGAGAGAGAAATGGACTGTGTGGGAGAAATACTTTATCTGATATTTGGAAGGAAATTTGTACAATAAAAGGTTATGTAAGAATCACAAGACAACCTGCGGGTCACTGCTAAGCTCATCCATCTCTGCCGACTTCACCCCCTCCTGCCTGTATCCTGAGCAAACTGGAAAACATACACATGCACTGGACTCAAGCTGTGTCCAGGATGCTCGCATGCATGCACACACATACAAGGGGGGGTCATATTTATTATGTTCAGACTCAGTTGAAGGGCTCTTGGATTTCAATTCTGTAGTTTTTCAATGAGTGAAAATGGAGCCAAAAGGCCGAGATCTTCATCATGATCGGTTTTGTTTTCCCTTCTGTTTCATTCATGATTTGGTGCAAAACTGCATGAAAAAACACCTTCCTGAACCTGTTTCCTAATCTTACCCTCGTTGTAACTTCCTGTGTGTTATGTATGTGAATGTTTTGTCTTCAGGCAGTGACAGGAGGACATCCAGGATACCAAAGATGACTCCTGTCCATTTAGACATCCCATTCTCAAACAGCTTTACCAGAGGAGGTGAGTGTTTTCCTCTTGTTTTCTTCCTGCTGCAGGATGAAATATGAAATACCAGACCTGTGAGTGTTTCAGCATCATAGAGTCACTGAGGGAAAATCAAAATAAACATTTTGTCACACATTTGATAATAACACTTGTTTTTTTGTAGATTTTCTGCCCCTCTCTCCTTGGTCTACCAGGGTCACATATTTTTCAATCTTATCGTAAAACAAATTGGCCAACGTTTTAGAAATACGAGCAAGTGTGTCATCACAACCTGATAAGGCACTCAAATAACACACTTTTAGATAAGAACTCCTGAAGGCAAAAGTATGCAACTAAGTGACAGACATCCGGAGGGAGAATGTCTTTCATTCAGAGGATATTGCCTGATATTACTGATATAACAGTGTTGCATGTATTTCTGAGAATGTGTGAGCCATAGCTTTTAGGCCAGGTCCACTGGCTGAAGTTGGCTTTCCACAAGGTTTAATTTGACTGACCAGATGTAAAAATAGAATATTTCAAAAGAATAATATTGTTTTATATTTTGTGAGGTCAAAAGCTCTTTAAATGTTAAACATCACTAATTAGTTTTTCATAATCAGAGTGCAGAGTGACATTGTATTAAGTTAAGTTATTCTTGTTGGAATCTATTCTAACAATACAATACAATGCAATCAGTCAATCTTTATTTGTCCAGCACAATTCATAACAGAAGTCATCTCGTGACACTTTCCAAATTGAGCAGGTCTAAAGCATAGTCCTTGAGACTCAACATCTCCCCCATGAGCAAGCACTTGACGACATTAGCAAGAAAATATTTTTAAAAAAAGTTTTGGAATCCCTGCTTTAGGCCAACAACACTTCATGTTCCAAGTAAGTAGTAAATGTTAATGGTGGTATTAATTTTGTTGAGATAAATCCAAAAAATAACTTTCTCAACACTAAATCAAAAGCTGAAGATGCAGACGTCACATTGCAATTTTTTACCTTATAATACCATGAATGTGATGCCTGAATGTTAGCAAACATAAACCTAACATTCGTGATATCACAATATTGATATCATGGAGATAGAATATTTGTTGTAAGTACTGAAATTATAACCTCTAAATACAATGAAATACAACAGTGGGACGGATAAAAGTCCTAAACTGTAAATGTAATTTGAGAAATTTAACCCAAAGTGAATGTTTGAAGTTGTTATATGTAATGTTAAATGTGTACGTGTGTGCTGCACATTTAGTTATATATCAGTTAATTATGTAATGTTGTAGGATTTCTGTCCCAGTAACTTGCTGCCATGAAAACCTGGCCCTTGTGACCTGTTGTGTTCTGCAATGATCTTTACTGTAAATGTAAAACCACTTCTCACCAATAACGTTTTGTCTGATAAGTTGACACATCATCATGACTGTGTTAACTGGAATGTAAACTCGGTACCATCAGTACTGAGCGTTTTGTCTCAGCGAGCTGTTGTGCTTGGTGTTTGGTGTTTGGTGCATGTCAGCGGTGTGAGTCACTGTCAGATGAAGGTCAAAGGTGAAAGCATGTCTTAAACTGACACAGCATCTTTCTCGTTAACTGAAAAGAAGACGCATCACGTTCGATTATTCAGACTATTGGGAGAGTTTGTTCCCCCTTTTTTCTTCACACGGTCCAGTCAGAGTGAGTGGATTTAGAGTGCAGGATTATCACTGACACATCCTTCACCCCCCTTGGAGGCAGAAGGTACATTTTGAGCCAGATTTACTCGGAAAGTGGCGCAATTGGAACAATTTGCGATTTATCTGAGATTACCGAGGCCAGAAAATATGGGATATTGTTGATTTATGTATTGATTCCAAAACATTTATTTAAGCCAGTGACAGCAGTCCCGTCCCATCTGAAAAATGTTGTTTATTAATTTCGAATCATATTAATAACTCAGTTGGAGGCAAACTTACTAACATTGTTAGAAATGAGAAAATGAAGTGACATAAGATGCTTCAAATACCCCAACAGAGAGTGTTATCTATTGCAGCATCAGCTGTACTGACACTATCTCTGCCTGCTGCTGAAGTAAAAGAAGTTAAAATAAAAAATCTAGGAGTACAGACATTTACTATTTGAGTTAGTTTGTGTAATACAGTGGACCTCTCTCGCTAGCTAGTTCAGCGCTGTGCTGCGCTTTGTTTGAGATTTCTGAAAAATTCAGTTAAAAGACTTTTGGATTTTTCTCACCACAACCCTACTTGACCCCCGTAAATCCTTGGGAATAAACTGTCAGCCCCTGTTAACATGTCTCTGCCTAAAGAGAGAACAAATGACAAACTGTGGCTCCAGTCTGGTGCACCTGTTGGATACAGACGTCACATTTTTTCCAGAGCTGTATGTGTCACATCTGTGCCTGATAAACTGGCACTAAACACTTTATAAATCTGGCTCTTTGTCTTCACACCATTAATCATAACAATGGACAAACACGCATGCATGCTGTGACAATCATTCTCTTTGATCATTTAAAAAAAACATTTTTCATTTTGTCACTCGATGTGAACGAGTCCAATCTTTGACCCTCAGCTGTGAGGGCCCGTCTCCACATAACGTTTCTTCCCAGCAGAAAAGAGCTGGCAGTTGGCTTGAGGCATAAAAGACAATGTGAAAGAAAAGAACGCTGCAAGCTTACAATGTGTAGGGTGATAAAAGCACAACGTTCACCAGCTGATCTGCTCCAACAAATGGGCTTTTCTGTTTCTTTCATCCTCATCCTCTGATCTAAAATATAATTGGTTGTCTGAAAAAGAACAATTGTGAGGAAACGTTTTTTTCTGCCTCATATGCTCTCAAGTCAGAATCGTTATGTGGACACGGGCCCTTAACTCTGCCTTGGCATGACTGTTCTTCTGTGGTCAGAAATGGTTAGCAGGGTAGGAGGTGAAGATGTCTGTATGATGTTGACTTTTTTTTTTCTGTCATGCCCCTCTCCCTGCTCTCATCTTCTCTCTCTACTCCTTTACAAACCAGTTCTTGAGTACAGAGATAAACTTTTCACTCACTCAAACCAAAAACCTGCCAGTAAGGAGAGAGTCAACCCTCAAGGTATAGTCAAACTATCCCTTTCACCCCAAGCGCTCCATTTCTAACGCATCCTCCGAAGCTTCATCCGTCTTCCCCTCTCTGTAACCTGCTTACTAACCAGGTCACGTACGCCAGTGCACCGCGCTTCAAACCCCTTACAAAGACCTTGTGAGACATAGTACTAATCATCGCTGACTTTGTGGCTGCTCTTCTGGGAGCTGTGGTTTTTCACAAACCAAAGTGGCTGCTCTAATGTGGCCGCATCCATTGTTAATGTGTTGGCTCAGCAGAGCTGACTGTGGTCCAGTAAGAGCCGCGTCCAGACTGAAGAGGAAAGGAAGCTGTTTGTCATGGCAGACAAGTCATGAATCACACAAAAATAAGACCCCTCTGGTCCTGTAGAGTAATGGACACTGCTTGAGCATTCTGTAAATGTGACACAAAGGGAGTGGATTAAGTTGATATTAAATAAAAATCATCTTATTGTGTGTGATGACTGTTTGTCAGGTCTGAACAGTTATTGATTGTATCTTTAAAAGACGTCAACAGCAGCTTTCAAACTTTCAGTATTAACATTCACCCAAATATGAAAAGCTGTAATTATCTACTCACCACCATGCTGATGGAAAGTCGGGTGAAGTTCCTTAGTCCACAGCACATTTCTGGATCTTCACAGAAAAAACAGTGTTGCAGCTTTTTCCTTAACAACTGAAGAAGATGGGGATCGCTGTAAAGAGACATTTCATGTCCTTTTTAAAACAAGCCCCCATCCACTGCAGTTGTTTATAAAAATACTGCACATCTGTTTTGCTGTGAAGCTCCAGAAATGTTTTGTGGACTACGACATGGAATGGGGGTGAGAAGACAATGACTGTTTTTTGTTTTTTTTGTTTGGGTGAGTGCAAGGATTTTTAGACATCTGAATGTAATGTAATTTGGACCATGGCTCTTGTGTAACTGCCTCGGTCGCAGAAGCTGACATTACTAGCATTTTGACAGCCATGCAAATGCAACTGAAAATGATTACTGTGAAAAATCACGTCCTTCCTGATAGTGATTCATGCTGTGTGAAAGGTATTGCATGCTGGTATTCAGGGAAATGGCTTGTAGACTTGTTGACTTGCTAAGAAACAACTTCTGCTTCTAATATCTCCACACATCTGATCCGCCGAGGCCACTGCTTTGTTGGTGGACTGAGAGAATGAAGGTTTTTTTATTTTTATTTTTTTTTACATAATCTCCGTTGTACTGCTGTGCATGTAAACCCTGTTCGCATGTCGTGTCTTGTTCATCATTCAGTCTTAGTTTGTTTGACAGCGTGTGTACATCAGTGGCGTTTCGGACAGACCAGCTCCTGCGTGTGTTGACTTTTGTTTGTGTCTGTGTGTTTGCAGGCGTGTGGGCTAGCCTGCGCTCCAGCAGCAGACTCAGCCATCACCCAGCGACAGTAGACGTGGGCTCCAGACTGGCAGGGAAGGATCTGGCGCCCCCTGCAGGTAGCAACAGTCTGCAGGCTCAGCTCCTGAAACAGCAAGCTGCCTTCTACGTCTTTGGAGAAAAGTCCCACTTAAGGGTGAGGAAGAAATAAAAGCTGGTGTCTGGCGGCCGAGAGGACATTTTGTTACCGTATGAATTATTGGAGCAAATTGTTTGAAAATTACACTCAGTGGCCACTTTCTCAGGTACACCTGTAGAGTTAATCTATCACAACTGCCACGAAGTCTACTTTTCTGATGCCTTTATTATTGAGTTTTAGCACTAAGGTCATAGTTGGTGAAATATATCTGCATTATATTCAGAGCTTTTTTCGGATATTCCGTCCCACCATTTGCTTTAAAGGGAAAGGACAAAAAAACAGTGGAAGACATCTGGATATTAAGTATTTCAGTAGAACACCATCTTTATCGTTGACCCATTTAATTTACACATTGCAGACAGTTTCACCAAAAATTTTACAATTTAACTTTGTAAAAGTAGGACTAATGGCACTGATTTTCTGTTGAACTACAAAAGATTGTACATTTGTACATCCAACTTTCAACTACACACAGACTTGTCTAGCACAATGAAAACTAAGCTGTAGTGAAGTTCTTTTATCTGCCACAGCAGCATCAGAGACCTCAGCAGTGCTCCCTCGAGTGATTAGTTATGTAAGTGATTAATTTATGAAAGACAGGCTTGAAAATAAGCGGTTATACAAGTCTTAGTCATTTGCTAATGAGGTGTTGGTAAACAATGCCATGGCACAGCTTCTCACACTGCTCTTTCTTTTGACAGGGCCTCAGAGTGGACTCCTCTCTGAACTGTGAACTGGTGCCGGTGGACTTTGCAGACACGCGGCAGGTGAAAGCCTCTTTTAAAAAGCTGCTGAGAGCCTGCGCTCCCAGTGCCACTTCGTCTGACTCAGAGGACTCCTTCCTCAAAGCCATGGAGGACTCTGAATGGCTGCTGCAGGTACACAGACACACAAACTACCCTGTTTGTTTTTTTTTTTGTTTTTTTTTGTAAATATCTCAGAGTCAGACTCTAAAGACTGTGTGAGAACGACCCAGCAGTCAGCTCTTACTGCTCATCCTGTGTATCAGATTCACATAATTAATAAATCCACTCTGAAGCCATTTTCCCAAGGGAACCAGATTCACATCAATGGGACAGCAGCAGAGCTCTTATCATGCTGGTTATCTGATTGACCCCCTGCAGCCTTTGTCCTTACATTGAACATATCACAGACTGTCCAACAGTATTCTCTGTGGGAAACCCTTCACAGCCAACAAGCAGTGCTCAGAAAGTAATTTACCAGTAAACCCAACATGGTAATGTGCTTACAGAGAGGAATAATAATAATGTATGTGTGTGTGTATGTGTGTTCACATGCACATATGTTGATCTCCCACAGCTTCACAAGATTCTGCAGCTGGCACTGATTCTGGTGGAGCTTCTGGACAGTGGCTCATCTGTTCTTCTCAGTCTGGAGGACGGCTGGGACATTACTACACAAGTAAGAAAAATGCATAAAAGCATATGTAAATACATGCAAATATGTTTTTTAAATATATTTATCAAAAAGATTTACACTCCAGTCAGTTAGCAGACATACAGTTGCTACTGCTATAACGGTGTTATTTTAGATCACACTACCTTGCTCCATACAACCTGCCTTACTCTGCTTTTGATTGGCTACATCTTGCTTGTTAAGTAATGCAAATGTGTGACTCTCACCAAAGTTTGAACAGAGGCAAGATATCTCACTCCGTAGATAAAACAGAGCCTTCAAGATGCAGTGTGAAAACACAATATGAGAAAAATAATGTGGGGTTTTTTTTGTTCCTTTTTTTTTTTTTAATTGAAGTATGTAAACCTATTCTACTAGGATCCCCAAATAAAAGTATGAACCTGAAAATTAACACAGGGTGACTTCTTTAAGTTTCCCTTAGCCTGTTTTTCATTATGTAGGTAGGTGTATTAAAACATCTGAAGGGTAATACAGGAAATTAAAACAAAATAATAAATCGTACAAAATACTTAAGGTTTTACACTTGGCAGAAGTGGAAAATCTTAATAAAGACAAAAAATGACGGAGAATGGAGGAGATGTGCAATTTACATCATGCCTCCTCTGCACCTGAAAGCCCATAAACAAAGGAATAAGAAAGACATAGTTAAATGTGTGTAACCACAACTTTCCTGGTACGAGTCCAGCTGGGGATCTTTGTTACATTTCACACCACAGGGGAGAAAAACAACCGCATTAATTCATTAAAACAAAGTACCAACCTGAGTGGGAAGCAGCATGATGTATTCCATGATGTATCAGAGTTCCTGGCACTCAATTAGTTTTGTGATTCTGTCTCGTCTTCTGGAATATCTGTAATGGAGGACGCACTGATTCACGTCGCATTTTTCTAAACTTAACAGCAAAGCTTGAGCCCTGTGCCACATTTTAATGAAAGCGCAACTTGCATACTGGCGAACGATCGAATTGTAAGAATCGCTCTTTGTCCATTAACTTTTATCAACGTGTTCTTATCATTATTTATTTAATGTTAAGAATGAGCGCACAAAAACACCTCCACAATGAATCTAACAAATTTAAAAAGCCCAACAAAGGTGAAATTAGACAAATTGATTGATTATTAAAACCAAAAATATGTAAATAGGATCCAGGTGCAGCCTGAGTACATCAGATGAGTGCTTTGTTTATAGACATCTTAGTTTGATTGTTGGTGTCACTGTACTGAAACTGTTCAGAGAGCTGCCCAAGGGATCGTAACAAATGTATGGTGAAAACCATGTGACAGAGCAGTCTGCTAAATGCTTTGATAAATGGGATATTATATTTAATATATTCAGATCAATAAGAGACAGACATCGCATTGTTAGGATTTTATCGTTGTCTTATCCATAATCTTATCGGCCCAGTTATTTATCAATAATCTAACAGGTTCTTTTCACTCATTTGGGTTTCTTTAATTATAATCAAACAAAATAATAGAATTCAAATTAAATTGACATAATATTCAAATTAAATAGACATAAAAAATTTAAAATATCAGTACAATAAATCATTGACCCTGGCTGATACTCGACTGTTGGGGCCTATACAAAAATCAGGGAGTAACAAAATGAGATATGTTGCTGATATACACCCCATTTTTTGCAGTTGTACCTCAGAGATGCGTATTGTAAGTTGGTTAATTTACTATTAAACAATGAACTTAAGAAATTGTCTAAAATTAAATTTCAAGATTTCCATCAAACCAAGATAAACAATTAGGCTACCTGCAAACAGTTTTTGCTCTCTCTAGTGAAGAGGCAGAGGAGAAAAATGAGGGGGAAACATGCTGAATGGGTAAGATGCACTCATGCTCTCATGCACTGATCCGCTTACCTGAACAACCAATCAGAGCGATTTCTCTCAATGAGCCGCCGTCCAGTGCCAGTGGTACGGGATACACCTCAACTCAAGCCACTGATGCTCACTGACAGCCCTGACCATGCTCAACAGATTGCCAGTGTCGAATATTGAGATTGAATGTAGAAATAACTCATTTATAAGTAATTAAATGTTGACAACAACATTTTAATGTATTTTCAGCAGACCTGCTCTTTTCTAATGGTCCGTTTTTCTTGCTCATCTTCTAACCAGTTCCGTCACTGGTGACCCGATTACTCAGAGCGAGATAATGAAACCCCTTACGTATTTGTTCTGATTCCAATCACGAAACTTCATGGTTTTGATTTTAAAGCATGTAAACAAAAGATCAGATTAGATCCTGATCAGTTGTCAGTATCCATTTGCTGTTGAATTCAGCGTTCCATCGCATGTCTGCTCTCTGAGCTCATATTTTCCATGTTGACCCGTTTTTAAATTTATTTTTTTTTTTTACGTGCACATGTTTGTGTTGCAAGCGCGTGTCTTTCAAATGTGTTTACAGGATTTGTAAAACCCTGGGCTGCTGTTTAAAAGCACACTTTGTGGATCCCTTATGCCAGGCACGTGTTCAGCCCGGAGCATCTCTCTCCACGGGCCACCAGCTCCATCACGCCAGGTCGTGCTCAGCCTGCACAGGCAAATGGACTCCATATGCTCTGGCTCTACTGCCTCTGTCCACGGTCCATAGACACCCAGCAGACAGGATGCAGAACCATCCCCGCTTTCTTTCTAAACCCTGTTTTCTGTTTCTCATCCTCTGCCTCGTCCTCCTTTCTCCTCTCTCGTGCTCTGTTTCTTTCCTAAATCCACTCCTCCGTCTGCTGTTGTCTCACAATAAGCTGTGGAGCTTATTCCAGTGCCGGGGTTGCAGGGGGCTTTCTCTACCACTCAGGGGTGGATGTTCTTTTAAACCCTGTGGGGAAGCCATGAACTGTTTTTCTCGCCCATTCCACACGCGTCAGGGCTCATTACTTGGGCTGGAGGAGACACGGGCAGGGAAGCAGGCCAAGCGATCTGCATGTGTAGACAAGTGGTTCTCAACTGGTGTTTTGTTGAGTGAGCTCAAGTGTGCCCGAAGACTTTTTTCTGCGATGTTATATAAATGTAATTGACAGCAGATGATCAGTGTAACGTTATGTTGGAAGTTGGGTCATCGTCGGATCGTTATGTTCCCCTTTTTTACGGGCTTTAAAGCACAAATGTGCGCTGAATCATAATCACGCACGACAAACCGAAACAACTCTGCACAGAGGTGATGAAACAGCTGACATGCCCTTTAGTGGTAGATAGTAGATCAAATGTTTTACATACAGGCAAAAAATGTCTTTTCAATGGTTCAAACCCTGAGAAGAAATCTGTCATATTATTCAAGATAAGGATGTGTTTCATTTTGTCGCCTGTCAATGGCAGCGTGGTTGTTGTATATGCATTTATATTTTTTAAAACATAGGTTAACCCGCTAAAAGTAGGCATATGACACTTTTCCTTTATCCAGAAGACAACTTTGCCTTGCATTTTTTGTTTGTTTGTTTTTGTGTGTGTGTGTGTGGGTGGGTGCGCACGCACGCACGCCACATTCGAACACGACCCATTGTTTTTTTCTGAAGCTGATAACAGGAGGTTGCTAAGGAGATCTCATTTCTCACTTCTCACTTATCTCTGTCCAGAGTTGCACATGAGCAGTTCAGATCAGGCAGCTGGCAGTGCTCAGGTTGTGAGATGAAAGCCACTGACGCTGTGGCGGTGGTTACTTTTCTAACACATTTTGATTCGGTCTGTCTTTCAAATTCAGCACAGACTGAACAATGTTCAAGCGCTTCTGGAACAGAGATGGATTTAAGAGTACCAACTAGGCAGAAGTCTTAACTCCAAGGCATTCGTAGCATCGCGCCTGAAAATAAGCATGTGCTTCCATCGCAGCTGACCCGAGTCAGTGAGCACCTTCTGACTACTGCGGTGTCAACTCACATTAAAGACAAAACACAGACTGGCATGTTGTTTTGTGCGGTGTGAAAAGAGTTTACGAGAAAAATGGCCTGGTGTGCATTTAAAGTCATTATCGGAACTGCCGCCCAAAAATCAGTTTTCTAAGAATCTTCATGTCAGTGTGCTGAAGTTATCATCAGAAAATGTACATGCTATGTGTTTATTTTCTGTTTTAGTACTTACATTTTTGTAGGGTTTTCAATTGTAGAAATGTGACAGTAGCACAAATACAACATCAGACCAGACGTTGTCTTTGGTCAGGTTAGTTGTTCAGTGTCTTGTTTAATGTCAATGAACACAAAAACATTTTCTTTAATTCTCAAAGAAGAGGTCACAACTTTTTCTTCAGTACATTTCCTGAACAGCATCAAACCAGTGCTCTTCTCCTGGAGGAGCAGTAGTTTTAATTGACTGAATTGAGCTGTGAGGAACCTCCTTCTTCTTCTCTCTGCAGGTGGTGTCTCTGGTGCAGCTGCTGAGCGATCCTTTCTACCGGACCCTGGAGGGTTTTCAGGTGCTGCTGGAGAAGGAGTGGCTATCGTTCGGCCACAAGTTCAGCCAGCGGAGCAACCTGAGTCCCAGCAGCCAGGGCAGCGGCTTCACGCCCATCTTCCTGCAGTTCCTGGACTGTGTGCACCAGGTGAGGGTTTTACACCGTCACCGGTGCTCCGTGCAGTCGAGTGTCTCTGCCCTCCCATTACGTGACTTCCCTCCACTTACCCTCGATGGCTTAACACTCCTCATGCCGTCTTGATGGAGTCATCACATTCCTCAAAAGCATACAGGCGAGAGAGCGAAGAAGGCGTGAAATTTAGCTGTCATTATCTATACATTTGGTTTAGTTTTGCACTTCCCAACGCTGGATGTGTAATTTCGAAACAGCGTATTGCACCAGAGAGTCTGCAGGGAGGCTGCTGCCCAGATGGTCTGTGAACCCGGTGCTCAGCGCCGAGCTGCCTGTGCTCGCGTGTTTCAGCATCTCTTCACATTGCAGTGTGCGTGTTTAGAGCTGCATGTGGAAAATTGCAGTTTAGGGGATTGAGAGTCTCTGGGAAGGGTTTGGGTCTGCTTCAGGATTTCACCGAGGGTGGGGGAGTCATGAATGAAACTCGTACAGCTGAGGTCCAGAGAGCTGTGTCCGCTCTGAAATGCTAACTGCAGAGAATGTCGTGGGGTTTTTTTTTTGCATCCCCTTGGGGGCGCACAGATCCACTCCCATACACTTACATCAACACATAGTTTCTGCATTTGTCTTTTGAAACTGTAGGCTTGGCAGCTAAGACGGTTTGGCGGGGGTCCTGGGGTCTAGAGAGCTATAAACAGGGGTGGTGAGGGGGTTCGGACGAGAGCTGAAAATAGAAGTGCCTCATCTCCAAAACAGCTGTTGTTTTTGCCAGTAGACCCAGGTGGCCTCAAATATTCAACACTTCTCTGTCGTTGGATCCTCACACCACTGGACGGGAACAATGGAGCTGCAGTCCTGCTGGCTCAGTCGGGATTGTGTCTGGCGGTGATGATACCACTGACCTTTGCCCCCACAAGTACAGGAGAGGCTCTTTCCTGTTTCTGATCATTCATTTGGTCATGAGGACGCGATCCAGCTGTCACCCACACACACTCTGACCTTCTCTCTCTCTCTCTCTCTCTCTCTCTCTCTCTCTCTCTCTCTCTCTCTCTCTCTCTCTCTCTGACTGTCTTCATCCATCTTTTCATGTCTCTGCAGATTTTGGAGCAACATCCTCTGGAGTTCGAGTTTAATCAGTATTATCTGAAGTTCCTGGCCTATCATCACATCTCTAACCGCTTCAAGAACTTCCTGTTGGACTCAGACTATGAGCGCTTGGAGCATGGTCAGTGTCCTCCACTTTAATCCTGGGGGGGGTTGTTTTATATAATGATCTCTTTTTATACTGAGGAATTTACTTTTATATAACCAGGCACATTTTAGAAAGATTACTGTGCCAAAATTAAATTAATTAAATTACTTAGTCCAAGTTATCTCATGTCTTTCAAAATATCAGTTTAAGTAACAAAAAGTAAAGGGTTCCCAAAACTAAATGCAGCTCATAAATTATGTTTCCTTCACTGAAACAACAGCAGACGCCTCAAAAATACTGACAGTACAAAACCACCTTTTAAATCCTATAATATAACGGAAAGCTTTTTGTTGAATTCCAGCTTTTCTGTGCAGCCCAACAGCTTCTCCTCTTTGTTTCTTCCAGGCTTGTTGTTCGAGGATAAAGGTGATAAGCAGGCCCGCAGAGGCATCTGTATTTGGGAGTGCATAAACAGGATGCACAGGAGGAGTCCCATCTTCTTCAACTACCTGTACAGCCCCGCAGAAAACGAAGTGAGTGTTTTGGTCCGAATGCAGCTCTCACATGAGCGGTCACCTGGTTGAACTCATTTTTTCACTGCTAATTTTACTGCTGTGCTGTTATTTATACAACTCCTAATATATGAAACGTGTCTTTTGGCTGTGATTATAAACATGAACAATGTTAATGTTTATAATGTTTTAACAACCTTTTTCAAGCCAGAACCTCGCCTGTAATGACTACTTGTGTTTTAACTTCAGGTATCTCTGACAAATTCAGAGCTGGAACACAAGCACATCTACAAAAGTACTGTACTTAAATATAATGTTGAGGTTCTTAACTTTTGAGGTCGTATTTTTATGTTTTGACAAACTTGTACTATTATATTTCAGATGTAAATGTTGAACTCTTTACTGCACCAGATCTATTTGACAGCTTGAGTGTGTAAATAAAACTAATATTGTTATTTTGAAAGTGAACCTTCAACACGATAAAAACTTTCTGTTTTGGTATTTTAACTATATATTAATTAAATACTTTTGTATCTCAGCACCACGGTACTAAAAAACATCTTAAGAATTCTTCCACCTCAACCCAAACTACGATTCGGTGTGTGTCACAGCTGTTAACAGGTTTATCTAATGTTACTGTTAAAGAATCCAAAAGGCGTTTCTTACTTGATGTATGATCAAATTAGATTTGAAGAAATATCTCAGATTCGGGAGATCATGTTTAGTCCCTTCATCGTGTGATTATAGTTTTATTTTCTGGAACGCCTCCGCGTTCCTCCAGTTTCCTGACAGTGAAGTTCCCTGGTTTTGGTTTCAGCCTTGATTGCTCGATGTTGATGATCTCTGATGTTTCCTGTCAAGTCACAGCGATGTACAAATCAATGCGAGGATCCTGTTTCTGTATTTTGAAAAAATAACGTGCCGTCAGCCACAACGCTGACCTGCAAGTGGCTCTCTGTGGAGTCACGGGGCGGATTAAGCCTGTTGGAAATGCACCGCACACACATTTAACCCTTTTATACTGTAATTTACACAATAAACTCCATCAGCTTCCATCTGATCCTTATCAAAATGATTCTGTTTTGTAGGTGGTCCTGAAGCCGTCTATCAGCATCCCCAGCCTGAACAAATGGGACTTCTTCACGGACGAGACTCTGTCCACGGGGCCCTGCTACGACTGGAGGACAATGGCGGTGAGGTCGGACAGCTCAGAGGAAGTGGACACGCTCTCCAACAGCAAGAGGAGGATCGTGTGGCCGTGTTACAGCAGCGTGAGCCGCGCCCAGCCCGACGCCATCACCAAGCTGCTCGCTGTAGGAAGTTTGCTACTTTGATCTGAAGTTTTATCCTGTTTGTTTTTGTGTCGCGCGTCACATTTTGCCGTCTTTGTCGTCCGCAGGACATCGAGAGGCTGGAAGGTGAGCTGCACCAGGCCCCTGAGAAATGGCAGACGACTCTGGATAGAGTCCGGATGAGCATTCAGGAAGACCTCGCGCAAGAAGGAAATGTGCGTCTCACAGGAATGCTGGTGCCATGTCGCATACCTCGTAATGTAAAACTGTCCTATTGTGTGTATTTTTTTTCCCCACTCAGACGATGGTATCTTGTGTGTTTTTGCAGCTCCGTAAACAGTCGGTGACGCTCTCAGGCCTCATTCCCACGTCCAGTCTGCAGGCCTTCCAGCGCCGCTCCATGCTGCACCTGCCAGACGGCGGGCTGGGCGAAGACCGCAGCGCCAGCACGGCCAACGGGATCAACCGCCGCGCCGCAACACTTTACAACCAATTCACCCCCAAGAGCGAGGAGAACAGGTGGGTCGTGAACTTCCTGAGCGCCGGAACAAATATTCACATTTGATTCTCTTAAAGCTGCTGCAGAGGGGCCGGTCCAGTTTTGGAAGATGAGTCAGCGCTGTGGTATGCTGTGTGTCATGTTTGTGAGGATTGTCTGTACTCTGTTAAACTCACACTGGGTGTGTAAATTTACAATTACCGCGAGGTTAAAGTACAGTCTCTTGGCTCTAATATCTGGATATTTTCCTCCGAGCTGGACAAATAATGAATAAAATCGACTTTTATGTGAATCCCTTTTTAATTCCTCTTCGTGGTTTGACAGACGAGAGTTGAAGTGGGTCAGAGACGCTCGACATTCAGACAAGTGTTGTAAAGCTTTCAACATTAGTCCGTTGTATCTGTTCGACATGTTGCCCATGAATCATATTGTAATACTCACTATTTCTACTAAATGATCACTTACACTAAATTTCTCTCCTTTATTGTCCTCAAATACAGCGATATTAGTCCTATTGATAACTTGTATATTTTGCTCTGTTTTTGTCTTTGTGGACATGAACAGTCAGAACCGGTCACGTCTGCGTTGAATCTTCTCGACAGGTCGTGGCTGATCATTCAAACGTGGTGCTTCAGATTCAGATGCGTTCCACAGCTTTGAGAAAGCTGAAATATGAGAGCAGGGATCTACAAGAGACCCTTGAAGGAAGACATATATACCCAGTTTTGGCCTCTTTACATAACGGGAACACAATGTCCAAACATAGCGTGCATACTGTACATATGGAGAGAAAGGATCTTCCGGACTTTGTGTTCTTCTTCTGCTTTCTTTGCAGCAGATGCAGAGATGAGCCCCCACCTGATTTTGATCAAGACTAAGAAGTCAAAAAATAACAAAGATGATGAGGAATATTGTTCATGTGACTCAAAAGACATAACATTGGGCGTGCGTGCACCTTTATTCCTCAGGTCCTACGAGGGGATCCTGTACAAACGTGGAGCGCTGCTGAAAGGCTGGAAGCCTCGCTGGTTCGTCTTGGACATCACAAAACACCAGGTGAGCGAGTTTAAGACACAGTGAAACCTTCACCTGAGCGACAAGACGGGCTGCGGGGGTTTTAACGTTCATGTCTTCACAGATGAGGTACTACGACACCGGGGAGGACACAAACTGCAGAGGCCACATCGACCTGGCCGAGGTGGAGTCGGTGGTGATCGCCGCCCCGACTATAGGAGCTCCCAAACACATCAGCGAAAAGGCTTTCTTTGACGTGAGTACATCAGACTGCTCTCACATGCTCAGGTACAGAATTAGTTTTGATTAGTGAAACCGATGTCGCTGGCTGTATGTTACCAGCATATCATCGACAATACTGTAGCAGAAGAGCAACCACAGCTTCGCTTTGCGTCACAGACTGGCGGAGAAGTGATGACACAAACAATAAAAAAACAATGAACAACACAGATAAAACAAACACGTTCAAAAAATGGAAGCTCCTTCTGCAGAAATAGACCTGTTGCATAAAGACAGTGCCGCGGAGGGAAGAGCTGCGTGTGAGCAGAACACATCTGGACATGAGAGGTGAACCTTTCTGTCAGTGTTGCAATGAGAGAGCGGCACTACAAAGCAACACGAGAGGGTTAACAAGGTTTTGTTGAACCTATTGGCAGTTTTTTCCGCGTCACACAGGCGGCTCTCCAAACCTGTTGGTCTGCAACGTAACAGTAATCCCACTGAACAAGGCCGATCAGCTACAGTGGTGCTCATGTATGTGCCATTTTTCCATTACAGGGTGTGGCAGAACATCATTAAGTTGTTTTATTTTATGTTGTAGGTTTTTCTTGCTCTTACTGGACCACTGAAAGTGTTCCCTTGCCTTCTGCTCTCACTGGCTATGAAAGAAGTCCTCTATGAAATCACAGAACACTGTAAAAGGTTTCTATATTATTCATCTGATCAGTGGCCTGAGATGTTTACTTGCGTGTGTAATTCCTTTAGAATCGCAACATTACCACTTTGGGTTATGTTTTTATGATTGGTCCCGTTTTACTGAAGTCCGTCTTACACTGCTGGTATGAAGACGTGTAGTTTGTAGTCCTAAAACTGTGAAATCAGTGAGCATTTGTGCACATCCAGTTCCCTCTTAGTCTATAGAGGTTGTGTCATCACACCAAACACGGAGACTCATCTACTCACTACTCCGTCTCCACATGCCGACTTAAGTTACCATGTGACCACAAGTTAGATGCAGCAAATGCTTGGAAAATCATTAAGTGATGTCCATCTGTGAAGATCATCTTGCTGAACAAAAGGTATTAGTAACATTAACTAACATGAACAGAGATTGTTTTCGCCGATAATCCAAAATATCACATCAAAATCACATAAACTTCCAGGTTAGCCTGCAAAAACACGTCAACTCTACACCGGTCTATATTGAAGCTAGTAGAACAGCGATCAAACTGTGAGGAATGAGTGTGCACTTATAAAGAAGAATAAATATACACACTTACGAATATCCATCATTAATAATTTTCTGCTTGCATTCCTGACTCACTTGCAGCCACAGCACTGCTTTTCGAATCAGGCATCAAACAAGGAAAGTTGATAACCGGCATCGTGATGATCGTTATCTCTGACGAGGGTTTCAGGTTTTATCGAGCCAGCTCACGCTATGGCTATGTTGAACTTGCTTCAGAGATTTCCCCACAGCGGCATCACCTGTTGTTGTGTCGCACATCAAAAGTGCGTTCAATCCTCCCATTTAACCCTCGCTGTCTGTTATCTTCTCCAGCTGAAGACCAGCAAGCGAGTCTACAACTTCTGCGCCTCAGACGCGCCCAGCGCTCAGCTGTGGATAGACAAGATCCAGAACTGCATCTCTGACGCCTGAGCTGCGAAAACCTCAGAGACTGAGATGACGGCGTGGCGGTTGAGAGCAGAGACGGGACGTGAGCTCGACTCAGCTTTCAGATGTCTTAAAATTCGGGGACCACAGTGAACAAAGTGCCTGGTGTCGGAGGACGAATCCTCTCCGCCTGTTACTTAGCGGCCTGGTCGGGCTGTCGTCACTCGGCTTCAGTCGAACACTCGTCTCTGCTGTCAGCTCCCTCCTCTGCGCCGCCGACAGGGATGAAGCGGAGATAAGCTGATGTTCTAGGGGACTGCACTACCAAGGAAATGTTATCCTCATAAGCTGTAAATAGATCAAAGCAATATCACTGGCCATTCAAACTGTGGGTTCAATTTTAGACTAAAACTAGAAAATAGCCTATAAAAGAATTTCTATCAGATATTTTACTACCAGGAGAGGTTATTGCTGCTTAAAAAGAAACGTATGAACCGCCAAAAACTCAGAGATTTTAATGCACAACACGAGAAAAAGCAATTTGTTTGCACTTCGCTCTTAAGTATGCACTCCTTATCAGATATAGATTTTCTAACAGACGCAGACAGCGAGGCTAAAGGCATTAACTTTACAATGTACATACGACGTTTCCTCGACAGTTTAAATAAGAAGAATTTGCACAGTGAGTTCAAAAGAGTTACCTGACATGTTTTTTCTATTTAAATAAGCGACGTTTTTTTCTTCTTCTCTATTTTGTCGAATGTTCGTTGACTTCTGGATAACACGTTTGTCCCGTGTAATGTAAATTATTATTATTTTTTATTAAAAGTGTAACTTGTGTCCGTGTGGTGGCTTCATGTGATTCTGTAAATACCCGTGTGACATTTCATTTTATATACTGTATGTACTGAAACATGAGTATACTTTTCTAACCTTCGGCCTAATGTGACCAACAAGTCTTTTTTTTTTTAAATGTGTCGTTACTTGGTGCAAAAAAAAACAAAAAACAACCTGAGTGGCCTGTTCCCTGTTTGTGATGAAACTTTGCNGTAGGACGTCGTGGTTTTCAGAGATCCTCGTCTCGTCTCTTCTGTTTGTGCAACCCTATACAGTTTCATTTAAAAAAAAAGAGAAAAGAACGCAAATGAAACTATTCAAAGATGTCAGAGGCGTTTTTGTTTTTGTTACTGTATCTTTGTACCATGTTTTGTGGTGACACTAATTTTTTTGGAAATAAACCAAACATACTTGAAATGATCTGTTTGTGTTTCCTGTGAATATCGAACGTTTTCCCCATTAATTGTGCTGCTGACAGTTCTGGAAGAAGTTGTCAGATTCTTTAGTGAAAGTAAAAAATACCAGAACGTGAAAGTACGCTACTGATCCTATTGATAGTTAATTTCGCATTATTACTGAAGCATTAGTCGATCATTTGCTACAGCAATTTAGAAATGTGTAATAATTGTTGCTCGTTCCAGTTATGTATTTAAAATCATTACATACAGAAAGAGAATCTGTAGGAAGACAATTGAAACGTACTCAAGTTCTCTTAAATTAATCACAATAGACTTAAGTCTGTAGAAATGTTTAGGTAATGACTTCTGTATCGAACCAAAAAAAATGTTTCTATTGATTTTTATTTTTTTCTGGAAAAAAATCTTTATTTCTACTGAACAAAAAAACTTTCGCTCAGCTCCACACAGGTTTTTATTCTTTTCTCCAGAACAGTCCAGGAAACAAATAAGGAAATGTAGAAGGACTAAACAAAACAGTTTTTTTTCCCCACCAGATTGCCAGTCAGAAACAAAGGAGTGAGAATAATTCAGATCAGACTTAAAAATTGATCACCCAAAAATAAATTCTCACTTGCCCTTCAAGGCTTCCGTACCGCTGAGTGGTCGTGGGTCGGAGCATGAACATGTTGGTTTGCGACTCTTCTGGTGTGATCCCATCACAGGATGGTTGTTTCAAGTGTCTAAATCTCAAGTTAGATTGAGATTTAGCCGAAGTGTCTAAATCTCAGATTTTCCTAAAGAGACATTAGCATCGAGCATAAAGAATTGTTGCCACTAGTTTGGCTGTAGACGTAGACCAGGGCTGTTCGCCTCATAATGCGAGTGGTGAACAAAAAAATCATAAAGATGAATTTAAAAGATGATCATAGAAATGGCTGTTTGTGCTTTTTTGTTTGTTTGTGTTTGTTGTGAGGTAACAGTGTCCATCCAGTATATTTGATTCCTAATTATTGATTATTTTCACATTTTCGGCAGGTTGAGTGACACTCAAACGCAGGATGTCAGTCAGTTAAGGCAACATTGGATTTTGGGGTTTTTATCAACAGTACAACAGTGAGTGTTGGCACCATTCTGTTTCAGTTTTTGCTCCTCCAAGGTTAAAAGTTTGGGCCCCCCGCTGTAGACTCGTCGTCTCATCACAGGATACAGGAAGGAAACTTAGACCATTTTGTAATTGCCATGTTTTTCTGGCCTCCTACAAACACACCGTCTCTATTAAAGATTTTCTGTCAATGAAAGGTAACCAGACACTGCTGCAAACTGATGGTTTTTTTTGCTCGGAGCCAACAACAGGGCCTGGAGAGGATGATGATGCGTGTCTCGGTTGCCAGCACTGAATATGGGACTGGGCAGGAGCCCCCGGCTCTGATTCTCAGGCGCCTGGGTGGCGGCTCAGAACGTGACTCCTGTGGTCACAGAAAGGTTTGTCTCTGAGAGAAATCTAAAGGGGTCACAAGAAGAGCAGAGGGGGCTTTTTTTTTTCTTTTCTTTTTTTTTTAGCGATGGGAGGGGTTGGGAGTACGATCAGCTCGACCTCCCAGCTGGCTCGTACGGGCAGCAGGTGCAGAGCTGCAGCAGGCGAACATCTGGGCAGAGCCTCTGGCAGTCCTCTCCATATTTAGCCTCTTGCTTTGGGTACGGAGATTAGGACCTCTGCCCAGGAACAGAGGGATGAAGCGGAAGTTATCCAGCAGGATTGTGAGGAATGGCATGATAGGAATAATTTCCTCCTCAGGCAGAAATGGCATTCTTACCCGAGAGCCGTTTCACTCAAATCACAACTGCTTATTCCTCTGGCTGGATCCAGATTCGTGCGAGTTTTCTGTGCTAAAAGTGTCGGAAGATGAAAGATGGTCAGTTTTGCGTAACCCTGACGTGAGTTGGACAATACAACCGAGTGATTTTCCTCTCTGAAGTTCCTGATAAAAATCGTACATTATCCCTCGGAATTCAATTTCAGGGCTGTGTAATTGTGATCTTGTGTAACTGCTGATCTTGGTGTGATAAATTCTACGCTGGCTGAAAAGCGCGCCGCTCTCGCATTAAACAGACAAATCAGAAGCAGTCTGTAAATTTCAAGATTGCATGTTTCTGTTGGTTTTGGATCCCGAACTCTTCCTGTAGAAGTCGCAGCTGCAGCGAATGCAGGAAAAAAGTCAAGCTGATCGACCTTTTCCACGGGCCCCGAAAAATACTCAAGTGACAGATGATACTGATTTATTTTATTGGTCCTCCAAATCCTATTATCCATGTAGCCCTGTGGCTGCGTGAACGCAGGCTGTGCAGAAGTTTCCACGTCCTGGGTGCCTCTGCAACGTGGTCAGTGTGAAAGCTGATTCACTGCTGAGGGGCCACATGTCTTGGGGTGGGGGGGCCCGGGGCCCTCACGGGGGGCACCTGCTCCAAAATTCACCGCAACAGCTCCAAACACTGATCTCATGCACATCATCCCGTCCCACCCTAGAAATCAGGATGATGTCAGCCGCCTGCAGCACATGGGGGTCTAGTTGGGAAATCATCAGACGTGTGAATCAACGGCGCTCCAGATGATCTTATCCGGATACCGCCCGATCATCCGTGAATAGAAAAGCACAATTACCGTTTGATTTACAGCTTTAAGGGAATGTCGTGTGGGGGGGGGTTTCTGCGTTCCCTCGAGTTATTCGTCTGAGGCCCTGATGTTTTTCACTTGCGGTTTAGAGTGACCCGCAGCCTCTCTGCACAGCTAAACCCAGAGTCCATTCAACCATGTGAAACGCTCAGGGCTGTGAGGTCACTGTGGGAAGTCATCTAACCCAGAAAACAGGCATCTGCCAGACATTTTTTCACCAGCAGACGATCCCAAAAAA
>CAEMYA010000013.1:484077-541762 GCA_903131615.1 Diplodus sargus
AGAAATGTTCCTGTTTCAAATCAGTTTCGATGAGGACATTTTGGATGGGAATCAGATGAATTGGTTCTGGGCATTAGAGTGTTTTTCGGTCACATGGGGGCGAGGGTGAGACAGCTATGAGACATCCTTATTTTTGGTATGCCGGGGGAAGTTAGCCACAGAGATTAGAGACTCACAATTCTGAGAATAGTCTAGAAAAAAAGAAAAAAAAAGGGCGCCACATTTTTCTCAGATTCAGAGATATAAATATCTCTAATGGAAGAAATGTGAGCAGCAAATCTAATTACTATTAGACTATTTATCACCCGAGCAAACCTGTTACCATTCCTGGAAATGTTTGTAAATGTGTCTTAATACGTCCGTGGAGTCCAGCACAAAGTTAACTCAAGGCAGTTGTTGAAGCATTTGGAGAACTCGCTCACTTTTGAAAAGTTAAAGCTCTGTTAGTGCCTCTGTCGTTGAGCAATAGGAGTTTGAAGACAATTAAAAAGTCTGCCGAAACATAATGGATCCACATCATATAGCCCTACATGGTCCAAGTTCGACAGTATCACCGAAAATGAACACTAAACGCATGTTTTTCTGATTAAATATCTTTGAGACTTGGGGGCGGGGGGGACATTTTGTTCCCTCAAAATCCCCCTGCCTGAAAGAAACAGGAGCATTAAACTCATTATGGAATCTTTACTTCCTTATTTACATATTAAATAGTCAAAAACAAGTATTGTGGTAATGAAAATGCTCAGCAGAGAGGGGATGGAACAAAGAGTCGGTCTCTTATCTATGAAATCACTCGTTGGCTGTTGCAGGCCTCAGGGCGGACATAGAAGCTCCTAACTGGTCAAATGATGTGTCAGGTAATAGTTCAGAGGTAGGCGGCCTTCTGAGTTCACTCTGTATTGCTGTTTAATGGCGTTTTTCTTTCTTGAAATGGTTTGTTTTTGCAAGAATCTAAGCTTTTTAACAATGTGTTTTGACGTGACTATACCTTAAATTGAGGCACTAGCGTATTTGCTGAACTGACCAAAGAACAAACTGCTACTCAGTCAAGAGCTGTTCATTCCAATCTTTTTGAATATTTCTGTATTTTATCGAACACGGGGTCCTGGTGCCCCACTTTAAGAACAAAGACGTCCATAAAAGGAGAAGCTATGCGGATGACATGATCTGTTTTGGTGGTAAACCTCATTCCTGGTTACAGTATTAGCTCAGAGATTTGGGCAATCTGTCTCTATATCTGATCTTATCAGCGGCCCACCGGTATAAAGAGATCTGCACTGTGCTGACTGTTGGATCAGTGTATGAATGCACGTTCTTATCTCCGCCTCTGACAGCCCTGAACTCAACGTGAACTATCTCTTTGCTTTCACCTCTTAAAGAGGGGACACAGTCAGGTGGGTGGAGACGGCAAAGAGGCTCTTTGTGCAGACACGAGACAAACAAGTACCCACAGCTGATGGTTTCATCCAGTTACGGTGTTTTTGTGCGTGTTTTGCCAGTCAAACGTGAGGGTGAAAGAAAAGACAAAGGCGAGGTGTACGTGTGAGAACAGTCCTCCTTTGTTGCACCAACTCGTGTTTTGACACCGAGACGCACGGACACAGAGTGTGAATCATCTTGTTTTGTCACAAGTCATATTGTAACGCACGAAGGCCTGTCAGAGAAACAGGCAGGGAAATAAAGAGGCAACGATCCGACTTTTCTTTATCCCGATACAGATTCTGATACCTCAACTCAGTTGATGAGCGTTCAAGCTGACACCAGTGGTCCCTTTTTACGCAAATTTAAAATCTGTATGCAACACTGGATGGCACTTTTTCTGCACAGTGACGTGAACACAGGGAAGGCCGGGCACTGAACTCTGAATTTGGCATAGTGAAAACGCTGCCATGCCATCCCTGGAAGATGCACATTGCTTCAAATCTCCACAGACTCCCTTGGTTATTTTCCCCACCCGCATTCTGCTAAAACACACCATACATAGCATCTAACTAACCGTCTGACCCTAAAGCTAACAATGAAAGTAAGGCAGGACTGTGTGTTTTCAGAGAAAGGGGCATTTTCATGATACATGGCTGTTGGACAAATAGGATTTCAAACCAGTAGGGCCTTTTTCAGACTACTGGAGCTTTGTAATAATGTTGTTGTTGTTGTTGAAATAATGAGCAGCCTACGCAGAAACACTTATTTTCACAATGCCATTTTTGAAGAAACTGTAGGCCTATTTAAACGTGACACGGTCACGTCATGGCTGATATCTGATCTGCTTAACCAGGTGAATATCGGCACTGATATCCATCTGGCAAATCAGATCGTTGCATCCCTACAGGTACTTCATGAACTGTCAACTATTCCCAGTCACGTTAGACAATGTTTTTCAGACTTTTGAATAAGTAAATTTCTGTATTGTTGACGTGTTTGAGATTCACGGCTGCAGGAGGAACAAACAGGTTTGGTGGCTGAGTGACACTAACACGTCAGGAGCGTTGGAAAGCGTTTAGAGATGAACTATGAATAACTGTCCCTGAGGCAGACACTCCTAATTAAAAGGCTGAAACGAACATCATCATCACGACTAGGTGGTGGAAACATACTAAGGCTCCTAGAATATCTCGAAATATGTCGTCCATACACTTTTTCTTGCCCGTGTTTGTCTTTTTGGAAGCAGCCACACGCTCCTGTAGGACCAGCACACCGGCTCAGTTTATATCTAGCAGATGATCCTGTTCCTGTGGTGACACCTGGTGGACACTCCTCATCATGACCACAAGACAGACTCGTCGAACACACACCCGAAATGAAACAAGCCGTCCACGTTCATAAAAAATACACAACGTTTTATTGTTCTTTCTTTATCACCTGAGTGATGACGAAGAAAACCAAGCTAGAGTTGAGAATGTTTCTACTGTTAGACCTGCTGGATGTCAGTAAAAAGCTCCATATTGTTCTAAAAAAACATTAAAAAAAACTGCAAAGTAGTTAAACAACAACCACAGCTTTTTTTTTTTTTTAATAATTAGTTTTTAAGAGTAATCTGAACTCAAGGTCCACTTACTGGATATTTTAAAGGTGCTCTTAACGACACGTTTGATTGTCAGTTCAGCTCTTCAGTAAACTGGTTCTGCTGCTGAAGATCAGAAGCTAACAAAAAAACTATAAAGCAGAACTTTACTCAAGATTATTTTGTCAAACTACTTTAAAAAGCATTAAAAAAAAGTTTTTAATTCTTTACGTTTTGTTATCGTAGAAACTGATGACGTGCAGTTTATCTCACCTGTAAAAAACAATCAGTTTAATCAGTAAAACTGTTTCTTGTGGCTCAGTGAGTTCATGTTATCGGACCTCTTCAGCCTCTGAATGTAGCAGTTTGGGCTCTGACGTTAATTACAATCGGCGTCTTCCTCAGCAGCGCGTGATCCATCTGTTCACTGAGCCTGAGCGCCCTGGTTCTTCCTCTCCTGCCACACCTTCTTCCTCAGATCCAGCTCGGCGTCAGTGAATGAAGCCGGACCCCAGTTGGTGATCCTCTGAGGTTCCTTGTTACCTAAAGGACCCAGTGATAAGAGAAGGGAGGGATAACTTACAGACTAATCACCCATCATGCATTTTATCGCACAAAATATTAATTCTAACGTAACGTTTCTTTAATGAAGACAACCACTGATGTTGAGTGACAAGGTGCAGCATTCCGAGTCATTCCAGTTCGTCCACACTAAACTGGAGAGAACATTAGTTTATGGTGCTGAAACAAGAGAGAGCCTTTGCTATACTGTTGCCTAAAAGCTGAAGGTTCACCCATGTCTAAAATATCATCAAGCTCTTACCTAACTGGAACTGAAAGGACCTTTATACAGTACAGACTATACCGAAAGACGAAAAAGTAGTGACAGTGGTGTGTTCTACTTTGGACCATCAAGACAACTTTCAGTGCATTTGAGACCTCAGAAATAAGGAGGTCTGGGCGTCCTCGCCACAAAAATGTAGTTTCCTGGACTCTGGTGAGAATCAAATAATGAAATTAACAGATTAATAAATTCACATTCAAATTTTTTACAGATTTTTAATTCTCTGTAAAGAATGCAGATTAATTTTCCCCTCTGGAGTGCACTTGACAGATTTTACTAAATGCATGGCCTTATTGTGTACATTATACAACTCTTCATAACTATAATTATCGCCTCACAGTTGTACGCCGCTGCGCACCGGTCTAGCTGCTGTTCCTGAACTGTGAGGGTGGATAATGGCAGGATCATGTTTTGCAGAATACTATGATGTCACAAGGAAGTTAACATTTGACCTTTCTGATACAAAATGTCATAACTTCATTATTTTATCCTGCTGGACATTTTTTCAAACTTTTGTCATTATTATAATGAATCTTTAAGTAATGGCCAAGAATGTCACCAGCATTTAAAACAGGAATTCTTTCTTTCCAGGACTTCTGTAATTTGCTTGAGTATTACTTTCTCTTTTTCATTTCTCTGCCAGTTTCTCACTCACTGAGAAGGCGCGGCTCAACAGTACGGTAGACTACAGGCGGTGCAGCGCCAGAAACAGGTTGTGGAAACTAAAAAGGGATAAATGTGTGGAAATACTGTCATAAAGGAGAAAAACAGGAGAATTGTAACCCAAAAAACTGCTTGAGAGCAGATATCTCTATAAGCATGGCATTAACTCAAATTTGGGAACATTGAACTGTAAAAATGTTTCAAAAACACATTAAATAAACGACTTTCCTGAACTAAATGCTGTTAATTTACAAATTAACCAGCCGTTATTAAGGAGCAACCATCATTTTTTCTACCTGGCTGGATGAGGCGCACCAGCCCCTCATGTTTAGCCACCTTGTCCTTCCAAGTCTTTGTCTTGTTCGCTGCTCGTTGAAGCTTCCTGGACACCTCCTGAATAAGACAAAGAGAGAGTGAGAGAGGTGATGAATGGAATCAGATCATATGGACGCTGAGTTGATGTCAGCTGAGAGGAGACAAATGAAATGGAGGATATTTTGACACAACTCATCCAGCAGGGGGAGCAGCTGCTGACGTGACTAACTGTGATCATTGCTTCTTCCTTTATGAGTCATGATATTGATGGATTAATGAAATTTAAGTATGTACAAGAAGAAACATGCTCGTGGGTAGAGAAGAGTAGTTTGATTACCAGATACAAGAAAAGTGCCTTCTGCTAAACGGGAGAAAAGATCGGAAGGCTTTTTCTGATGCCAGAGGACAGTTTCCACACTGACAGGAGATTCCTAGTGTCTCAGTGTAAACCTCCACATGTGTGGCCTGACCTCGTACTGCTCCAGCGCTCCCTGACGCTCCCTCTCCAGTCGATCCAGCTGCTGCATGGCTGCCTGAAGGTCTCTCTCCTTGGCCAGACGCTCGGCCACCAGCTCCTGCTTCTCGGCCTCGGTCTGGTACAGCGCCCTCTGCTGCTGCAGGTGGATCTGCTCCAGCTCTGCCCTCTTGGCTGCCTCCTCCTCCAGCAGCCTGTGATGGAAAACACAGAAATTATGCTTAAAATGCCTTTAACTATAATAACCTCCCTACAGAAAATCCAATGGAACAGTGGATCACTAACTGCAGCTCCAAAAATGTCAACAGGTCTGTGATGATATATAGTAAATATTTACATCTTTAAAAAAATATATACAGCTGTAAACTGGTTTGCATAATATCATTCAGGTCTTCATATGATTGTGTCTACTGTACAATATGTCAGTGTGTGTGTGTGTGTGTGTGTGTGTCTGAGACCTGGCCTGCAGCTTGCGCATGGCCTCCTCATCCTGCTTGGCCTGCCTCTCATCCTCTAAGGCCTCCTCCAGCCGGTGGTACATGTCCTCCAGCTCCCGGACGCGCTGCAGGTACTGCTCCAGTTCACTGGACTTCTGAGCCACCTGCTCCTCCATCTGCTGGCGCACCTGAAGAAGGCCGCACGGACACACATATGTAACACAATGATGCACATTCTTTCCTACCAGGCAACTGAACCCAGTAACAATCTACAAATGACATGTAAATCTCTACATGTCATAACTTTAATGTAACAATTGCTCTACTAGCTTTAACTACACACCAGTTAACCTGTGAGCTGCTGCAACAACTGAGCAAACAATATTATTTTTCTTATCTAACCCCCCCCCCCCCCAAAAAAAAATGAAAATGTAGTCATTATTTACTCCTTACATCCTTGCTGATGGAAAGGTTTGGCTCTTTTTTTAGTCCACAAAACATTTCTGGAGATTCAGAACATTTTCTTTATCAACTGAAGTAGCCGGGTACAAAAAACACAGTCAGGTTTGTGCGCCCACTTCAGACGAGATGGACGCGTTTAGCTTCGCAGCTATAGTGAAGATTTGTGCTTAAGAGAGGGTGCAAATGACATCTATTCAAATTCTTCTTCTCTTAGCTGTATGGGGTCATTTCTATTTTTTCAGTTGTTTCTTTACATTTTAAAAGAGTCCTCAAAAGGTTCTCATCTACTTGTTGTTTAGGTGAATGCTCCAATGCTGTTTTGCCGTGAAGCTTCAGAAATGTTTTGTAAACCACGAAATTTCACCCAACTTTCCATCATACATGATGACTGAATATTCATTTTTGGGTGAACTCACCCTTTTAAGACATTTTTACTGAAGTAAGGCGATGATTCATAAATCGGTGCATTTCAACACTCAGAAAAAAGATGACTCAACATCATGGGATTTATCATTTAACTTCTTTTTAGCTTGTGTTTCCTGGAAGAATGAGCCAAAAAAACAAACAAAAAAAAAACACTGAAAAAGTCCAGATTCATTAGTTTTCTTTCGGAACTTTGGGTAAGACCTTGTGTCCACACATATGCCATGTCAACACATCAGCTCACATGATCAGGACTGAGGAGCAGAGCTGTGGCAGGCAGACTGAGACACAGTTGTTACCATTTTCTCTCTCTCCAGGTCCAGTCTGTAGCGATCCTGCAGGTCCTCCTGAGTCTTCTTCCTCCTCTGTTCTTCTATCGCTCCTCTTGCCGCAGCCTCTTCCATTTTCTGTGAGGCACAAAAAAAAAGGTGTTACCTTTCTGCTTGACTGGAGACCACACAAGGCTACGCGGAAAAAACCCCATAACATAACAAATATGTCTTAATAAAGAAACTTGGGGTGGTTAATGAGGTCAATTAATAAAGAATGCATTCATAACTTTTAACCATACTTGTATCTTTTATAAAATATTTTACTGTATTTAACGTAGCATTCAAGCATTCAAAAGTTGTACTGTTACTTCCCACATGATAGATAACTGGCCTGTAATAATTTGACATGTGAAAAAAATCTAAAACAAACATCTGGCAGGGTAAAAAAGAGAAGTGAGAAGCCATTATGATCAGTTACAGCTCTGAACACCATGTGTTCAGCACTGCACTTTTCGCAGGTGCCTCGGACTGATAAATATTCGTTTGCATAGTAGGTTTTACTTCCCTTTTCACTGGGAGCGTTCTGCTGCATAATGTGTTTTTTATAGCAGTTTTGTATTAAGGTTATTTTAATCCAGACTCTGAGAAAATGTAGGGAAGTGGACTTTCCTTCCTGGTAATGGAGTTACACCAACCCCCAGGTCATGAACGAGATAAATCAGTGTTCTGGCTCCTCTTTAGGAATATTTAAACCATCTAGGAGAAAAAAAAAAAAAGATGTCTGAAACTCAACAAAAAGAGCGAAAGCGAAAACTCTTCGTGAGAATTGGTTGTAGGTTTCGTCATCAAAAAACAAGATTTACAAAATTACCTCATACCTGATAAACTTACTACAGCTCCACACTGTACCTACAATACAGCACATCTATACTCATATTTAGTTGTGTTTAATAACATACTGTAGATGTAATATGCATCAATAACATGGAGCATTAGAGTTGAGAGGTTTCAGTAAAGCTGTTTTATCAATAAATATATGATTACGAGAAGTTTCCCAGACAAGGAGATCAGCTACGGTCGCAGACTTGTAGTATGTACAGTTTATCTATTGATGTATTAACTGTTTCTGCCAAACCAAACCATACATGATATGCTGTAATCATGCATTACATAATAATGACAAGATGATAAAAGAATAATAAAAGAATATTTGTCTATCTATGTCATTTTCTGTATAATGAAAGCACAAAACCCTTTTAACAATTGTAGGCGTGGCACTCAATATTGTGTTATTCGTTTCCTCTTTTTGGGAGAATGTTCGGATTGCACATGATCTACTTAAAAACTAAAGATAGATTATAAATATATTTTTTTTATAAAATAGCAATTTGTTTAAAGAAAAAAACAGATCTGGTGCTTCATCAGGGCTCATGATTTAGCCACTCTAATGAAGTTCCCTTTTTCTATATTTTATTTGTCTTTTGACACAAGTTTGAGATTTTAGCACTGAATAGT
The DNA here is from genome assembly GCA_903131615.1 of Diplodus sargus. Lineage (NCBI taxonomy): Eukaryota > Metazoa > Chordata > Actinopteri > Spariformes > Sparidae > Diplodus > Diplodus sargus. The sequence continues at coordinate 492,485 of CAEMYA010000013.1, forward strand.
GTCTGCGGGGTTAGGGGAGCCTGCGCTGTACATGCAGTAGCTGTCGAGCTGTGAGGGTTTCGGAAACAACTTCACCTACTCCCAAGGTGTATGGAGAAGTCAGGTCAAACAACTTTATGTAGATGACGCTGATGAATGCCAAAAACTGAAAAGCAACAAAAAGTTCAATAAGAGCCGATTGCTGATGTTAAGCGTACTGCTGTGAGTGTGCTTTTCATCATGATATTTCTCATAATAAGCTACAGGGTTCAATGACATGTAGTAGTATAAAGTCGCCCAATAATTAGTTTCTATCTTACTATGTTCAGATTTTAAGACTGTGTCAGAATCGTTCAACTCTATCCTCTCCGTGTGCTTTCAGTCCATTTTTAAAGCAGTAGTTCGTAGTGTTATTGTATTAGACTGCATTAACTTTTTTTTAATAAGATTTGATTGCATTTAAAACAATAACAAAATAGAACCAAAATGAAGCGCTTTATCCCCTGAAAGTGTTTCTTCTTCTTTCTTTTGAATAAAATTAGTCATAAAGTACCAGAGAAAGTGGAGGAAAAAAAATCAACCCAACAAGGTGCGATAGCCTCCTCCTCGAAGTCTGTCAAAGTATCAAATATGGAGCAGTACCCTTCTCATAGCCTCCAGCTGTCTCTGTTTGTTTTCATTGGCCAACTGGAGCTGCTTCATCCTCACTGCCAGGTCTTCCTCCTCCACCTGCTGCCTCTGCCGGAGCTCCCTGCGCCTCAGTCGAGACTCACGGTGTGGAGACAGAAGCCCCAACCTCAGCAGCTGGATGCATGTTTGAACAGCTGCAGTGAGATGGGGTGAGAATCAGTCCGATCAATTTACCTCTAAAACAGCTCCATAGTTGCACTGTTGAGACATTAACTGTGACACTTCAAAAAATGTGACAAAGATGACAAGACTCTTGATGGTAATAAGGAAGTTACAGAGCAGTGTAAAGTTCTCATTACTCATTACCTTGAATCCATTCCTGCTTCTTCTTCTTATCTGATGCACTGATCTCAAAGCTTTTATCAGTGCACTTGATGATAAACAGGCATTTCTTTCCTTCTTTGTCGGGCAGAGACTGCAGCAGAGAAAATGGCACTTTTACTCACATTATACTTAACGTACAAAACAAAAACGAGAAAATGTACTCATAATAATTTCAAATTATTCAGTTAATACAGCCCAACAGAATGATTTTAATATTAAATACTACACTCTACACATAGAAAACAACATTTCCTAACATAAATAAATCTACACAGCCGGACTGTTAACCTCCACACAGCAGCTCCGGTCCAGAACGATGTCTCCTTTCTTCTCCACAAGATCCTCACAGACGTAGTACGACACTGAGTTGGGTCGAAGGACAAACCAGCGCTCGGTCCAGTTCTTCCTTTTGTGGCCTTTTTTCATCATGTAGCCCTTTAAAACACAGTGTGGAGATGGACAAACACACCTGAGACACCCAATCAGTCACCTCATCACTGTGATCTGCTAAAAAGAACAAGTTATGCTACTTAGATAAAAAAAAAAAGAGTGTGGAGTATACACAGACATTATGTAACATACTGTAGATGTAATATGTATTAAAAGCATACTGCTGTGAGTGTGCTGTAATAAATGAAGGCAACTTAGAGGAACGTGCAACATTTGATTTCAACTAAGGGAATACACAGTGCACGAGAGATCAATGTGCTGTCGAACCTGCTTGAGCACATCCAGTATGAGTTCCTGAAAGACCTCCGTGATGCCCATAGACAGGGTCTGGCGGTTCAAGCCCTTGCTGAAGTAACCCATCCCCACCAGTTCAATCAGCTCCCAGGCCGTCAGGCAGTTCTTCTTTTTGTTCAGCTGCAGCTTGTAATCTGAAAACTTGTCCTCACTCCATCCGCTTCCCATGGCCTCTAGCAGCTTTCGCAGGAAATACTCAATCTAGAGAGAAAGACCGGGAAAAGAGCTTAGGGGGGATGTCAGGAGATATACCTACTCTTTCTTCGGGTGTTTAGTTTGCTATACCTCCTCTCTTCCTCACCTCTTCAGTAACGATGACGAGTGGGTATTTTTCCTCTGACAGAAAGTTGAAAATGCACCAGACTTTGAACGCGTCGTCGTCTGAGATCAGTAGATGTTTAGTGCAGATATTTTTCTTGTAACACAGAGTCCAGCACATCTTGTTGAACTCCAGCACATCAAACTCCTCCCGTACCTGGGAATAAAAATGCAGCGTTCAGTTGGAGTCAAAGTCGAACTGGTCAGCACCAGTGGGCGCAGTGTGTTTACAAATGCTAAGCAGGATACTGGTGTTTGTCTCCTTTCAAAACCTCGAGTCTTGCAGGATGTGAGGTACAAACCTGATGTAATTAAATGCCTAATTTTCATTCAAGTCAGAGCCTACGAGACAAAAGGCAAGAAAACAGCTTCCAAGTGCAAAGAGTGAAACTCAAGCAGTTTACTGACTGACATGGGAGTTAGTGTTGCTACACTCCAACAGATGTGTTCGCAGTGTTTCACACTTCGCTCACTAAGCTGTATGGGCTGCCCGTTTTTCTTACACTATTTTGCAAAGAATGTAAAACTAAAAGTGGCTAATTTCATCTACAAGTTTTGGATTTTTAAAACAACCGATGAATAAATAAAAGACAAATCACTGTTCCTCTGAGTAGAAGTGGTTTGAACCATTTCCTCTCCTACAGACCAGACCAGGTCATGATTAGTCAGACGAATCTGTGTCATCCAGTTTCCAGGAGAAGAAGTGTGTGTTGGTTGGTTTGTTCTATTTCTGCTGTTTGTGAAACTGTGCAGTTAGTTTTCTGTTAATTTTTGAATAAGCTGGTTATGGCAGAGTGCAAATGTTTAGCATAGACAAGAGCTTTGGCATAACTAAAGCGAGGTATGAAAGGTTATTACTTCGTTGTACTGATGCAAATGGTTTTCTCACATTATATATGGAGAGCTTTCAAGTCCTAAAAACTCGCATTGAATGTCTGGTCTAATATTTTTTAGCCTATTCTCTGATCAGACAGCTCCCGCTTGGAATTTATTTATACAGCGCCCTTGTACAGCTGCCTTTGTTTGGACAATGTTTAATAATTTAGAAATTCAGCTCCTTTTGTTAGAAAACAAAAAAAGCTTCGGGAGAAAAACTGTGACTGTATAACAACAGCAGTTGGTGCAGTTCAGGGTTCGAGTTATGTGGGAGCCAGTGGGAGCTGAGCACTCATAAGCAGGTCTCTGAGCTCCCATGTAAGCAGTAAAATCATATATCTGTTGGATTTGCAAACACATTTCCAACAAACGTTATTTCACAGCGACAAAGACTGCGCTTCACCACAAAGCCACCCATGGGGTCCAGTAGAATATTACACTAGGCCTGTTTAAATTACCTTCACTGTAAATGTGCCATTAACCCATTCGAAGGAAGAAGCCACTGAACATTATTAAGCTTGATTTAAAGAGCTACACAAAACTCAGATTATAACTCAGAACCTGTTTAAGTTGAACATTTTGTCAACTATAGACAGGTATCTGTCATCTAATCTCAAAATATCATTGTTGTAGATTACATATGGGATTGTTTTTATTAGCCGTTATCATGAAAGTCAATATGTGATTTAGTTTCCCTGCAATCAGTTCACTGCTAACCAAGCCATCCATTATACTAGCTGGCAAAGGTTAATGTTTTGCTAATGCAGAAATCAAATCAATATTGACTCTCTCTGGCATGAGAGACAATCAGGCTTTGAACACGGCACTCGGCCCGGGGCTTAAAGGATTCTTAGAGAGCTGTGAGCCGCGGGCTGAGAAAGCTTTCACACTGGCACATTACAAAGTAAGCTAACCCAAGGGTTTGCAAGTTTATCCCCTGAAAATTGACTTAACATGGGGCTAAAATGCACCAATGTGAAACCCATGGCGGAGGTTAATGATGTGTGTGTGTGGAAATGGGGACATGGTTGTCCCAGGTGAGCTCTGAGCCCAGCCCTGCGTTAAAGATATGCAGAGTGAAAAGCCCTAAAGTAACTGACAGCTAGTAATTCGTCTTCTAGTGTTTTTTTAATATTGTGAATCCATTTCTTTTGTTTCTGTACTAACCAGTGGTTCCAGTGTCTTCTGTCTAACTCTTGTTCATGAATTCATTCATTATCATTGAATGTTTTGTCCAGAACAGTTTCAGAATCGGTTTCAGTGAAAACCTCAAAGGCCAACTTCTGTCTTTAACGTTTACTGTAGGTGTGTGCATAGCTTTATGCACCTACATGCATGGCGAGAGCAGAACAAAGATTTTGAGAACACAATATAGTTTATAATATATTTGATATCAGCATGATTTTGGCAACTAGCATAAAAAAGTGTCCAATGATACCCAGCCTCTATGATCATCCCTCAACTGTTTGGGCCTGTTTGTCCCCACCTTGTCAAGAATGAACCTGTTGAGGTACGGCATGTAGCCTTGGTCGGACAGAGGCCCTTTATCATCATCTTTGAAATGCTCTTCAAGGGCCACAGGGTCATGAGGGATCTTCATCACTGTGCACAGGCTGTGAGACAGCACCTAAAGAACAACAATATGAGTGTTGAATTAAAATACATCAGCGAGGCACATGAAGAACACTGAGGACAGCTATACATGAAGCTCTCACAGTTTTCAGATTTCGTGAACGCACATGCAAAATCCTGCCACTGACTTTTACAAGCATCGCTGGCCAAGCATTGCGTCTGTTCTCGAAGATTAGCTTTCTTTTTTCCTTCACTAACAGTTTCCGGTAACAGTACAAAGGGCGGTTGTAGAAACTGTAGATGGCGGACAATTAGCTTTAAACTACTGCAGTAACATAAAGACCATAAATACATTTCCAAAAATAGGGACTTTTAGTGCTTTCCTGGCCGATCTGCAGTATTGAGAGAGCATATGTGCGAGATGAAAAACCCTGCAGGATCCTTGAAGTCAGACTGTGTCTTTGTGAGACTGGGCACACAGACATCACACCCAGCAGGGAAACTAACTCAAGCCCAGGCTGTCACACAAAAAAACACCACTTATTTCGCGCCACTGCCACAGACAAGCATCCTGTAACAGGTTTTTCGTGATCTGTGACTACGACAGAAGTGGTTTAAACTTTTGCCTCTTTAGACTCCCCACGATGAGGTCTGATATACCAGGACAACACAACATAAATGAATGAATGGTGGATAAATCAGAGAATCTGACGTGGGTAATACAACATTCTGGCAAACTCTACAGTATACAGTAAAATACACATTGTGTCGAGATTGTAGTAATTACCTGTGTACCAATACAACAATATAACAATAGTCGCAACCATTAAACGACCTGCATTGAAATATTACACTGGGAATAGCTTTTCATGACATTAGAAACACAGCCCTGTTTTCAGTTTCAGACATTTCCCACTAATCCAAGTCGAGAGTCCAAGTAGTTTATTTAACTAGTTTAAGAAGTCGAAGAATTTTCTCAGCACATAAGCCATCTGTTTATCACGAACATTCATAATCAACACAGTTAGAGGTTCATGTTTTAAATTGGTAGGAAGGGTGTGAAACATTATAATGCTGAAGGTAACTAGTAACTAAAATGTAGTGGAGTAAAAAGTACAGTGGGATGCTTGACCACCTAAGTTCTCAGCTCCAGTTCCAGTCATGGTGGAAAGTTTACACACATTTTTAAAGAACACGTATCTCATGGCAGTCTGCCGTTACAATGATTTCTCCAATTTTTATTTTATTTTGTTGTGATGGAATGAGTGGAACTCATACTACTATGCCTCAAAAAAACATTCATGTTTGTGTCAGTAATGAGTTTATTATATGAATCTGCTGGGTCAAAAATATACATACATCAACTTGAAGAATCAATTTTGGTGATGAAGAAAGTCGTGTCGGTCTATTTTCTTTGTAGCATGGCCTCTTAACACCTTCTGAGTGATTATTACTGATAACAGCTTGTGACTTTTCTGGGCCCACTATAGCTTGTTTGTTCACACCCACTAGACTCAGCCACAAACACTACAATAGGAAAGTCTGAGGAGCTCAGCATTGATCTGACAGAGCCCGTTATTGATTGGAACAAGTCAGGAAAGTCACCTGGAGCCATTTAAAAGCAGTTACACGTCCCGAGATCAACTGTACAAACTACTGTTTGTAAGTATAAAGTGCATGGCACATCTGCCACGATCCGGAAGAAAACGCAAACTATCACCTGCTGCTGGGATAAAATTGGTCAGGATGGCCAAGAGCGGACCAAAAAGCAAGTCTGCAATGAATTAGAACCTGCTGGGAGACAGGTGTCAGTGTGCAGAGGTCACACTGTGTTTTGCTTCAACATGAGCTGAGAGCCCTTGCTCCAGATACGGAACCTTAAAGCTTGACAGAAGTTTGCTGCTGATCACAAAGACAAAGAATAAACCTTCTGGAGGAAAAATGTGTGGGTTTGACCAGCAATATGTTTGGAGGTGAGAAGGGGAGGCCAGTAACCCAAAGAACGACATATCTACTGCCAAGGCATGGTGGAGGTATCATGTTGACTAGCTGCCCAAACACAGACCAAAAGTGGTGAAGGAGTGACTAAATCAGGCTTGAATTTAGGTTGTGGAAGAGCCTTCCCAAAGTCCTGACTTACAGCCCCATCTAGAACATGTGGACTGTGCTGAAGAAATAAGTCCAAAGTTTGTTTAACTTCACTGATTCTGTCATAAGTAGTGGTAAAAACTTCCGTACTACCAGAGGCTTGAGGATGGCTATCAAAAGCACGTAATTGAGGTGATAATGGCCAAGTGACATAAAACCAAATAGTAGAATTACTGTATATATATTTTGTACAAAATATATGTACAAAAATTAGAATATCGTGGAAGAGGTTTTTTTTTCTTCTCCGTAGTTGAATTAAAAAAGGAAAACTTTCATATTTTCTAGACTCATTGCACATAAAGCGAAATGTTTAAGCTTTTTTTGTTTCATGGCCATAATATGGTTATACCTCTGGTATATTATATTGGTCGGTCCTTTTACACGAATCACTGCGTCACTGTGGAATTGAGGCGATCAGCCTGTAGCACTGCTAAGGTGTTGTGGAAGCCCAGATGGCTTTGGTAGCGGCCTTTAACTGGTCTGTATTGTTGAGTCTGGTGGCGCTCATCTTCCTCTTCACCGTACCCCATAGGTTGTGTGTGGGGTTCAGGTCAAGCGAGTTGGCTGGCCAATCAAGCACAGCAATGCTATGGTCAGCAAACCAGTTACTAATCCTGCTGGAAAAGCAAATCAGCATCTCCATACAGTGTGGAGATGCTGATTTTCCTCTTCCAGCAGGACTTGGCAGCCGCCCACAGTGCAAAAACTAGAAGCTTTTCATGAGCTGTAAGCCCTTATCATCAAAATTAACACAGAAAAAAGGTTTGAAATATTTCACCTCACGTGTAATGAATCTAGAATACATTAATATTTCACATTTTGAATTAAATTACATGGACAAAAATAACTTTTTCATGATATTCTACGTCTTTTTAAATGTACATGTTCTTTACAAGTGTATGTAAACTGTGTCACACTGAGCATAAGAAGCACAAAGTGGAAATAAGCAAACTTGGTGAAGTGCCAGTGCCTTCAGAATTGCACTTGAGTAAATGTACCACCACTTAGAAAGGTAACTAACACTGTACATTGGAGTTTAGTCGTGTTTTTATCACACGATAATGTCATACGGTGAGAGGACAGCAAGTTACTGTTACGAGATGTACGTCATTAGCCGTTGCTGTGTCAACGCTCGAACCGTTAACGTCACACACAAACCTAACGGTAAACACGAAAAGTAACGTTAACGTTCGGCACGTCGGTAGTCTGAGTGTGTGTTCCTGATGATGGCGACTAAACTTCTCAACACCACGGAAAAACAGAAGAGAAACGCACCTTTAATTGAGATTTGGAAACTTTCCCACGTTGGTCCACGTCCAGCGCTGTGAATGCGTGCCATATGGATTTCAAAAGTTCCTCTCGAAGCCACATTTTGTGTCAGCCGCACCAGGAGGACCTGTTTGTCTGTCCGTCCGTCCGTCTGTCTGCTGGGTGTTAGTGGGTCACTTTCTTTGCCTCTCAAACATTGAAGTGCAGGCGAGATGTCGGTGGCGCTGCAGGGACGAGTGTGCTGACAGCGCCACACAACGTTTACTTCACTTTATTTGTGCTCTTCTGAACAAGCTGCCAAAGCCACACAGGTTTATCATCAACTGCAGGGAGTATTCAGTAGACAGGTCAGAGTCCTGCACCGACTGTATTACTAGTAATTAGGTAAATATACTTTAAGTATCAAACTAACGAGCTGCTTTGCAGAGGACTGCAGCTCATGACTGCTTTCATTATCGATTAATCGATTCTGTGGTTTGGGTGAGAAATGACCTCAAACGAGTGTCCAAACCTCAAAATTATGAACAGCTGATGAAAAGTAATCTTATATTTAAGTAAATCCTTAAATTTGACCAGCTACATGTTTCCACATGTTTTTAGTATTCAAGTATTAAATCATATCAATAAAACTCATTGACAAATCATGTCAATCGACTGATGATTTCAGCTTCTTGTCCATACTGTTGGGTCATAAAAAAACATATTGTATAGGCTTTTAATGTATGCAAAATGTTATGTTTTAAAGTAACTAAAGCTGATAAATGTAGTGGAGTAAAGAGTACATTTCCCATATGAAGTGTAATGAACAGTACAGTACATGAGTCAATGTACTTAGTATACTCTACTTGTAGTTAGCATGCAGCAATGATGGAATATAACTATTAGCAGTGTGGCAGAGTAATATTCACTTTTAGAAAGTTAAAGTAAATATGATGGTAAAACATTAGTTTGGTTAAAGTAAAACTCACCCCTACAAATAGTTAAAAAACATCTGGCTTCATCATCAAATTCACAAATAAATGATACGTATATTTACATCTATGTATATACTATACACTTTGGGTTGTCATAAATTTAAATGCGTTACTTTGATGCAGAACGCACTCTTCAAAGAAAGTAACTTATTAAATGAATGAGTTAAACGCATCATATTTTCTGAGGGGTAGGAAACTAAATTTGTCCCTTATTGACCAAAGTTACACATTTTTTGGGGACAGATTAAACTGAAAGTGAGCTGACAGGCCTCTTTTCACCACGATTCTCCCATTCTCAATAATGCAATGTGTGCAGTTTTGTATGCTACAGTAATGTGGAAAAGTTACTTGAGAACTGTTCAAAACATAAGAACAAAACTGAAATAAGGAAGATCTTAACCATATTTTGATGTAGAGTCCAGCCTAAAGGTTGTGTTAGGTAAGACTTAAGCCATCAGCTGATCTTGTGTGTTAGAGGTCGATATTCCCCAAACAGCCTTGTACCATGATTTTCTTCACAGCAGACATTTTGACTTGCCGTAGTAGGAAAAGCACCAGAGTTACTAACAACATGTTTGTCCGATTCAGACTGCGGACAATACCAGGACCCTGACACAGGCTAATGGAAAGCTACGGCTCATTCTAATATTTAGCCCTGTGCTTTTCCTAATGTTAAAAGGCCTTGGCGCTGTTGTATCAAGTACCTAGTTTATCTTTCTACAGTTAACTGGACAACACAATCAGGCTTCTTGTCTCAGACTTGATGAAAATGTTAGGATAAAGTCATCCCAGGTGTCCCAGCAATCCATTGTTCCGATTTTTGATTCAGAGCTCGCATGTGCAGGGGTCAAATCCTCAGACCAGGTGTGTACAAACACAGTATATGACAATGTCAAACACAAAATCATCAAAAAGTGAGGCTCATTATGCAAATGCCTATAAATTCATAAAACAGGAAAAGTGTGCCTTTATAAGGAAGCAGTCGAGTTCATGAATTCCCTTAGCTTTTTTTTTTTAATATGTTGTTGTATATATAGATGGTTCATCCATACACCAACCAAAAGCTTGAGACCTTCACGACAAGTCCAATTGTACATGCTTCAATGATGTATTCAATTGTACTTTCAGTGCTCAAAAACACATGTCCTGTAGCCATACTGAACACCAAGAGCATTCTCTTTTTTCCTGAAATCAATAATGTTTCCGAGTTGCCCACCGATCCACTCTGTAACCAGATGTGTGACAACCAGCCGTTACAGAGGTCGCTTGCAAAGTAACAAAGTTACAGCTGTTTTCATTTTAAATAGTCTTCAATTTAAAAAATTTGCAGTCTGATACAGAAGGCTAGAGACCTGAACAATATGAAAGTGCTAGTCATTAATTTACAGAGATCAGGCATCACATAGTGCTATGAAGTATCCAATATGCTACATATGAATACAGCTGTTAACACCTTACAAATGCCTCTGGTTGTTTTTTTCAAGGCTACTTGAAAAATCAATAACCTTGGCTTGTATGTACATAAACATGAGTGTTTGTTTATGCAGAAAATAACGTAGATATCACCACTACCAGAGGTATAACCATATTACGGCCATTTGGCCACAACAGTGATAATGAAATATTAAGTCCCATTATCAATTACTAACTGTTAATCCCCCAATTTTGTTGAAGTGGGAAAAAAACAAAAGAGTTGCCGTCATGGTATCCCGTCCACACTGGGCTCCAGGAGACAACGTTGTTCAGAGCTTCTTCTCTTGCATCGTGCTCAAGTTCTTGGTTTGTTTTCCCCAGCCATTGGTTGCATTTTGGTTGCTTTCCCACATCTTCTGGTGCTATTTCCCCATTAGACAGATTGAAGAATGACTGAGAAGAACCAGTTCTGGAACCACTACTTAAGGGAACAACACAAGCTTTTTTTTCACTTCACTACAATCAGTCACAGAGTAATAAAAAGTAGAACGGATGACTCAATTCATTCCCGGAGCAGTGCCTCCGAAGTTGAAAGTAGATGGCACCACTGGCGCTGTGAACTTGTAACCGCCGTGTTTCTCGATCATCTTGGATTCTGTAACAAGATAACAAGGAACAGTACTTTAATCACACGTTTCCATCAAAGCTTCCAACTACATCACTGGCGCAAGACCACTGACAAAATTAATGTTCATTTGAAGAACGGCTTTTAAATCCCTTTTCCTGCATCGCTGTGGATACAGGGACAATATTTCTTCAACCAATCACAATTAAAATCATTCTGCTCAGAGATCGTATAGACGGACACTAAATAAAGCGATCTGATGATGCATGTTCATATCCCCCCCCAAAGCATTTAATCACAAATCAAACAACATTTTTGAAATGTGCAAAGTGGTCCCGTCTGCGATGGAGTCTAATCTGCCAGGACAACAACAAAAAAACAAACAACTGTGAAGTATTTATTTCCGTTAACTTGGAGAAAATTCAATTAATTTGCCACCCTGCCTGTTCATACAATTTTCAAGATAGACCCACATCGTGTTCTGGGAATAATTTCTGCATTTCTGCGGCAGCTTCATTCATTCATCCATTCTTTTCAAACAACTCTTTTTAAACCTTTCCACCGATGAGATGTGCTGGGATATTTTTCTGATCAGTGGCATATTTGGGTCAAATAAACAAAAACACAATTTTAACAAAATACCTTTTTTTGTTGTTGTTGTTCTTAGCCTATCAATGGACCTGAAATGAAAACAGGGTAACCAACCTAAACTCCTCTCAGTCTTTTCCCCTCTGCTCTGCTGTTCTAAGCCCAGGAGTTGAAGGCTTGCATGGCTGGCTACAATGTCCAGACCACACCAGATTTTGATTCATGGTTGTCTACTGTTCCCCCAGTGTGATTCCCCCAGAGCTTTATTTTTAGTCAACAACAAAAGTGAGAATGTGAAATGAGGTCACAGCGATGGAGAAGAGGAAAAGGAAAAAAAAACAAACATAAAAGATGAGACAGTGGAGGAACACGTCAATGTTTTGATGAGTTCATGTACAGAAGACTTTCATGACAACCGTGGTCATTTATTGAGTTAAGATTTTTGCATCATAGCGACGAGTCTGCAACAATCTTCCATCACACCAACAAAATGGTTCCCAGTCAAAGAGCTCCATAGTTTATCCGAATTGTATTTTATTTTTTTCATCATCATTTAATCATCCCACACTCATCCTTTCTTGCCCATAACAGAAGATACAAGGGCAGCAGATTTTAATGTACTGAACTGTACAATATTTGGGTATTGGCTATCAATACTTGCTGTCTTTTAAGTCCAGTAAATCCATAAATGCACGTCATTAATTAAAAAAACAAACAAAAAAAAAACAGGGTATAGCATGTAAAAAAATAGCTTTATTGTCAGTCTGAAGAGCTGCATCAGAGTTTAATAGGAAAATTGGGGTAGAGTCTCAGCTGGTGCTCACCGTGTGCTGCCCGTCTCTGATCTGCAAGTGTTCCAATGTCCTGAAGGTGTTTGCCCTGTTCTTCATCAAGGGCCTGTGTTAGTGCCTGATACCATGCTGGGTCACGGGTCTGGATATCTGCATTACAACGGAGTCAGATTAGCCACAGTTGCACAACATTTGTCAAACTGAACTATTTCCATTTGATTCACAGATCAACAGCTCGTCGGCTTACTCTGTAGTATGGCTTTGAAGATCTGATACTCGTCGACTAAGTTGTCTTCATCATCTACAGCTGTAGTGTAGCCCTCGAGGGCCGTCTCCTCAGCGTCGTCCTCCTCCCAGTCTTCATCGTCTCCGTCCTCTCCTGCCTGCTTTGCCAGCATCTCCAGGTACTCCTGGCCCTCCTCGTCGATGTCGTCCTCATCGCTGCCGAGTTCGGCTACTTTCATACGCGGATGTAAAGTTTCACATTTTAATATCACTTAATTACACGCGTCAACTGATGCAACACACAGTACATCAAAACACTTTTGCCTTACCGTTTTCGTCGTCCTCCTCGCCGTCTTCATCATCGTCATCTTCGTCATTCTCATGCTCTGCCCGACAGGCATACGCCCTCTTGAGGCCATTGAAGAGTAGGATGGCTGCTGGAAGTAGTTGGCCGGCCACTTGGTTGACAGCCTGAGGCCTGTGCTCAAGGTCAATGAGAGCACACAGTCCGAGAATGCACATCTTCCTGTCGTGAAGGCTGAGAGCAAGAACAAACGGTTAGCGTCACTAGGTTCTTACATTAAAAACAGGCTCAGGGCATATTATGAGATATAGCAGTCAGGAGCAGGTATTCTGTAATGTTAATTTCACTCTTACCCGAGGAAGCAGTCAACATCTTTGAGCCACTGGGTTATGAAGTGGTTAGTAATAGGCTCAGTGTTGTTTGGGAAGCGTAGGTTCTCCAAAGTGTTGAGGAGAAGAGGGGGGCTGTAGTAAAGCGCAGCGATGGCCACCTGCAGGCACATAGTCCTTAGCTCGCTGGTCTTCACCTCCCGGGTCAAACGCTCCAACGCAGCGGCCACAAACAACGGCACAACCTGCAAACACACAGCAAATACATCTTCAATAGAGAATGTGTTTATTATGAATATTACATTCAAATTGTTTTTATTTCAGGACGGAATGCCTCCTGCAGATGTTTAGCTTCTCTATAGACTTGAGCCATCATGTTGAGGTGTACATTTGTTTATGGATACTGACCTGGTCAATTCCACGACCTTTGCACTGCAGAATGATCACCTCCAGGAGCTTGGCCGCATGGCACTCTGGGTCCTCGCCTGGATCACCTGTCAGGACCTGTGTAAAGTGAAAAAAAGTCAGGTAAACCTCCCAGTTACAACAAATAAGTCCCTTACATCATGCATCATCAACTGCATTATTTTACCTTCTTGCACATGCTATAGATGATCTCCAGGTATTTGGTGTCAGATAGCAGAGTATCTGTGTCGACTGTGACATAGTTGTGAAGAAGCGGCATCATGTCTGAAACAGAGAAACTTTTACTTTCACACAGTTGAATTTAAGGCAAAACAAATTAACAATTTTTCTTCCTTGACGCGAGTGCTTATCATTCTTTCAGTTTAAAATCTTTAAACGTCACCGAAAACAACCAAGCATTCTTACGCAAGCCCAAGCACATACCTGTGAAGTAGTCAAATCCATCCTGCTGAAAGACTTCGTACACCAGTGGAAGGAGCTGCCACATCTGTGGCGACACCTGCTGGCAGGTCAGGCTGTGAGCCAAGGACAGGATCTCCTCATAGAACTCTGAGAAAAGGAACAAAGAGAAAGGTGAGTCACAGGAGGTATATATAATCTGTTTATTATCAATAAGTCATCTCTGAGGTGAGCAGACAATTCTAGAACAACATGCAGGTGGAATGTGGAAGAACCTGTCCTGCTTACCTAGTACATGTTGCTGCAGCACGGTGCCAATCACCTGCAGACAGATGCCCTCCAGCTGCTGGGTGATCTGAAACATGACGGTTAAAGTAATGAGATTATCAATATAATTACTTTTGGTGATAAAGCTGTGTTAACGTGATGATACTACAAATAGTGGTATATCATCCAATACAAGGTGCAAAGCGCAACAATTAAAAAATGTGTATTATAACAATGTCTCCTATTTTGCCTATTTGTCAAGCACTTATTTGGTGTTCTATACACACCATGTTGCTGGGAAACTAAATCAAATGTAAAGTTTCAAGATCCAAATTTTCTATGGTCTTAGATAATTAGCAAATGATTTTATCAAATCAATTACAAGTGACGAGGATGAGCACCTCTTTACCTTTAATGTTTTTTTTTTCTTGTTCCTGATGACTCACTTGGTGCTTTAATGTGTCTACACCAACTGAACAGGTTACAGTTCGCTGGTCAAATACAAATACTTCTCATTCTTTGCAGCATTGTGACGTACACAGACGATCCTTAGCTACTGAACTGTTATGCAATCAAAAACCCTCAGTGTAAAGCAATGCTCGGTCAAATCTAATGGCTTCTTGGCTTCGAGCACCCGCAGTCCTATGTTTCAGCAGACATGGTGGCAGCGTGCCCCGGCACTATTTCTAGCGTCTGCCTCAGCCTCTGAGTCATTTTGAACATGGTGAGAACAGAGCGTGTTCCCAGGAGTTGGTGGGTGGCTCAAGTGTGTTGGCAGGAATGCTACAGCAGACCAGAGCTGCTTCTGCAGATGAAGTGGCGCCGAGATGAGTGATCAGCCAGCAGAGTGAGTGTGTATGTGTGTGGGGGCAGAATGCTTAGTGGCTATGCTGCTAACCTCTTTGTGGTCCTCCACCACACTTAGCAATGTGTCAATAGTGTTGAGGATGCCCATAGCCGTCACAGCCTTGTCATCTCCCCCCTCCTCATCGGGCCCCGTCTGAATCACCTGGTTGAACGTCATTGCCTGTCAAAGAGAGAACAAAGACACTGTTATGATTGTGTCTGAGGACTTCAAGTACTCAAACATTTCACCGTCAGTCTGATCTTTTCTCTCCACATTAAATGCTGGAAATGGGTTAAATGAACAAAATGTGATGCTAGTACTCTTAAAAGTAACAGGGGTGATACATATGACATCACCGTACAATGAGCTCATCACTGTCTCAGTTGCAAACATTTGGCATCTGGTCAGTATCTCCACATGGCAAATAAAACGGCCAAACTGTAAAAAAAATTCTGATGGCTAAACATAAAAAAAAATAAAAAAAATAAAAAAAATGCATCCTGAAACCAAATACATTTTCATGCACATTAAAATGTGCACTATTTTTCCAAATATGACAATATCTAATTTTCATTCGTATCCGGTAAACAGATTATTCTGCTTGGAGATATTCAGAAATTAAGGCTCATTTACGCAAAATTGAAATGCTGACGTTTTCAATAGGGTGTCTGAACAAATGATAAACGGAGGTTGTGTTTGTTAATCCAATTATGCAAAGCTGCATATAACGGAAATGTGGAAAATGAATATTCATATTCACTAGCCATGTAAGCATTTAAGCAAGAATATTGTTGTGAATTAAATGCAAAAAAATATATTTTTTGTCAGACGCATGACATTTGAGTAAATTCAGACCAGTCTTTTTTGACTGATCTCGGAGTAACTTTCATCTCAGCTGCATCTGAATGAAGCCTGGATGTTGTGCAACGGCTAATTTTTTTATATCAATGACTGAGATATTTGTGTTTCTCTTGTTGCTCTGCAGCCACAGGGGGATTTTATTGGCCGCTTGGTGATCGTATCATGTGAAATGATGACATGCACTTACCAAGTGCTGCGTCATCTCCACTGCTATTGGAGTGACCTCCTCACTATATTCACAGATCATCTTCTGTATGACATTGGTGAGGTCATCGTTCTCCGTCTCCCTGACAATGTGCAGGAGTGCCTGCATCACTGGCCGGATGAAGGGGACGATGTATTCTTTGGCTAAAGGAAAAAACACACAAGATAATTCAGACACTTGGAGAAAATACTGACTTACACATTCAATTTATTTTGTCTTTTATGACTTGCTCACCTTTCTCCTGGTTGCTGATGAGAACCTGCAGGGCAATAGCAGCCTCCACCTTAACTGGCATCTCGTTATCATTGATTAGACAAAGGCGGGTCAGCTCGAGGGCTGTCTGCAGGTTCTGGTCACTCTTGAACTTCACCTCACAGAAGTAATGCAGCACCCAGCAAGCCTGTGTGAAAACAGAGGTGGAGAAAATGTGAGATCTCATTAAATTACCTATAAAGCAAGGAAGTGTGACAATATAACAAGCTTGGGTTCATTTAAAGTAATGTTAACACATGAGTCATTGGTCTGCTTGTTGGGAAATGATCACTTACCCTGGCTCTCATGTAGCCCAGTTCACTGCGGAATAAGGGGAAGACGTGATTCTGCAGCATGAACTCCATCTGGTCCTTATAAATTTTTTTCTGAGTAGAGAAAAAATAAGTTTCACAAGACAGTCAAACAATTCACAACACTTATCCTTTAAGATTTAACAACAATCCATCTCTAACTTGATACCTTCTGGCAAAGAAGCTGCTCAGACTGAATCTCAGTCATATGGTCAATGAAAACACTACATTAGCAGCTCATGAGTATTTGGTCAACAGCTATGAAATATCTAAGTAGATTTCAACAAAACAACAGCCAAGTAGGCACAATAGTTTCACCATCTCAAACAGCCCACAGCCAAAACAACTTCTGCAAAATCATTTCTTGCCCCAGTTAGACAGCATAATTTACAACCAATTGCCCATGAGGGAGGTCAAGGTATAAAACAGTAAGGTGTGATGAAAATCCTATTCGCTGCACCATGATACAAAAGTTCAACAAATCTTCTGCTCGGAGGGAATCATGTTTTTTTAATCTGCATGCGGAAAACATGAATTGCCAAGGAAGTAGTGCAGAAAGCTATTTACCTTCAGCAGGATTTCAGCCAAAGAGCCTATCATGTGGAGGGCACCATCCTTTTTCCTGGGGTCAGAGGCGGGATCAGTGAGAATCTGGTAGCAGAAGCCCATAGTCTTTTGCAGCACCTTAAAAGAGCAAAAACAACAAACTGGATTAGGCCTCATTAAATATGAATTGTGGGGGCAGATGCAGAATCTTTTCCAAGTTCTGAGGAAATAAAGCACAAAATAATTTCTACCCACCTCTTTTCTTTTGTTGCAGGCAGTGAAGAGGAGCGTCTGGGCTGCTGTTGTTGGAGAGATGAAGTCCTCAAACACGTCTAAAGGGGACAGCAGAGATCAGATTAATGTTTAGTCATCACTGATTCACAGGATTCCTTTTGGATGACAGGCACCGGCTTCCTCTCCTTACCAAACTTCATGCGGATATACTCGTATGGATCCTCCTGCCACAGTTCCTCATCACTGTCTGTGTAACACATGAGGGGGAACACCACATCCTGAATGATGCCCTGAAAAACAAAAGGAGAAGTCACAATCAGGGACGAGGGAACAGACTTTGACATGATGTCTTGAATCTGTTGGCTGATGTTACAGCCAAGACTTGCCATATACATTATTGTGATATTTTTGCTGGATATTCAGACGTATTGCGTTTATACCTGGATGTGTGGTTTGAGGTTTCTCCACGTCAGGGCATGTGCTATGCCCTGGTTGATGTAGTTCAGTGTCTGTTGGAGTACTCTGGGAGCCACATATTGCTTTTCCTTGTACTGGTATAAGACTTTCAGAAGCACCTAGTAGACAAATGTACAAAAACAAAACAAAAAAAACGTTTATTTTCAGAACAGACCGACTGGAGAGCAGCTGCTGACAATACACCTTGTGAAGTTCTTACCTGCTGAGCAGGAACTGCATATTCCTTGAGGAAAAGGTCAGCAAACTCTGTGTACTCTTTGGTTGTGTTGCCTGGGCTTCCATACCTGCAAAGACAGTTTTATATGATGAATATTTTTGCTTCTACCATTTATTAAAGAAGTTAAAGAGTTTCTAGATTTTGACCTCTCAAACAGCCGGGCCAAAATATGAAGGGCCCACTTCTTGCACTTCCACCATGGCAGCTCGGGCCGCTCATCTTCATCTATCTGCATTGTCTCCTAAACAAAACCAGAGACAGGTTTGTACACTCTGCTTGTTAAGAGCTTTTGTAAACAGTGAGTGGCGACATTAGTGTCATATGCATTTAGTCATCTCCTTACTGGAGGAACATCTCTGTCCACTACTGTCTTCAGGATCTCCATCCATTCTGTCAGGTTCTGTCTGTTGATGAGCTCCAGAGGAAGGTTGTACTGTGGAAAAACATAGTACAGTTAGTTTTTCCTGACTCTAATCTGAGCACATACGTAGCAAGAAACGGGCATTTGGGATTAGAGCTTCAAGGATTAGTTGATTAAGTGATCAAAATAAATGTATTGCCAATTTTTGGTTTTGATAATCTGGTAATTTTTTCCTGCAGCCCTATTGTTGATTTTAGTTGAGCAAAACTGAGTAATTTGTTTTGAAAGTTTTTAAAAACTGAAGGTTATGATTATCATGTTTTTAGTCTTAAAACAAATGAATCCATTCAAACTCAGAGAGAAAATGTCAGGTGCTGTGAGATTACCTGGAAGAGGGCGTAGAGGATTTTGAAGATCTGTTTCTGAATGAGGACTGAATCACTGGAGTGATCGGGGAGCAGCTGGATGAAGCGTTCCTTTAGCATGGGCATGAAGATGTGCATGGCGGCCACCAGAGGCTGACGCTCTTCTGGTTTCTTATATCTGAATCACACACACACACAGGTTACACATCAACCACAATGTTCGACACATATATGGTCAAGATTGAGAACTCTGACTCACTCGTAGTTTTTGACAAGCTGGTAAAGGCAGAGCAAGATGCCCAGCCATCCTGCACTGTTGTCTGACTGCAGGTAGAAGCCAATCTTGTCCACGATGGTCGTCCACTTGCCGGGGTAGTCGTGCTTGATCATGTGGTGGATACACGTTGTCAACTGAACCCTGATGAGTTTAAAAAAAAAAAAGGCAGTTATAGATTGGGCAATATAAAAAAAACTCACTCAACTCGTCCAGCAGGCTGTGTGGTTACCTGATGCGCTCGGGGGAGTGGATGATGGCCTCCACTATGTTGTCTCGAATGAACTGCCTGTCCTCCTCGGGGATGTTATTGACGGGCGTCTCTGTGCCTGAACCGTCTCCATCACTCCAGTGCTGAGTTATCATGTTTTTAAGGTAAATCACACCTAGACAGATGGAGGGAACAAGTGGATCTTTTAGCATTTATGACCATACCTCTGAACACTAGTGTTTGGTCAAATGGCTTACAAATAACCATCAAGTTACACAAGGAGAAAGTTAAATGACCAAGCAGCCATTTGTGTGACTGCCATGTGAGATGCGTCTCATGTAAAAGCAAATTGAGATTCAGTTGATTTGTTTGCAAGATAAAAAAAACCTGCCAATTTCTGTTTGAGATGTCTAAATTTTCAAAAGTGTTTGCGACAGTTGTGTTGACTTGTGACATATTCATAATAAAGACCCCCCCGCGCGAAAAAAGTCCAGAAACTGTTGCGCATTAGAAACAATCAGCTCACCTCAAGCTGCTTTATAGAGTATCAAAGTAACTAAACCACTAAGTGTGGTTTTAAAACTCCAGAAGTGTACAACCTCATGCAACCCTTAATTTGCGCACTCATTGTATAGACTGCATTAGTCATTCCGACTGTGTACAACACAGCGGTGTAAATTCAGAACCACCTAAAGCCGAAGCTGCAGGAATCAATTCTTCCATCTGCAGTTCGGTAGTTTTGAATGTGGCACAAGGGTGTCAGCTGGGTTCACATCTACATTGTGGGGCCCCGTTCTGAGTTCTGTGGCTCACAGGGGAGAGGCATCTGAGGGCGCGGAGGAGTGAGGGCTGGGAGGCGGACGTCAGACTGCTGACACAAATGTCTACACCGCTGGCGAGGCAATCATAATCCAGCCTATCAATGCTGACAGAGCATTAAACCCCCCGTGACCACCGAACTACACGGCCGCCTAACGCTGGAAAGCCACTAAGAATCTGTCATCAGTTAGATCCATGGAGAAGAGGAAAATTACTTATTGTAAATGAAAAAGGCTGCAATCTTAAACCATGAAATAAGCACACACATGTAGGGATGTGCTCGATGAAATGTTCCTTCCAAAAGATATTTTGTCAAATAAAATATTTTGTAAATGTTATCTGTAAGCCTTTATGTGATCTACCTACAAAATTAAGATTATCTGGAGTTAAAAACAAGAAATATGACTGGCGACACTAAGGAAGTACAACTACGCTGATGTTCCAAGATGAAACTTCATTAATGGTCCTCAAATCAAAGATAATTGAATACATAAAAAAACAAAAAAAAAAAACAACTCAAGGGCAGCATGTCAGTGTCTAGCAGTTGAGTCATTTTTCAACACTTTGACCACCAAACACAAAACGGAAATTACCTTCTTCAGAATCTGTTAGCAGCAGAAATCTCATGAGGAGAGATCTCAAAAAACTCACCACATACTGAACACGCTGCCAATACTGAATCAAATACAACTCAAACCCACATTCGATGACACTGTCCAGAGACTGTCTGTTATAAAACAAATATTAATGCATTTCATCAATCTATTCACCAAAAATTATGTAATTACTGTCAATCAAATAAAATGATCATAAAAAAAGAGGTAAAGAGACCATTTCCACGAAAAAAGAAAAAAAACGACAGCCTTTTTCATGTTGGGCTGCCTACCAACATCAAGCCAGACAGAAGCTTAATGATTAACAATCCCGAGTGATTGAGTGCCAATACAACAAATTCGGACGATGTACTACGTTTGAGCTTCACTTGTGATATTATTCCGACAGCTTCCGTGCAGTCTGGAGGAGCTGCTCCTCCTCTATTCTGCTCTTAACACTGACTGACATTTTTCCTACAGCTGGAAAAGTAATTCATTGCACTAAAGCACAGCTCCTATAACAGCTTAATTTGCTGGGACAGCTATGATGAATACTTGGACAAACAATGATTCTGATGCTATCTGTGTAGTTTTTCCAGCAACTCTGGTCAAGATTCTAACTTTGAACATGGATTTTTTTTTTTTTTTTATTCCCACCATGGGCACCTTCCTCACAGTGCTGCATTTGACTAAAGCAAAACAAGCTATATTTAACCAACTCCACGTGTCCACTGCACTTCAGTGTGGCACTTTAGCCTCACAAAAACACTAGTGTGAATCATGTATCATCGCTACATTATCTTTTTTGAAAGTATTATATAAGTGCCCTGTTTAACTTGGGGTCATGGAGAATATCTAGTCCATTTGGCTCTGTGCGACTTACCACTTCCCCCTGCATCTGACTCCAATTTTGTCAGATTGTATTATATGACAGAGTGTTTTGGTATCCTTATGTGACTCTGGTTTATGTTTTCTAGACCTAGTGTTTTTCTTAAGCTAGTGTCTAGCGCGGCTGCTAGATGACCTGGCAAAGTTTTCATTCAGCTTCAACAGCATTTACTTACAAATTGTCAAAATCCAATTTGAGTGTTTTATTAGGAGATTCAATCTCATTCTCAAACAGGTAGCAAACCTCCTGGCATATTCAGGTTTTATCCAAACAGGAATAAAATAGGGATACATGATATGGAAATTTAGATTGCCAGCTATACATCGATGGCTGTTTGCACCATGGCAGTAAGTTTTTGAACCACCAATAAACACAGAGAAGTAGAAGTAGTGTTCAAGGCGCAAAAAACTGCTACACCTAGGCAGAGTCACACAGTGTAGACTAAAGAGCCAAACGTGTTGTCACTGGTGTGGATGTTTATTTCCGTTTCAGAAGAAAACAACATGATAGAATTATTTTTTTCTTTTATTCACCGTCTACAAGGGTTCAAAGGAGAGGAAAAGCTTTTAACACAACAAATCTTATTAGAGCTATGGGAAATTAAAATAACAAGTCTGCACACTATATCTTCGCCTACCTTGCCCTCAAGTGTAAAGCATCTACAGGTTAGGAACTTATATTTAAAATACAAAAATGTTAAATAATCTTTAATGCATCTGTACCAGAAAATTGTTTAAAAAGGCAAAAAATATACTTACCTCTTTAACCCACGGACAAATGTGTTGAAGTTGGAGCAAATCAGTGTAATTGCCTTAAGACCAAGGACAATAACTTCTATTTTCTTTGCTTATGTTTCCCTGTCAACACCTTTCACCACATCTTGCAACTTAACCGGTTTGTTTTTAATCTCCAGCTCAGTGTTTTTTTTTATTCATCCCTCACCCAACCAGGTTGACACATATCATTTGACTGTAAAGATGTGCAGGTCTAGCTCCTTGGGCTGTCAGCAGACTGCAGGAACTCCATCTTTATTTTTGAGCGATTTCCTCAAAGAATATTTAGATTTTAAAATCACAAATGCATAGGTGACATGAGTTCCATCCCGCTCAACATAACATCTTTTATAGAACATGTCAGAGTGTGGACTCACCTGCTTGCCTGACAGGCAAATCCAGCTGATCAGACATGGTGACGCGCAGCAGAGTGGACACAAAGTTTACCTGGGTGTGACCCTGTGAATCAAAATTGAAAACAATGTAGTCGGTTATAAACGATGAAATACATCAAATCATACCGTTTTGCATGAAACCTACTTCAAGCTATTAATGGTGCACTACTGTGATGTGCTTTTGTACTGTAAGGAGACTATTACAATGGCTTTAGGTTACTTGGTAAATACAGTGCTACCAAAAAGGAGCTTGGGGTGTTGTACTTTTGACATGGTAAGTTGAGTACACATGTTTGGCGTGCAAACAGAGTTGCTAGGTGACCAACAATAAAAATCAGTTATTGCATTGTCACCTTTATAAAACTCATGAATTATTTTGTGCTCGTATTTTTGCATTTTGTTTACAAAACAAAGAAATCCCATGGGCAACATACAGCTTATCTCACAACTCCTACAGCTGTCACAACAGTAACAAAGGTAGTGAATACGATGTCACCAAGGTGTTCAATTAAATATTCTGAGAAACACGGATGGTCACATCCACCAGCTGGGATACACAGCAGTGCTGTCTTCATGGCATTACAAATCCAAGTTAATGTTGTGATCAGAAGTTTACAACCCATATATTTCTAGGTTATGGCTCCTCCACAACTGCAGTTAGATCAGGTCGATCCCTGTGAACTAATAAAGGGAACAAATTATGGAGCCGGCCAACTGATATATCCAATGTTTGCATCTCGATGGTCAGCAATAAACAAACAGCTGACTTCAAACAGCGTGTTGGTATGTGGCGCTTCACTAAAGACAGTATGTATTTATGCATTTTTTATGAATGTTCTTATGCATTTTCTAAACCCTTCCTCAAATTTCATCTGGCCATTTTCCATAACAAACCAAGTCAGAGTTTATGACTAAGCAAAGCACTGTATTTAGAAACAGATTTACTCCATCCTCCTCCAGAAGACATGATTTATTTTCCCTCTAAACTCAACTCGAAGAACACTCTCTCTCTCAGCTTTGCCATTCAAGCGAGACATCACTATCAATGCATATGTGGGTGTAAAAAAAAAAAAGAAAAACAATCCCCTTGCAATGGCAAAAAATAAACATGGAGGAGGGGTTACTGTATGGGGCCAAATCATACTGAATGCATGTGCTATGACTGCATAACTATCATCTGAATATATAACACAAAATAGACCTTAGTTTTAGTCAATTGTCCTCTTTAAATAAACTGTCGGTGCCATAAAGGAGCCTGGAGTAGAAGAAGGCATTGTGATTTGACCGTCTACTGTCATTTATCTCACAAGCAGACAAGTTGGGCTTCAAAACAATTAAAGGCCTCAGTCCTGCTGGCATTTAATCTCCACAACCAGCAATCAAGCTACACACATCTTTGGTGAGAGGTTACAAATCCTGACTGGAAAGCTTTTTTTGGGTAAGGCACTTAATTCTCCTCGATTATATGTCAAACGCGACAGAATGACACAGATCGAAGCCCTGAAAAAGCCACAATCTCCAGTTAATAGTCGAATGTTCCCAGTGCAGTTACAACTGTAGCCGTTACATTTCTGTCGGACGTTAACGTTCCATTTCCACAGCGTATGTCATCCAGAAAAAACATATTGTAAACACTCCGAAGTTTAGTGATTATTAACACTATTAAAATGCCAATGTAACCCCATAAGTGTTGGATAAGGAGACAACTTTTTAAACTACGCAGCCCGGCTGCTGCCCCAAACAGGACAGGGCTGCTAACTTAGTTAACGTTAGCTCACATGGAACTCGGCTAACGTAAAACTCCATTTTGGGATATATTTTTTTTACTTCGCAGCTGGAAAGTCACCGGTCATATATCGAGTGGGGCTGCGGGAAACCATAGTGAGAAGTCGGCTGTTGTAAATCTTAGTCATTTATTAAAGAATGTCATAATTTCAGGGCTTGTCACAGTGACACGTGAGCAGCAGCTATGTAGCAGAACTATGGCAGTTCAACCAACAAGTAGCCAAGTTAGCTAGCTCATATTAGCCTCATGGCTAAACATCAGTATCCTGCCTTTAAATATCCAATTTAGCATATGCCCCGCGTTCACCAAGCATCGCTCGTTGTGTAACACATCTGCCTTGTTATTGTCGCGCCGTGTCAGCCCTGTAATAAGTCAAAACTATGCCGAAACTGTGTGTGACGAGCTAACAATTATGGGGGTTAGCTCGTTTAGCATTAGCGACACAGCTGGCTCAAGATGAAGCTCACGTTGACGTTGCTTACTGGCACATGAGTGTGTCATCGAAATTAGAAAAACGCCATTTAGATCAAGCTAACGGCCCTACGCTGGTGATAAGAGTGAGGGTGTAACCACTACATTTATCGATTAGCGGAATTTAGCTGTTGATCTCAAGGTATCGGCAGCAAAGCCCAGTCTGCGTGATCGCACCATCTTGATGTTGTGAACGGCTGAGGCCTGATCCGAGACCGCGCCACAACCTCCATCGCAATTAACGGCTAATCTCAACTTTTACCTCGTTCAGCTGTCTCTCCGCGGCCTCCCGCAGATTGGGGTCCATCGTGCCCCGAAGGGCCTCGACCAAAGACTCAGGATCCATGACGAAAACTCTGTTTACGGCTCGGATTTTAATATTTCAGAGGTCTATCAATTCCCAGTCACTGCGCACATGGACGCACGGCTCTCCGGTTACCCGGCGCGAAAGGAAGCAGTGAATGAAGTACCCGGATAGATCAGCGCCAAATTTGTGCAACACGAACATCCGGCGGCAAGATGGACACCGTGGGAGTTGTAGTTTTCAGCATCACTTGAACTAAAGCGCTAATATGAGATTCAAAGATATGGGGAAGGTGACCCCCCTACTGGTTAGCTACATTTCAGATATTTATTTTTTTATTTTTCTTAATTTAATTTAAGTTATGATAATCAAGAGCCCATTTTTGGTACATTCACACACATCCAATGGTATTTCAGTTATTGGCTTTACTGTATGTTTACCATATTCCAAAATATAGAATTAGTTTCAGGTGTTATTGATGTAAACTGACTTTCAACTACATCAGATGATATTACAGATGATAGTTATTTATTTATTTACCAATTCGGTTTTTAGACTTCTGTCACCATTGAGCAGCTGAGGGTTTCATACCTTTTGTTACAGGTCATGCTTGTTGTTGGGCCCATTGTTGATTAATGCGTATTAATAGAATCAAGATGATTAACTAAGGCAGATTATGTCATATAGGTGACACGCACCGGCCCTTGGTCGCCTGCGTAGTTTGTTGTTTTGACGTGATTGATTCCACCGTGCATCCATCTCAGCACACCAAACATCAGAAAACAACAGCAAAAATGAACAAATATTAAAAAACTTTCATGTATTATAAACAACCAGATGACTTTTGCAGTAACACATGTAGTATAAACTACTCAATGCAAAAAAAGTGGAGCTCTGCTGTTAGCACCTCAGTGGACAGGACAGTGGTGTGAGCCTGGAGTGTGTCGTTCAGTCTTTTGTACGTGCATGTTGCAGAATATGCAGTGACATTCTGCCATACAGAATGATTACATAAACTCTCACACATATCACTGTGTAAGCACACTGGACACTGAGGTTTATTGTGTGTTTTGTTTGGCTTGCATTTAACAATCTGATGACATCTGTGCATCTGTCATAAGTAAAAGTGACGGTTCCTCCTTCGTCATTTTAAAAGGAGCTATCACCACATTTTTCTTTCAAAAGCTCAGGTGTAATCTATGTATTTTACTGATCTTTAATGGAGAATAACACGTTGATTATATTGTAAATAACTTAGAATACATAATAAGTAACATAATACGATTAAGGTAAGGGCACTGTGTATCTATATATTTAAATTTAGACAGTTTATTGTAACTCTCTGTAAAATAATTACAAGTGGTATTTGTGGCTGAACCTTGCCAATTAAAATTAAATGCCTGGTTTCCAGAGATGGACTTTGTGATAGACAAAGTGAGTCCAACTGGATTTTAGTTCACCATGAAGCTCCCCGGGCCTATAGAGGCAACTGTTCAGGGAGAAGAGTGGAAGAATGACAAATAATCTTGAAGTATTTGGACAATGTCACATTTTTCTGTTTTATTTGAGGGTGTTGGTATTTGGTAAACAATATGACAGTGTTTGAACTATTCTCCAGCCCTGTTCAAATTGAAAAATGGCTTTGGTTAGAAGGAGTATTTAGATATTTTACCAGTGGAAAAGCAGCAATACAACAATGTCAGTTACTCCAATGAAATTACAAGAATTCAAATCTTGAAGTAAAAAAAAAAAAAAAAAAAAGTCATCTTTAATTGGCTAAAAAATCAAGTAACATTAATTCCAACAATAAAAAAATGTACTAAAGATAGGATCCAATTATTGGCCAGTAATTGGTCAAGCTGTAGCCAGTATACATGTAAAGATATGTACAACCTTACTTTTACTTGTACTTTTATATTTATGTACAGTTATTACCAGAGTACATTTAAGTACATTTACCAAAGTTCTTTACTGTTACTCAAGTTTTGGGTACTTTATACGTCACTGTCATTAAATCAGTCTTGTAAAAAAAGTTCCCAAAAGTCAAACTTGAGTAAAAGGAGAGATATCTTGCCAAAATATTAATTTGGTAAAAGTGAATGTCACCCTCATGATTAGAACTTAAAGAAAGGTCTCAAAGTGGGACAATCACATATAAATGAACTCGAGTAACGAAAGTAATTCCCTGGCAACATATACACTTAATTATCAATGTTGCTGTACTGTCCCTATGGGTCAACTGGTTATCCACCTGACTGACTATCTGATCCAATGTGTAGAATTCTTCTTTCATTAAATCAGATTGCCGATAAAACTAAACTTGAAACTGCGCTACTTTAGCTCAGATGTAATCTAAGTAACTAGTAATCAAATATATGGAATACATGTAGTAAAGAGTACAACATTTATAGAAAAGATCAGGTATACTGTTAATGGTGCCCTTCAGAACTTTCATAAGACATGAGATGACTTTATTGAATTTGTAAAGCAATTAGGTGGGCTTCAATTAGAGTGATAAACTTCCGGCTGACCCACTATAACTATACCCTGGACCCCCCACCCCCAATCCTTCCCTTCCTCTTTATGTTGTCCCTTCCTGTGTTTGTATATGTCTCATTGTCCCCTTTTTAATTTTTTAATTTTATTTATTTATTTGTCTCGTTTCTTTTTTTTCCTGTTTTACTCCTATTTCAATTTCACTTTTTTCAGTTTTTCTCACATGGTTATTTTTTTCTACTTGCATTGTTTTGATATATATTGATTCTATTTCTATTTAATCGTGGTTTTGTTGTTAGTTTTGTATTTACTGATTTTATTTAATTTTTAATGTTTTTAAATTTATGATGTACTGGATTAAATCCTTTGTGTCCTGACACTTGTTATAAACATGCATTCAAGGAAAATTCAATAAAAAATATTTTGAAAGAAGAGTACAACATTTGCCTCCAAAATTTATTGGACTGAAAGTATAAAGTAGCAGAGAATTAAAATACTCACCTAAAATACAAGTACCTCAAAATTGTGCATACGGAAAACACTTGAGTAAATGTAATATCAGATCCTTTAAGGGCTTTTACTCAAGTACTTTTCATAGGGGTGACTCACACTTTAACATTTTATCACCATATTTGAACCTTTACTCAAATATGAGTTCTGGGGACTTTTTACATCATTGTCATTTCATGCATGACTATTACAGATGAATTATCTTATGAGAAAGCATTACTTTCATACTTTCACATTTTACATACATATCTGTGTATCTCTGTATATGAAGTAAGTTAAGGAATAGCAAAAAGGCTGAAGATGTCTGTGTGATCACCTCAAAAAATCAGCTCTTCCATTTTCTCCTCTTATTAAATGTAATGAGCTGAATCACAGAGACTTGTCACTGTTTAAGTGATGGCGGCTGGCTTCAGTCCAGCTTCTGGGGGGCGCTGTCGTGGATCGTACAGTGTTTCCTGCTGGATGCGGAGGTAAAAGGTCAACCTGTGTAACGTGTCAGCAGGCTGTCACCACACCGGTGTCACTCTCCACCAGCCGGCTGCCCCCTGATCCACACATCACCGCTACCCCAGCTGACCTCGACTCTATCGCAGAAAATGGCCAAGAAGCGGAGAGACAGACGAGAGACCGACGGGCTGTCCTCGGCTCAGGAGGAGGTGAAGGCTAATGCTGGTGACCCACAAGTACAGAAAGGTAAGGCTTTGTACCCTGAGTGGCTAACCGCTCACCTTAGTGCAAAGCAGAGGAATGCAAATACGTGCTGGCCGACACAGGTAGATGAAGCAATATGCCGACATGGCAGCGTCATTTCTGCTGTGAAGCCTGTCCCGAGCACAGCACAGGAGCTAATGTTAGCCGCTGGCTGCTTGTTTTAATACAAACGGCTAGCTAAAAAAATTAGCCGACTAGCTTAGTAGAGCTGATGAAACCGTAACGCTTTCGTGTTGAGGTAGTTAAAAAACACTCAAAACCCTTACAGTGAGCGACAGTAAGATACCAAACATGCTAAAAATACTCCGAATGTTAAAAACAAGAGCAAAATGTCACTTCTTTGACTGTTTTTGGCTAAGTTAGCTGTTTAGCTAATTCACCAAAAGGGCTGTCAGATGATCAGTGGTGGGGGAGGGACTGAGGATCAGACCCTCTAGTTAAGATTATGAAGGTAAAGTGACTAAATGTTGGAATGCCTTTTGATTTTTGTACTGGTATTCATTACTTTTGTTGATCCACGTATGTCTAAGAAACATCTCACTGTTGTATTTTGAGCTAATTCGATCAATTTCCTTCGGTGTTATCTGTCAAGGATGTCATGTAACTTATGTAGCTTCAATATTGATTTGTAAGGTAAGTAGAAACTACAGCTGTCAGATAAATGTAGACAAGTACAAATACACTGTTCTCTTCTGAAATTCACGGGGTAAACAAGTGTAAAAGCTCATGAATAGGAAGTGCAAGTACCTCAAACTGGACTTTAATACAATACTGGAGCCTATGTTGATGAATGTACTCAGTCACCCGTGTCATGGTTAATCATGGTTCTGTATCGTAGGCTACTGGACTTGTTTCTATTTCTTGAAGATGTTCCACCTCTCATCCTAGAGGCTTCTTCAGTTCTAACTGACTGGAAAGAAGTGGGTGGACTTTGTTGTCTGTTCTGACAGAGTCGTTAAGGACACATGTGAGCTCTGTGTTTCAGAGACCTGAAGGCCACTTGTGGGTAATTTGGTCAAACCGGCCATCATGTGGGTTGCTAAGGCTAGGTGAGCCCAGGTGTGAATGGTTGTTAAACTGTGTGGGGAGGGAACTGGATATGAAATGTCGTTGGCCAACTCCTCTGTTCAAAGACGGTCAGTCCAGTTTGACATAGATGGATTCCTTTAGTCCTCTTTCAAACCACCTGCCTTCTGTAAGACTGATGTAAGTGGACAGCCAAGTCATGACCTGAAGAGCTGGCCCTCCCATGTTGTGCCATTCGTTTATGGATTTGACATTTAAAGGTCCTTTTTAATTTAACCACTCAAATGAACAATAGTTCATCTCAGGAGGTGGATAGAAAAGAGTGTACATAAACATTGTCACAAGACAGATTAATTTTATTGTGAATAGTCTGTTTTCCCCATAACCTCACTCTTTCTTCTTGTCTGAATGTCTAGCTCAGCCACCAGATAAGCAACATACCAAAACTTGTCCAGCCTTGCTTCTGACAGAAAATGATGAACCAATAAGTTTTAAGTGTTGCAAAGATGCGCTGTCCTACAAATCTTGTTCTCTCGATGTAGGAAAATATGTTTTTGCATACAGACACCAGCAAATGTCACGTTTCCTCAATTTGAATAGGTTTTTAGTGAAATTGATCATATCCTATTACAATTGTAATATATGTCAAAATCATCACAATGTCACAATTTTTTAAACAAAT
Source organism: Diplodus sargus (assembly GCA_903131615.1). NCBI lineage: Eukaryota > Metazoa > Chordata > Actinopteri > Spariformes > Sparidae > Diplodus > Diplodus sargus. The sequence continues at coordinate 523,362 of CAEMYA010000013.1, forward strand.
TGTGCAGACTTAATGATATTTGCTGCCTTATTGCGTCCACATGAATCACTGTCACTTTATAAGGCTTTTTGTCCTGTCATTGATTGCAGTTGCAAAAACTGTTTGTACATTAAAGTGTACAAATGTGATTTAACATTATCAGTTCCTGGTGAGCAAATCTGATAGATTGAATGATTTAAAGCTAAATATTTTTTATTTTTTTTATCATTTGCACACCTTTTTAATTGGACTGTATCTATTATGTATCAGTTTTTATACTGAGAGGCGTTTCTGATATTTTGTCTACCTCCATTAAAACAATGACAGTCAAAGAGAGAATCTCAAAGTTGTATCTTTAAGGTGCTGTAGCTGATGGAATAAAATCTATAAATCCCAAAGTCTTTAACTGACACCTGAAAATAGCCAACATGTCTGCAACATGCAGATGTCTCTTTCCACAAAGTGTTTACTGAAAGCATGATTTAACAGCCCATCTCAGAAACGGCAAGAGTCTGTCTCAGGGGTGAGAATCAGTTCCCTGTAGGGACAAATGATGTAAAACTCCTATGCAAATTACACAAAGCTCCCTGGTAGCTGGTTTGTCTGTTTGTGTAGTAACCTCTTCATTAGTTGTGTAATTATATTGTTCTCTGTCCCCACAGATGCTCCGCACACTGCAGGAGGCTCAGCACGCATGTCTCTGCTGATTCTGGTGTCCATCTTCACCTGCGCTGCCTCAGTCATGTACCTGGTCTACAGGAACTTCCCAGAGCTTCCTGAGTAAGTTGTTTTATGGATTATTAAACTTGGTTTATATGGGTAGGTAAAATGTTCGCTCCTGTAAATTAAGACTTAAATATGAATTCACAAATAAATCTGTTTAAAACATTTTATTGGTTTTTGAGGTCACATTTAAAATCAAAATAAATTTTTAAGGAGTGTTTGTTTCAGTATGAGCTACAGTGATGAAACTGTGACCTGTTATTTTCACTACCAAAACTCATTCCGTACTGCTGCGTCCAAATATTTCGTTTTCATATTTAGTAACTGCAAGACCAGAAAAGTGCACAGACAGATGAGTGGTAAAACAGATTTACGAGGTAAAGTAAACAACCAAAAACTACCAAAATAAATCAATGTTTTAAGGTAATCATTGCAAAGCAATAATTACAGAGTAACTTTACAAAGAGACATTACCAGGAGAAGAAAAAACAGGTGATATTTTGGCCACAACAAATGCATACAAACAAGAAAATATAACAATTCTTAATAATCAGACATTTTGAGAAAGGGAGTTGCAAAAGCTTAATCCTTTTAGCTAAGGTACTTCACTCTTGAGGTTTCTGGTCATGCGAGTAGACAGCCAGTCGGCCTGACAACGTATTTAATGTGATGTTGGTGAAAAAGTAAACCATTTATGTAAATCCTGCCATTAAAAGCTCACCTAACAAGGAACCTAACCTTAGTCTGAGTCAAGCTTGTGCAGACTGGCTGAGGCAGGTAAGGCACCAAATGAAACTGAGACGTAACAATATTGGAGGGGTGACATTTCCCATTACACATGGGTTGCATATTGTGCCTGAGTTGGGCTGTATTTGTATGTCAAAAAAGTTGGACTGAGCTACTGATTGTGTATTCTGTAAATCCAGAAGTAATCAATTTTTGCTATTTGCATGTAACTTTACCATTTATAATTCAGCGGGTAAAAATGTAAAAATCTCTATTCTAGCACTGACAGAGGCCATTTTGAATAGTAAGTGGAACTGAATAAGCAGTTTGTAATTGCTGAAACAATAAATTACATTTTTTGTACAACCTGGAGAACAGGAATGGACCAAGTATTAACCACTGGGGCATGCCGCCAATCAAAGGGATCTTTCAGAAACACGATCATTCACAGTGATACTGAATGTTTAGTTTGACTCATAAGAATTAAATGATACATTTCCAGTACAACCTACATGCTCACTCACCTTCTGAATATGTGTTAATATAATATATAGAAGTTGGCAGTAAAACAAAAACAGAAAATGTTTGTGTGAAACATATTAGACTTAAGATTTTTTTAATTCCCTTTTTCTGCAGTGATGAAATGGAGAAAATCAAGATCCCTAAAGACATGGATGATGCCAAAGCTTTGGGAACTGTGCTGTCTAAATACAAAGACACATATTACACCCAAGTGTTGGTGGCCTACTTCGCAACATATGTTTTGTATCCTTTTGAGAACAAATATATATGCATTTTTAGGGGAAATTATGTCTCAACCTTTCTACAGAAAGAGAAATACACTTTGAATGTAATGTTATTGTTGTTTGTATATTTGATTTAACTTGCGTCTGTCTGTGTGATAACTGTGTTTTTTCATTGTTGTTTGCCTTGACATTTTTGTCAGCCTCCAAACATTTGCGATCCCTGGATCTATATTCCTCAGCATCCTGTCTGGGTATCTTTACCCTTTCCCATTGGCTCTTTTCTTAGTTTGCTTGGTGAGTAATAAAGGACAATATGAAATGCGTCACAGAAAACAAAGGTTGTATGATAAACAACTTTGCATGGAAATAGTTTCCAATAGACACACTTAGTTATGTAATAATTTAGGTACACATGCCCCATTTTGCATGAATGGTCTATCCCTCGTAAATGTGCCTTTTTTCTTGCATTTTTCAGTGAAATCAAAATTGAACATTTAAATAAGGCATCTATCTGTGATGGTAAAGTCATGTAAGTTTATATTTATATCACCCAATATCAAAAGTTTGCGTCAAGGGGCTTTTGAATTTTGTACCACATACATTATCCTACCCAATTGGGATATGTACATTGCGTTCTATGGGAAAAAATGGAAGGATTAGCGATAGAGGAGGGATCTTGCTCCCAGGAAAGGCAGAGACAAATACTATAATATGCTGCTTAATCTTGCAGCAAACACGGAAGGGAAGTGGTTAATGTGTGTAAACACCCAAGCCTTCAGCCTCTTCTGTGAAATGACTTACCACATGTTCTACATATAACGCTACACCAAAGTTCAAATAGACCTGTCATATAGATGGTTGAAGATGAAGATAATGGTTGGATGTGTTATTTATTTTTGTTGATATTTTTTCAGTTTAATTTTCAACTAGAAATACAACTATTTCTATGGCAAGTCCCCGATATATGCTTTGAAATAACCAAAGTTTTCTTTCTCCAGCTATGTGATTGTGGTTGTCTCTTCCTCATCATATGTGTCAGTCAGTTATCATGTGTTTTGTCTGTTGTCCATAGTGCTCGGGCCTGGGTGCTTCCTTTTGCTATTTGCTGTCATATCTGGTGGGCAGACCCATGGTCTACAAGTATCTCTCAGAGAGGGCACAGAAATGGTCCCAGCAGGTAATTCGCTTCAATATTTTTGTGACGCTTATGTTAAGTTTTCATAGAAACTGCTAGAAAAACCTGGCCAAGACTGTACTGTAAGAGAGATTCTGAATCTCAATGGGAATATTCCTGATAAAATGAATAAAGGTTAAATGAATAAAAAAATAATAATTATATAACTGTTGCTGAAACTACTATAATGACAAAGGTACTGATACTGTTTTATGAAGTAATGCTTTAGTTAACGGTGCTGTTGTATTGGACTGCTATGATGCTAGTTTGAGATGGGTGTCTGTGTTTCAAGAATGACCATGGAGTTGAATCCACAGTTCTTGATGATTGTAAATAATTATAAACTCTTGCAGAGTTGTATAATTGGATTGGATCGTTTTGTTCCAGTGTGTTTGACTTAAACATTCTGTGATTTTTTTTTCTTGGCAGGTTGACAAACATAGAGATCATTTAATAAATTACATCATCTTCCTGAGGATTACCCCCTTCCTCCCCAACTGGTTCATAAACATCACCTCACCTGTCATCAATGTGCCTTTGGGAGTTTTCTTCGTCGGTACCTTTCTTGGTAAGACCTGTCTATCCCTTCTGTTGTATTTTAATTTGGTATATAAAGCTGTTCACTGACTCACCTGTATTCAACCTGGCTGCCTTTACAGGAGTGGCACCGCCATCCTTTGTAGCGATCAACGCAGGCACAACACTGTACAAACTGACCACAGCCGGCGAGGCCGTGTCCTGGAACTCTCTGGCTGTGCTCGGCGTGCTCGCTGTGCTCTCCATCTTGCCTGTCTGCTTCCAGAAAAAGCTGCAGAAGAAACTAGAGTAAAGCGCTTAACACCTCATCGGCTGGCTGATCGCGACGTCCCCTCCCCTCGGCTCAGGAACGTGCAGCTGTCGCTCAAGTTGCTCTGCCTCAGTCTCATACACAGCTGCTGGTGGGAGAATCATTGATCACTGGCACGACAAGCAACTCATTGACCACAAAATGCATGCAGTGGTGGGTTGTTACTGAAGTTAGGTGAAGTATAAACTAGCCGCTGCCTGCACAAATTCTTTTGGTTTCTGTGATTTATGTTGTTTATTTGTGGCACATCTTGTAAATAAGAGAAACTGGATTCTTTGTTTTTATTTAAGGCACTGCTCATTATTGTATGATTCTTGTCAGACAATTAAAGGTGCTACTTGTAGGATGTTGAAGTAGAAAAATCTGATACTTGGATTTTTTTTTTAAATGCTGGTACCAGTTGTTCCATTTGGCCTACTTTTTATCACAAGAAATGGTTTTCTGTATGGAACTGTATTGCAAACATCTGTGTCTCTTTAACTATTCCATTTTTCTTTGACAGCAGCATATCAGTTACTACATCCTGTTGGTAGCACCTTTAAGTTCCGCTCCCTTTTTAATATTTATTTTAACATGTGTCTAACTTGTGTCTAATCTCAACCCTAATCAAGTAGACCGCCACAGCAATAACTGTCACACTACTGTTGAAAGGGGATTTTTAAAAACACATTTTTTTGATACATGGTGCTTGCCTTGGCATACGAATGCAGTGCAAGGAAAGAATAAAACTGTGGAAAATAAAACAATGTAATAATGACTGATCTCAGTAAGTGCTACTTTTGTTGACATGTGAGTGAATTCCTTTGTACTTCCTTAAAAGATGCCTGGATCCACTGCCACACAATAGCCCCCCCTCCCCTGTTTTTTTTTTTCTTCTTTTAACCCATTTCTGTTCATATTAGTTGCTAAAAACAGATCTTTGTACTGTATCTTCTAATGAACAGACTGAGCTGGTGTCATATATTTCCTCACAACAAAACTGATTTATGTGTGGTAAGATTCAAGCAACCCAAAAAAGACAGGAAAAGCCAAACAGAATCATTTTGGTTTACACGTTTGAAAATAATCCAGGCTCGGTTCTCCAGTTTTTTGGTGTGTATACAGATTATGTATCTTATAGTTTGATAGACCAGTGTATAACTGGAGAGACCATAGGATTACATACCAGTGCCCTCAAAAAGACTGCCAACGGACTGAGGTATCCAAGCCTTAACCTTCCTTTGTACTGCTTCCATTCTTCATCAGGAGAAATGTATCGCGCTGCCTGATTTATGTTGTTATTTTCTGTTCTTTAAATCGTTTTAAATGGCTCATGATGTCCTTTGCTATAAAAGCTTACTGATTTGTTTTCATGTACATGTTGTTAGATTTTTTTTGTTTTTGGCCTGTGTGCGAAGTTAAGTTATTGCTGCTGCTTAAAACACTTTCTGGATGGTTACCAGAGACGTTGATGCAGTGAATGTTAATGCAGGCAACTTATTTAACAAAATTTTCTTTAAAAGGTGCAATATGTAGGAATTTCAGTTGATAACATTCAACATTCAGATTCTTACATATTGCACCTTTTACATCTCTTAAAATTGCACATTAATAGAAGCAGTTGGTTCGGTGCATTTTGAGATTTCCTGTTCTTTACTTTAATGTCTTATAAATCAACAGGTTCACTGTGTACTGCTGCGAGATTGTTAACTCCTCATACACAGATCTGAAGCGACAACCTAAGCTTCAACTTGTGTGACTTTTTAAGTGGCACAAGGAAGCTAATGCTCATCTTCTCGCAGGAAATAACTGTACTTCAAGTGCTGTTGGGTTGTTTTTATGGTTAGTATGAGTGAGCTCCATTTGTATAGCTGATTGTTATTTTGGATGCATCTTCATTGAGTCAAGTGTTAAATGCTATAAACTGGTCCTAATATTGTTTTTTCTCAATCTCTTAAACAGAAGCTTGATTTTCTTCTTTGAGTGTTTTTTCGCTCTATTTGCTATAATATTTAAACCCAAACTAATTCTAAACTTCACACTGAACATATACTCAGATTGGATATATCATTGCTGTTTTCTGTCCTAAATGAAAGATGTAGTGCGATAATACTTGTGAAACCCTCTGTAACATTTCAGAAAGCAGTATTATTTTGTACTGAGCAGTGATGTATTGCAGTATGAAGTGTTTACAGATTGCAAAATTCCTGTCCTATCTAATCAAGTTTATGTTTTTTAAAATATTTATTGAATCATTAAATTTATCTTTACAGAATATGGTTGAGTTTTGAGAGTTATCTGTAAGGAGTTTAATCATGCTGTAGCTGGGAACGATTAACACTGTAGTGGAAAAGTTGATTCATAAACAAGTATAAGATTCATAGAGGTCCTTCATACTTGAGGATTTCTGGTAGTGAGTGAGGGATTAATGCCACCAGGTGGTGTTATTGTGACATACTTGTGAAGCAGTGGTCTGATCAGATAACATGACATTTACAAGTGTGATCTGCAGCATGATATGTAATCAGCCTGTAATGTGAGTTAATTCTGGGAAACGTGTAGCATTCAATTCAATACAAAGAACATCAAACAAATTGAAACTCTCCATCATTACAGGATTAGTGTGTAAGATTTAATGACAGTCATTGCTTTCCCTTTCTCTGGCCGTGGCAAGACCTTAATCGCACACATGCTGATAGAAATGGGTTGACTAATAGTGACATAAAAGAAAAGCTCACTTTCACATTTTAACATCTTGTGGGTCAGATAATCAGTCAAGCTGGCTGCAAAAATGGATATGAAATGGAATGTGGAGCAACCATTTTAAAATAGCTGAATTCAGTGTCGATGTATGAACACAGTGAAGACAATTAAGAACTAATTTTGCTCCAATTTCCTGGATCTAATATTTAGTATTACATTCAAGCACCATCCTTTATGAATGATCTAATTCACACTTTTTTCCCCAAGAAAGTTGATAACATAGAGACTGTTCTGCTCCATGAATGTATTTAGAGGCCAATGAAACACCTTTAAATCACATAAAAACTAGGGCAGTTAAATAATGACGACTCTCTAAAAATAACAAAGTGCTAAATAGGATAAATCGCTGTTTCTTATCTACAAATCCATCAGTAGCGCTTTGTCTCCTGAGCAGTTTAAAAATAAGTGTGTCAGGTTCATGCACCAGCAGTATCAGCCTGCTGATGAACTGTATGTAAAGCAGATGATTACAGCTGTGCTGCTGTTGATGGACCACAATGCATTTCGACTGCAACGCTCAGATTTTTATGGATATTGTGAAGCCAGAGATGGTAAGAGGAAAACCGGAAGTCCTGAAAATATCCCTAAAAATAAGACAACATTTGGCGTCAACAACAAAGAAAAAAACAAAACAAAACAGCACATCATGGCTGCACAAAGTCGGCCCTGATGGACTAACTAACTAACTAACTAACTAGCTAACTAACTAACTAACTAAAAAAAAAAAAGAGTTAAAGATTTATTTTTAAAAGATTCTGGTATACATTCTCTCTTAGGCTGTTTTATTTTTGTCTGGTGAACATGCTATTTAAAAATGTAGGATCCCTAATTATTCTGAAAATGTTTCGATAATATGAACATGGCGGCCAAATGTACACATATGCAGGCAATCAGTTATCAAGGGAAGATGGGATCCTATTACCTTTCACATCATTGTATCTGAACAACACAATATGTGTATTTCTTTTGGCCAGTGGCCCACCAGTTTCAGTGGCCCTTCAAAGATAAAATCCCCAAGGATACAACAACTGACTAAGAAGGAATCTGCTCTGAAATATACCACACATAGAAGAGGATAGAAGAAGAATTGTGAGGTACTCAAGTACACACACACACACAAAAAAAAACATGTATATAGGATCCATTGTAATGGACAGAATTTCTCACTTTCAAAGATATTCTCTAACTTTCAGATTTCCAGATTTACTTATTTCTCCCCCTTAATGTGATTTTTTATTATGTACTGTGTACATATTGATATTTTATACAAACTTATTCTTTTAAAATTATAATTGATCCATTTATTGGTATTATATACTCATTCAAATGAAAGGATCTTAATTTGTGCTTGATTTATGTATGAATTTGAGGAGTTTTTGGCTCAAAATCAAAGTTTCTCGTACCGTTTATTTTTGTGGAGATGGGTGTTTTATTGTGAAAGAACGCGTACCGGATGTCTCGCGGCCGTTGCTGCTACCAGACATGCTAGCTTGGTATCGGTACTGATTTTCGAGCTTCGCAGTAACGTAGCATCCGTGATGGCAGGGCGAAATCACTTCTCCGAGTTCCTTTAATATGCTCCCTGTTGAGGGGATAAGTTTACCACCGGACCAGTCTCAAAATGACCACCGGCTTCAGCTCCGGTTCCTGCCGGTTCGCAGATTATTTTGTGATCTGCGGACTCGACACCGACAGCGGGCTGGAACCCGACGAACTGTCCGGTAAGCACGTTAGCCATCGGGGTAAATGTCGGGGCTGATGCTGTAGCAAAGAAGGCAGGACGGAAACGGTTATAACACTAGGTCAGCGTTATTATTCTGCCTTTGTTGTATCTGAACGCGCCTGTCGTTTATTTATTCGCGCTACATTAAACGTAGGTTATTGTGATAAACACACCGCGGACACAACGCCAGGCCTAGCTCATCTTCTCTCAGCCTGTTTTTCTGTAATGCTCGCGGAGAGGAGAGCGGATTACTGGCTTGTTGTGTCTCTTTAACGCACTGACGTGAATTCTAATTCAAAGGTTTCCGATACATTCCCTCCCGATTATTACACACTATCTCTATGTCTACATCGGTTGATGTCGGTGCTGCTCACTAATGATGAATGTTCAATGTAAGTACTTTGGTTTGTGTCGGTATGGTGTTATTACATAGGATGGTGTTGTCACAGTGGCTCCTACCTGTCACCGGGTTATTTAGAGGAGAGCAGGTAGCAGTGTAGCGACACACAGGGGAGGATTAACCTGTTAGATGCCCCAGGGCCAAAAATGTACCATGCCCTTCATCGACCCTTGACATCCTCAGCATCCCCCCCGAGAGATCCACGTTGAGCATGATTACCATCCTCTTCAAGTCAGCTCCTCAGAGGGCGCACCCTTCACAACACAAACAATCATATACATAGCTTCTAGTACAAAAAGGCTGTGACACACCTGGATCCTGTTTGGCTCTGAGACTTTTCTGTCATGATTTTACCTGCATGAGCATGTGTTTTGTTTGAAAGAGAGGCATATGGCTTATATTTGCATGGTGGCCCCGAGGTCCCTGAATTGCATGAACGCTGAGCAGATTCTTCAAACATGTATTTTTTAAATCATAAATATAAAAAATGCAGTTAAGGAGCTGGCAATATGACGTGATTATTGGAAGACACAGATTTTGAATGGTAGAGAAAATGAATCCCAGATGCAAGCGCACCCAAGCTGGGTTTGTTTAGGGACAGGCTGATTCCAAACACGAAGAAAGAAGTTGAAAGGCGTCTCTGTGTGAGAGATTGTTGAGTAGCTATGACAACTGACAGAAGGCACGTGACGGGATCTGTTACCAGAACTGCACATTTCGTCTCAAAAGAGCAGATCTTAACAAAGACATCCATTTTGTCTTTGGTTCAAATATTGTAATAACCGCTTCTCTTAAAAGACTCTGCGAATGCATCTAATTACATGCTGTGTAAACTGTGCCTGATGCTGATTGTTACAACATTAGTATTCTTAAATATTAATGCCTTTATCCAGTTTTATTGAAGATGATTGTTTATTACATTTATTTGATTTTCTGTGATGGACAGGTGCATCAGAGTTTCTGGGGCTGTGTGTACAGTATAGTTGGCCATAATGGTGCCTCCACCCAGGGGGAAAAAAACGGTAATAATTATTACTCTTGGTTATTACTCCCAGAAATCAGTGGGCTAAATAATAGAGATTAGACGTTTGACAATATCTGGCAGTTGAAGCTCCACCTTTTTCCCCCGTCGAGCAGTGTCTGGGTTTCCCGATGCAACAAGCTGCTAACTCTGGGGAAACCCTAAATGTTGAAGGTCTACAAAGACATAATATAACTCAAGTGACGTACTTTTCGCAGAATCCACAGTCGAGTGTTTTGTTTCAAATGTCCAAACGCAGTGGCCCCTAATCAAACGTTTCCTGTGGTTTCTCACTTTCAAATGATATAGCACAGTCTCGAGTTGTGGTCACTGCCGCAGCCGTCTCGTGATATGAAACATTTGTAGAAATGTCAATATGATATGGCCTATGACACATAAGAATATGAATGTGATAGTGGGTTGCAGGAACCTCAAGTGCCAACATTGCGTCCTGGCAACTGGGCTGTGTGTGTACAATGTAGTTTGCCTCCTCGGGGAGTCGTGACAGACTCCAGACATCGGTGGGGTTTCGCTAAAAAAAATAATGATTAGACTTTTGACATTTGAGATTTCTGTCCTTTCGAACTGATGCTATCTGGCTCCAACATTTCCCCCATCGACTGATGCCAGGGTTCCCCGCAGCGACATCACTGCTAACTCTGGAAATCCCTAAATGCCGATGGTCTACAGAGACATGATGAAGGTCAAGTGATGCGATCATCACTTCATGTACATTTTACATGTTGTGTCACAGTTTTCAGTTTTGCAGTTGTTATGCCTCAGTCAGGCCAACTATCTGACTGTAAATCTACTCACATGAACTAGTCTTAAGCCTGTTGTGAGTAAATGTCTTAACGTGTATAAGCTCTTGTTGACCGGGTCACTACTCCTGTACTCATCACACAACAATCTAATTAGTTCAGACGTTTTCATTGAATTTCAGTCACGTAAAACCCACAACAAAAACCTTTAATTTGAACAGCGTTGACTCCCGGGAGGAGTCTGTGTTTTCGGCTTCATTTCAGTGTGATTTATTGTGACTCAGCAGATAGTGAGTGGCCCACAGAGCCGGCTTCTGTAGCAATAACTTAACCAAAGAAACTTTTGGTTTTCGAAAACTCAACCCCTGCACTTCCCAGTTTTACTTCCTTTAACTCTACTTCCTGTTTACAATTGAGTTCTTGCCTAAAATTGGTGAAATTAATTGAAGTTCAAGAACATGCACTATTCTTTTTAGAATGTAGCACAACAGTTTAGTTGATCAGACCATGGCCGTGTCCACGCTAGTTTGGATTGAACAGAACGTCTTTAATCATTATCTCTTTGTTTTGGCCTTCTATTCTCGTGTTTTCTACCCTTGAAAGTAAAGCTTTACTTAATACTTGTGAAAACACTGTTAGCCCTCCATCAGTGTGGACAGAGAAGACCATGGTGTACCTGGCTGTCAGTCCTTGACATTGAGTGGCAGCAAAACTAATTGCTTATGAAGTATTTTCTGTTAGCTGTTTGGACCACTGTCTTGCTTGTCATTCAATTCTTGGACAATAAAATTACCAGCGTATCACCTCGTTCTGTACACATGTAAATTCATTTCTTTATAGTACAGGTTTATTTTTAAAAACAGTGACAGTAGCTGTATTATTGACTCATGTTCTCAAATAACCTTTCCAATTTTCAAAAGTCTCTAATGTAATAAAATATTCTTAGGTGTTCTATTCTTTCAGGCGTCTCTGACTGGACAAAAATGTACCTGGTTGTGAGCTTCTTTAGAAGTACAAACCGGGGCTCTGTGGTCAAACATCTCTGTGGCTGTTCTACTTACTGCATGTAGCTGCTGTTTACTGTAGAAAGAGGTTAGGGGCCTGCCCTCGCCGACTTTCAGTTTAGAGTTGAAGAAAGGAAACGGTGTGGAAATTCCATTGTTACAGGTTAGATTATATCAGCTAAACATCTGCTATAGGTGTACTTCGAAGATCTCTCACATTTTCATTAAAGAATGAACACGTAGTAGAAAGTGGGTCATCGTCTCAGGTTTGAATCTCTTCATGTAAAAGAATAATTTGCATGTGACGGAATAATTTGCTTTTTTTCACCATGAAACCAAATTAGACAGCGATGGTTCCGATATCCTTCACGTGTGGTTGGTTTAGGAGGAAATGCAGATGCTGAGAAACTCTGCAGCAGCTGCAGTGGAGACAAACAAAGCTTTACATTTGTAATACTTAATTTAAAGTTTGCCGATGATAAATGACAGAAATTGTTGATTAATTGGCAGAAAATCAGTTAGAAACTGAATTTTGATCAGGGCTGAACAATTAATCTGAATACTTTCAATCTCGCTCTTGAGATGTAAGAAAACATGTTTGTTCAGTTCGGACCTCAACAAGTATCAAATTCATCAGGTATTTAATAGTTTTTTAGTTAAAAATAAGGTTGTGATACAAAAATGATCATCGTGACCAATCATGAATCATATTGTAAACGTAACACCTGTTTAAATAATAGACATATAGGCCCCAATTTTGATTATTGATTTTTTTCATGAACCAAAAGAAGTGTTAGATTCATTTTGCAAGTCATTAATTGCAGCCCTTTTAAATACTGAACTTAGCTTGAAATACGTATTTCTAAACAAATGCTTTTACTCACCTGTAATTTAAGAACAGTTTTGGGTGTCATAAACAAAACATGTCCTGAAACAGTGAAGTGACATTTCAGCCTCATCGTATGGAGTATAAACAACAGATACTGAGGACGGTAGCTTCGGAGCCTAACTCCCTCAGTAATTACCGTAATAACTGAACAGCTGACTGAACATTATTCAGTAATTATACGCTCAATGATTTAAACATTTAAAATCAATTAAAGTCATCTGCGTCAGACTTTGCTGGCACAACTGTTGACTATTAATGGATGAGTGAAATGAGCCGAGTCAAACTCTCTGGTGGTTTAACAGAGCTAAAGTACAGTGTGTTCTTCACTTTTCATGTGATCCAGTGGTGATTTATGTACAGTGTCGCACAAAGAAACCACCAAAACTTTCTTAAGGCACAGCACAGCCAGGACCTGATTAGCATATGTATGACCCTGCAGCCTTGCAGGCGACACTGGAAACACAGGCAGCTGAGGGACATAAGTACACTCGCACACAGGCTCCACTTATTCAAATGCTAAATATCCTTTTGAATTTCCCAGGCAGCCTCTCTCCCCCAATCCTACTCAGCAAACAAATGAGGATGAATGGCTCAACATGAAAGCTGGCTTTAAATGCATAATGTGGGCTTTCATTTTTTCATTCACTTCTCTTGGTATTTATGGAACTGTTAAAGGTCTCCTGGCTGTGTTTTAAAAAAATCTACTTAAAAGTGTGGTTGGGGATTTTGGAGGCTGTTTGAAGACTAGTTACAGACTTCACAGGCCTTTGAAGGTGCAGTTTATCTGATCTTTATCATACATTTTTTACAAAGTCTGAACCTGACCATAAGTAAGATGGTAAGGTGGAAATACAGGCTCACAAGGCTATAAGGGAGGATTCGCTTTTTAACATTATTTTCTATCAATTAATTCATCATAGAGCTGCCATTAAAGTGCCCCTGGTTCTAGAAGTGAAGGTCCCATTAATTATTCCAGTGGCCAGTGGTAGCTGACTCACAGTTGGAGCAAGTTAGCAGCTAAAATCTCTCACGGTTACATCATCAGTAAGAAAGAAGAACATCTAAGATTGAGAGTAGGTAGAACCCCGTTGACATAAAAGCTTCTAAGATTAAAACTTTGACTGCTGAGGTGCATTTCTACAAGAAAAGTCCAATTACAGAGCTCAAAATATGGTGACATTTATTGCTAATGGCGGTTGGACGCTAAAGATCAACTTGAATCAGTTAGCTTTTTATATTCAGGGTCAGTTTTGGATGAATTCAGCAGCTATGTGTCTGCATTTTTTTCACAATTTCGTTGATAAAGCAAATGGAATCCATGGTGGACTCTTGACTTTTGGGTATTGTCTTGTTTATACTATAAAGCAAATCTATAGTATTATCACATTATTGTGATGCACTTGTGTGCATTTTGACACTAACATTTTATTGCAAACGTGTGTCAGTTTTCAAATATCAATTATTGTTCTGTTTGAACATGAATAATCGGTACATTGGCCCTGAAAATAACTGGAACTTGAAAAACTGGAACCTGCGTCTTTTCACTGAAACCGGATCGTTTAGCTGCTTCATGTTGTGTTGTCCTATTCGTCTGGGGTATTTATCTGATTTTGTCTGTATTCGGGGTTGACTTTGCTTTGCAGAAACCTTCCAGAATCTCATTTCCCTGAATAAAATTGTCATTTTCATTGTTTCCCCCTGGGGTGTAATGGGTCTTACCCTGGATAAAGTATTGTTCCCTGTTGGGGTTAAGGCTTATGCTAAGAGCGTAGATGTGCTCCTGAATGGTGAAGGTTTACATTCTTTCCCTTCATGGCAGAGTAATTAAACATGCACATTCTTGTCTAAAAGGCTGTGTATTTTCCGCGAGTCGAGTTTCTGTGCAGTCCTATCCCGGTGCTGCGAACAGATGTTTGGTAAGCTCAATTTTCAGGCTTTCATGTGACGTTTAAGCAGAGTATGATTTAAAGAGCCCTTCATCTTCCATTTAGCTGTAGATAGGTTCTAGCTATTGAACTGGCCGGTGTTTGTAACTCTCACTGGCTTTATTTCATGACGATCTAAAAAAGAACTGTTTACTTGCACAGCAGTGCGAAGCAAATATAAAGTATTTACTTTTAGTGCTGTGCCTTTAGACATTATGGACAACATAAAAAGCAGCATCAGCAAATGTTAATTTGTCTCAAGACCTTGTCAGTATTCAACCTTTTTCACAGCTGATGTGTGATACATCAAAGTAGGGAGAACACACAGGTGCAATTACTCAGTATAACAATGCCTCCATTACATTTGGACGAGCCGGTTTCCTCGAGCATTAGCAAGATTCACATAATTACGTTAATGGTAATACCTGTGCTCTTCGTCATGTGACAAGTTCAGATGTTTGTTGTGGAAATGTTTGCTTGTTGGGGGATGCAGCAACAAACGGCAGTAGGTAAACTGAAAAGAAAGTGGCGCTACAGGATGGCAGATGTTAATTTGCTTCAAGGCAACTTAGAACAAATCCACAGGATAAATGTAGTGATGTACTGATTTTGTTGAAGGGACGGTGGAAAAATACTGGCCAGCTCTGAAAGATGTGAAAGACTCTAAGAATGCTGTTGAACTTGTCCGTCTTCCATTATATTGTCAGATTTTTTAAGGCAAGAGCATCATTTTCTAGATTTGTAATGCTGAAAAAAGGAGAAACAGTTATTCTCATTAGCAGCTAATCTGCCAATTATTTTTCACATTTAGTCTCTGAAAATGTCAAAAAATAGTAAAAAATGCCAAACACAATTGCCCAGAGCCCAAAGTGACGTCTTCAAATTGCTTCTTTTGTCCAACCAAACAGTAAATGAAGAGTCTTTGGCTTTTGTACTATCATAAATGACAAAGTTAAGCAGCGATTATGTTGAAATCAGCCAATGTTTCCTATTTTCACTTGAAAAATGATGATTAATTAATTATTAGAATAGTTGGCAGCTATTTTTCTTTCAATTGACTAATCGCTGTGGCTCTAGCGGGTATTACAGGTCCAGTGCAATTGATCAAATTCCTTTGACATTTGTCTTTGACAATTACTTGACCACTTTTTTTCTGCTAAAACTTCCCAAGAAACAGAATGTTGGTAGTTTTTGGCAGCTGAGCTGTGAGTGCTGTTTCCCACTGATGCTGATTAGAAAAGACAGTGATGGTAGTTTGCCAGCTTTCAATAAACTGAAGTGCCATTTTAGAAACCTTTCCCGTACTGTAGCAAGTGGAAAAAAAAAGAAAGTCGAAGAAAGCGTTTGTGAAAATGTATTCTTTTATTGAAAATAAACCCCCCCATATTATCTCTGTTGGGAGTATAAGCTGTGAAGGCTGTGAGCTCAGCTGAGAGTGAGCTATCATGTGCTGTCAGCGCCGGGTCCTCCGGGTGAAAAAGTGTTGATGTTTTCTCTACTGAGCTATTTTGAAGTGTTAGCAGTGTCCTCGCCCCGTTCTGTGGCGGGCAGTCAAGCCGAGTCGTGTCTGAGTATACAGCTTTCTAGTCCGAGAGGAACCTCCTTTATGTTTCCTTGCCTAGTGGGCCACACTACAGTACAGTAGGTGTGAGGGTGTATGAGCACAGTAGGGATGCAGAGCTGTGGGTGGTCCCTGGCTGACAGGCAGAAACAGCGAGGAGCCAGAACCGTGTGACGCTCTACTCCCACTGCTACCGGTCCACACGCCCGTGGCAACACCGTCCATTTGTGCAAACATCTGACAAATCAAGATTAAATGTTTGTTGGCAGTTACGTCAACAAGCGTATTCCCCGAGTGTATTCCCACGAGCGAGGCAGTTAGCTTGTAATTAGCACTAATTAGCAGGTGAACGGAACACCTGTGTGGTCTATGCACAAGAACCACAAATCAGGCCATCCTATGTGAAAAACAAGGAAAAGGAACATTCCTAGTATAATTCTTCAAAATGAAGTTATATGTAACGTATTTCTTCCAGAGGATGGTGTAAGTAAAGCTGTATGTATAGTGACAGCACCACTCTGGAGGGGCATTGTCCTTTTTGTGTCTAGATGTTTCAACATAAGTTTGAAGCAATTAGACTTTTAATTTTAGCACTGACTTGACATTTTTCTGTTTTCCATCTCCGCTTCTCTTTCCAAATTCTTGTTGCCGTTTAACAGTAACCATACATACTCAATATCCAATTCCCTGTTTCAGTTTCCTCTTCAACATTAAATGGTGGCCTGGTTTTAGGGCTTGGTTCACATCCTGGCATGAACCCAAACCGCTCATCTCTATCTTGTTTCCTGTCATCCGTCCGGTGATTTGATAAATGCATAAAAGAGCCCCAAAATGAGTTGATTGAAGATTGTCAAAACATCAATTGACATTTTCTCTTTTTTTAATTTGTTATTATTTTTTTATTTTTGAATTGAGTGACACCAGAAAGGAAGCCTTTCACCAATTTATATCGATTAAGGCTTTTGAGAACGCTGAGTAATACTTTCCTTATCTTGCATGTCATGACAAGCACATTTTGTACTCACTCTTGTAGTATGCTGCCTGTGTATGCGCTGATAATTACCTTTAGGATCTCTCCTGTGGTAGTGTAGAGGCCCGCCGTGTGCAAACTGTGGGGGTGATTTATGCATGTTGAACAGTACCATTCGCCGTTATAGATTACTTCAAAAAAGCATAAACTGACGCTGTTGGTCGAGTGAAGTGACATGTCGCCTCAAACCTGCTCCTCAGCCAGATGCTCCCAGATGTTTGTTGTGTTACTGCAGCAGTTGACTATGCCGCGACTGAGTTTAGAAACGGCTTTGTCGTCATGCATTTTCTGTCCACTTTGAACAAGTACAAAACAAACAATTATATGTCTTAATAAGGGGATAAAACATTGATTCTAGACTCATCATAGTGGGATAAAAATGTCAGAAATGATAAGGAATAGTTTCTTACCATCCCTACTTATCAGAACAATCTCACTGTCTGCCCTATCTTTGGTTGCTGATGTTTGTGTCTGAGTCTGAGATGCGCTCCTGGCCTACTTTCTTCCCTGCGGGCGGTTTGAATATGAAAGTAACTAACAGATTAAACCCCTTTATCCACAATACTTTTATTCCCCTGCCAGGATTCATTTCACCGTGCTATGAGCCTAATATGAACTGGTTTTGTTGCTCCCCTCAACACCTCCCTTTACCGTTGTGCTAGAGAAGGATAAGACTGTGAATACTGAAAAAATGATATATTTGTGGGCACATTAGGTAAAGCTCTTACCTGATTAAATACAGAACTTTCATTCATAATTATCACCATTTCCACAAGGATTCTCAGTAAATGCTTCCCAACAGTGGAGCTTTCATCAAACATGAATATTCAAACAGATGCAACAGAGAGAATTAATGTAATCAGCAGGGAGGAGAGTTTTGAGTCATCACGTCTTGCCTGTGTGTGTGTGTGTGTGTGTGTGTGTGTGTGTGTGTCACCAATGAGTCATATTAAGTGTAATGAGAATTCGTGAACTACATAGTCCACAAAAAAGTCAAAAAAAGTCCAAAAGATTAGAGTTTATTGTCAGTCTGCTTGTACAATTACACTCATGTGAAATTATTTAGCTTAGAGACTCTACTATAGAATATATACGGTAAATAGTAATTAGTAAATACAATGTATAGAAGAAGAATATATAGATAAAGAAA
>CAEMYA010000013.1:542162-571447 GCA_903131615.1 Diplodus sargus
TAGAGACTCTACTATAGAATATATATGGTAAATAGTAATTAGTAAATACAATGTATAGAAGAAGAATGTATAGATAAAAAATGAGAAGTATACAGAAGAAATATGGGACAGCAGAGCTAAGGTGCAAGTGTAAATACTGTCTTCACATGTATGTACATGAGACACAAAGACAATTACAGAATGTAAAGGCAACAAGGGTGTATTGTTGAATTAAGTAGAATAAAGCAAAAAGAATGAAAACAGCCATTAAAGTGATCAGAGCATGCTGATTTGACATCTCACAAGGCCTGGGAGCAGATTTCATTTAAAGCTGACCCGCTGTAAAAGACTCAATGGCATGTGTCACACAGCTCACATTTCGGCTTTGACATGCTGC
This sequence comes from Diplodus sargus, assembly GCA_903131615.1. Lineage (NCBI taxonomy): Eukaryota > Metazoa > Chordata > Actinopteri > Spariformes > Sparidae > Diplodus > Diplodus sargus. Next base: position 542,539 of record CAEMYA010000013.1, read on the forward strand.
ATGAATTCTGTGTTTCTTCCAGCAGGACTGTTTCATTGGTGCTTTGCAAATGTCATGCATGAAGAGGACAGCAAAAAGAACCGCCCAGCCGCTTTTATGTAAAATGTTAGATAACCTAGCTCAGCCCCTGGGCCAGTCAGTCTCCAGTACAAGAGCAGCCTTTCACTCAGTCGGCCACATGACTGTCTACTGATGGACACACATTAGGCTAATGTGCCACGCTGAGAGATGTTTTTCAAGCTTCAGACCCAAAGTGAAAAATGTTGAAATATATTAAAATGTCAGATCATATCTGTAAAATGCTTCTGCTTTAATGCATCACCTGGTAAATCATGACGTGTGAGACGAACAAAACTGTATTTTGGATACTGGATTTCCAACCTCTTCACCCTATCTGACACACAAAAAATACACCTCTAAACATTTTATGTTTTCTTTTAAACGGCTCAGTAATTTCCTGAAACAGCTAGGCACTGTAGTTTTCAGCAACCATTACTCTAATGGGAGTAAAAGGTGCATTTGTTTGGGACTATTTTTAACTGAGAATTGATGCACATTTGGTACTTTAATGATTATTTATGGCAGCAGGGCAGTGCTGGTGGGATCGACTCAAAATAAACTGCAATTTCCATGTTCATCAGAATGAAGAAAGTGTCCCCCAGTGCAACAGTGTGACTCTTTAATGCGCTTTTAAATATTATTGGACAGTAATGGAGCTACGTGGCACAGAGGAATAAGCTACATCAGGCTTTGGCTACACAGGCTTACTATTAGGACCAATTCGTTTTTGGTTTTGGTCTTTTTATTGGATTTATTCACCAATTTAGAGATTCGAAATATTGGCAGCCTTGTCCTTCAAATGGCAACAGTTAGGATGATAAATAAGAAACATATTGCAACAGGTCCCTGCTCTTGTTTGTAGCCTAAATAATCCAGTCTCTTTATCCATTGTACCATTGAATTGTGAGGTAAGGAATATGTTTGAATTCAAATACTAACTGCTTTATCAGGTGTGATTTACAAAATCAGTGATGTAAAACAGAAATCCTTTTTAATATTTGAAATGAAATGATCCCGTCGTCATATATTTCTGGTGATGATACTCTGCATGTAATAACTTTGGTGATCCCTACACTTTTCATCAACAGGTCAAAATGTCTGTTTGCCCAGTACATATACTTGCAGAGCTCATGACATTGCCGTCAGCCTCAGTAGCTCTTTGTGTTTCGTGCTAAATAGCAAATGTTAGCATGCTATAACGCTAAAAGAAGATGGCAAACACTGGGGGCAGTTTAGCATGCTGACATTAGCATTTGGCTCCAAGCACCACTGAGCTCTTGCATGGCTGTGGGTTCTTTGTGGTGATAACATAATCCATATATGGATTTGCATGATCTGTAGACGAAGCCATGACACACATTCAACGCTGTATCCTTGTATCATAACCCTGCCAGCTGCCTTGAATTAGCATACCCACCTGACGCGATAATGTCCTGGGTCTGTGTGCAGCTTGTTCTCAGAACAGAGCTTTGACAGCACAGCTGTCGGGATGTGTTTGCACAAAACTGAGAAGTGATGCGCTGCCCATCCACACGCAGGCTTTTAATTATATTTTTGTTTTATTTGTTGTGTAGCTTTATGCCAGTATATACAAGCTACTAAATTCAGAGATGGGGCCAGAGGAAATTTGGCAAACGAAGGTAACCCTCCCACCACACACACTCCTCCCCCCTCTTAACCTGAGCTCAGCTTCAACCCTTCAACCCTTAACCTGGCACACCTTTGTTTTTTCTCAGCAGCCCTCTTTTGTTTCTTTCAATTCTGAGTTTTTCACATTTATTTTCTGCACAGGTGTGAGGGCTTGCCCTTTTCTGTTTTTTGCGCACCCTCCTCCCGATTTGTCCTCCCCCTCCTCCCTCTCCCTCTCCCTCACATCCTTGATCAGCAGCTGAACAACGAGCTGATGTTTGACAATCACTGCTTCTGTTTCTCTCACACACACACACAAGAATCCAGTGCTGCCTGCGCTGGCATTGCTTGGTCAATGTTTACTCTCCCCCCGTCACTCTGAATGACTTTTCAGTACTGCCTTGGTGTGTGCATCACTTCTGCTTTACTCTGGGTTCATATCAGCTCAACTTGTGCTTTCTATGGTTGATTATTTTGTGTGTTTCTTTGTATTGCCATTAAAGCTGTCAGGAAGCATTAAGACGCTTAAATCGGATTTGTTTTCCTGTCTGATAAATCATCAATTTTGTAGTATTAGATGCTGCCTGTTTGAATATTTTATTATGTTTACTTTCCCAAGCAGGATGCAGATGACAGCTTTATATGATGCGATACAATCTTCCTCTCAAGACAAACATGCTGACTAGCTCTTTCCTCCAGTTGCGCCTGGCACTTTAAACCTGCTTCCAATCAGACTGTTCTTCTGCTTCTCCATCTAACATCTGGAAACATGTGCTAACTGCTGCCCGTCTTCTTTGTTTTTTCGCTCCTCTCTCTGTTTGTTTCACTTCCAGGTGAGAATTTTGAGCAGAGTCCACTGCGGAGAACCTTTAAATCCAAAGTTCTAGCACACTTTCCAGAAAATGTCGAGTGGAATCCATTCGACCAGGATGCAGTTGGCATGGTACGATCTCTATACAGTCATAACATTCACTTCGCACTTAAAGAATAATAGGATGGTATGACAGTGTTGACATTAATATCATAAAGTAATGAGTATTTTTCCTACAGATAATGTATCAATGTTACGTTAAGTTGGTTTTTAATTGTGCTCCACTGTTCTGCAATACGATAACGTAGGAAAGAAAAATGTCAGGAAATGATTTGTTAGTTTGCTTCAGATCATCAAAGGAAGTGTTTAACACCTAATACACATAAGAGCATCTCACATTACATATTGTTTGTTGGACAGTTATTTGTAAAAATGTGTTAGTTTTGGAGGGAATTATGTGGTTTGACTGATGTTTGAACTTTGTGTGGAACCAGCCGTCTCTGTGTTGTAGTTGCGTAACTCCCACTAAAACTTCAAATTGTCAAATATGCATAACTGTGTTGTTAAACAAACATATATCAGATTAGAGGTGCTGGCATTTTGAACTTTTGGACTGGACCAGACTTTATGCTAGGCTGGGCTAATTTGTTTTTCTACTTCAGTTCTTTACTTGCACTAGAGCTGCTGCAATTAATTGACTAAATGATTAGTTGTCAACTATTAAATTGATCTCCAACTATTTTGATAATTGATTTTATTGGTTAAACTAAAAAGTCGTCCCTAAATACATTTCACCAGCTGAATTTAGCAATATGCACTCATTCAACTGCTTAACAACTTCCCTTTTCAAAACTGAATTTAGTTTCTGATGTATTCTAATAACTTCCTCAACCCTTTCATACCTTGTCTGTCTGTCCTCTCCCAGCTCTGTATGCCAAAAGGTCTGGCGTTCAGGACGCAGGTCGACTCTCGGGAGCCTCAGTTTCACTCCTTCATCATCACCAGAGAGGACGGCTCTCGGACCTACGGCTTCGCCCTCACCTTCTTCGAGGAGGTGACCAGCAAGCAGATCTGCAGCGCCATGCAGACTCTTTACCACATGCACAATGCAGAGCAGTACGACATCTTGCACACCCCCACCTCGCCGCCGGGACTCGAGGAGCAGCGACACCAACACCAACACTCTCAGACTAGACCCATGCTCCACGCGGCGCCCGCCATCTCCCGCCTGCAGCGGTTCAACTCGTACGACATCAGTCGTGACACGCTGTACGTGTCGAAGTGCATCTGCCTGATCACACCCATGGCCTTCCCTCAGGCCTGCAGGAAGGTGCTGCAGCAGCTCCACCAGGCTGTCTCCTCCCCGCAGCCCCCACCCCTCCCGCTGGAGAGCTACATCTACAACATCCTCTTCGAGGTGCCCATGCCACCCTCCGGGCGCTCCCTCAAGTTCTCAGGCGTCTACGGGCCGGTGGTGTGCCAGAGGCCGAGCACATCTGAGCTGCCACTCTTTGACTTTCCTATGGGGGAGGTGTTTAATCTGCTGGGGGTGGAGAACGTTCTGCAGCTGTTCACCTGCGCCCTGCTCGAGATGCAGATACTGCTCTACTCGCAGCGTAAGTAGCTGCTCTTCTCCTGTTACACTCCATGTCCCATTAGGATGGATTGATTACAAGTACCTCCACATCCTGCTTACCATACAACCATATTGTAACAACAAATAGATGAGTAGTTGGGCCGACACTGAAAATCCTGCGACGGATTGACACAATTCAATAACGCTGTAGGTTTTTTCTATAGAGCTTCAAGTGGGAAAGCAAGAAGAAAATCATGCATTATCTGTAGCAGCTGTTTTGGGGGGGAATTGTGAGGTCATGTGATCCTGTTAGTATTGTCTCAAGAGATGTCTCCTTGGAGCTGAAGGACGTATCGGTGTCAGGACATGAGGCTAGAAATTGTCTAGGGACCTGGTTGCACATGCTGGTGTAGCTTCAAGGCTTTCCTCCCTGTTTATACATTTTGGACAACAAACCTGCACAGTAATCTCTGGATTGTCGGTTCTCAGAAAGTTTCAGAAAGGTGTGGGAGTTTTCTGAAGGCTATTCAACCATCCGACCATCACTTCTAATGGAGAACACCGGCTCCCTCACTGAGCCTTGAGGAGCTTAGAACAGTAATATCGAGAAAAGTCTTTCTTTTTTACCTGATGTGATCTTGTAATTCCCCAGTTGCTACTTGGATGAGTTTGCTCTTCAGCGCTTAATTGAAATGACATATCTCAACATAGCCTTCACTGTTATGGTCTGTTTCAGTTCGTACACTGAGAAGGAAATGTTACATCTCCATAAAACCACTCTGGCCAGAAATTCGAGGATTTAAAATTGTCTGGATGCACAAAAAAACGACAGCTGTAGGCTACGACACATTTCTGATATGCATGGTGGGACTTTTATCCAGGAGATTACATAACCTGTTGAGTGTCTCCATTAAAGTGATGCAGTGTGAGTACTAGCCTGTGTAAACGTCGGCCCCCTCACCCACCACAGGCAGCTCCTTGTACCAAGACTCACATGCAAGTGTGTGTGTTTGTCCGTGTGTGCGTCGCTGTGTAGGTTCTTCTTGTTTGCACATTTTAAACTGCGAGGCCCTCTCTTGGTAGCTGTGACTCGTCTTTGTTATTCATCCTTTAGGCAAAACACAGAGAGAGAGAGAGAGAATCTGAAAATCAATCTTGATTCCCACTGCAGTTAGTTAGTTAGTAATAATTTATTAGGAAAAACAGCTCAGTAAAGGTTAAATAAACCCATTCAGTCCTTTGCCATGTAGAGTAACATTACAGGGAAAGGTGACATTCATGTCATTGTTCACCATTTTGGAGAATGTGTGTGTGTGTTCGAGGTGAAGAAAGGAAATCATTTGAGGTTGCTGGATCTGGCGTTGTGATTGGATCCATTACAATGGCAAGAGAAGGCAAATGGTTTACAAAACGCCAGGGGCCGGGGGGGGCGAAGCTCTTAAGGGGGAAAGCTGTGGTGTTGCCAGGCAACCTGGAGACAGGGAGGATAGCAGTGATGCAGGATGATTATTATTGGTTGGAAGTGACATCATGCCTCTTTGTCCCCCCCCCCCCACTCCCCATGAGGCTCATCACTGCAGAACGTGTGAAGGGTGTTGTGTAGAGTTAAGCCCTGGCAATATGCCACTGAGAAGAAATGAGGGACTGTTCGGGAAAGACGCCTTCGCTGTTAAACACACACACTGAGGAGAGGGATGCTCTGCAAATAAGGAAAGGACTGCATGTGCTACGTGCTAAAAATAGCACCAGAATTCATAACTCTGATTAAAAGAAAGAAATAAGAAAGACGTCGGCCAGTATTTCTGACATGAAGCCCTAAAAGAAAAGACTGTCTGCTGCTTCTTCCGTCTTTCTCAGACAGGAAGCTCATCATGCGTCGATCATGTGTCAACCACGGTGACACGCTACAATTACTGGAAGCCATTGTTTGTTATTGTTATTTCACAGGATTTTTCAGTCTTTATGTGATTTGTGCAGCTGAGAGTGACAGGAGAGATGAGAGAAGAGGCGGGATCTGGGTGTGAGCTGGGGACGTTGCAGTTACAAAACGCACATTTGAGGCCCAGAGATGCTTCATCTGAAATTAAAGATATAACATACGTTTACATTACGTTACATTACATGCTTTCATTATTCCAAATGTTTCCAACATTAATCAAACCAAGAAAAATCCATAGTTTTACTCAAGTTAACGGCACATTTCATTTGGTTGCCTTTTGGTATAGCTTCCTAGGAAACGTCAGAGGATACGTGAGAGAGCGAGGAAGGATGCCGGCGAATGTCACTTAACAAGACGTGAATTAAACTTTTTGACGCGTTCCCCTTAGACAACTCTGTCTGAGTCACGTCAGATAGATTTTAATTAGCAATGGTGGTTGTTTAACAAGAACGACAACAACTCCCATGATCCCACACTACTGGAGTCTTTTGCTTACATTGTTCTGATTCTAAGATCCCTGAAGGCATAAATCATATACAGTACATTTAACTTTAAAATTTACAAATCTGAAGCTGGGCCTCTGTCTGTTTGGTCTACAGATACATAATAAGTTGTCTTTCAGCCATGCAAAGACAATAACACTGCACCTTTCTTATTTATCAAATGACCAACTGTACCAACTTTTATTATAATGGAATTAATAACTGTTTTTATAGCACATTTTAAAAACAGATTTTGGCAGACAAAGCAAAAGAAGGAAACTCAGTAAGACCAAACAGAAGACAACTAGTTTAATGAGAATTTTATTATTCATATTATGACAAAATGCCAGTAAAAATGAATACAAATCAAAGAAAAAGAGGCAATAAAAAAAGACAAAAAGACATCAAAAGCAAATTAGATACAAATAAAAGCAATTAAAGGACGATTAAAAGATGATGTCACATAAGAGGAATTAGAAAAAGATAAAAAGAATAAGAACAGTGCAAAGCATAAAAGAATAGAAAGGACGTGGTTTTTCAAGAAGTGATTTAAAAGAAATTAATTCTAACCACATATGATCAGTTTCCATTTTAGTCTTTATGCTGCAATATCTGTCGTGTAACTGATGTTGCTTTGACCAAAGCTGAAAAGCTTACTCATATATGATAGGGAAGTTAACTGACAGAAAACTATTTAGACAATTGTTTGTGGATTTATTAAGAAGAACTGCAGAACATTCTCAGGCTCCACCTTCTCATTCTTGAGGATTTGCAGAGGGCTTCTTTTTCATATTATTTTACACAGTAAATCTTTGGATTTTGGAATGTTGGTAGTATTGAACAAAACATTTGAGTACACAATAATGAAAATAATCAGATGTTGCAGGCCTAGGTTACATATTGCAAGAACTGGACTTCTGCACTGACAACCAGTAAGATAAGTCAGAGTTTCATCTGTTTGGCTTTCCCCTTCACTTATTCCCAAACCAAAATGATTATTACCCAGAATGCGAAGCCTCAATTATTGGAGGTAATTCTAAGTGCTGTATCGAAGGCAACTGGACTTGTTTCAGTTTCTTGAAGACGTTTCACCTCTCACCCAAGAGACTTCTTCAGTTCTAACTAACTCCTCTCCAGTTAGTTAGAACTGAAGAAGTCTCTTGGGTGAGAGGTGAAACGTCTTCAAGAAACTGAAACAAGTCCAGTTGCCTACGATACAGCACTTAGAATTACCAGGACCTGGATCACTGAGAACCTTCATTAACATTAGTGGAGGTATAAAGGCTCAAACTGAGGCTGTTAAAATGAACATAGAACACATTTAGTCAGACACATCATTTGAGCAGTGTAGTACTGAGATCTGAAGAGGTTTCACTTCTGTGTGTTCATAGTATTTTTAGCCTGCAATACTGCACACATTTGCACTTAGTATGTAAACTGAATCGTTCAAGCATCTCTTGAAGGACAAACTGCTACCATACACCTGTGTATATATAAATATAAATATATATATCTATATCTATCTATCTATCTATCTATCTATATATATATATATATATATATATCTATATATATATATATATATATCTATATATCTCTATATATATATATATATATATATATATATATATATATATATATAAAATCAGAAAATACTTTAATAATCCCAGGGGGAAATTATTTCATTATATATATGTATATAAGCAATAGTGCTTGACTCTTAGTGACTGGTTTCTTGTTATGGTGGCCTAGTTTAAGAACAGACGGGTGATGTTAGTATTCTTGTCCCCATCCTGGGAGAGGAAGCCTGCTGGGAGGGGGGGACGAGGGGGGGAGGCCCAGGCCGGGGTGAGAGCCTCTTCTCATGGAGCAGCACATGACCAAATGAAGGAATGGTATTTATTTTGGCACCATAACAGGAGAGGCAGGGCCGCTGCTGAATGTACACTACGCGCCAACATGATAGACTAAGAATGCAGATGAGGAGGACCGGACACATATTTGTGTGTATACCAGTTGACTTAAGTGTGAAAGCCTGAACGTGAAGCAGTGTTGCTGCGTGGAGTCATGAGAAAGGAATTTAACATTAGCCACAGGACCAGCTGACTGGAGCTGTGTCACAGTTCAGAGTCTGGCGTCTCCAAAGGTCCTAGAGAGGACTTCAAAAACTCACAGAGACCAAAAGGGAAGAAGAATTTTAAGAGTTTAAAAGAAAATAATGCAGTACAGTTTACTTAAGTGTTGTAATTAAGGCACTTTAAATTAACTTGTGAATGAACTTTTTATTCCACTACCTTATTTTATAACTTTAGTTCCTTCTTATTTGTTCCAATTATCTGGCATCAGTGTTTTGGGGGAAATTTAACTGAATAAAATCGTGATTCTTACAATCCGAAAATTTTTTGAAAAAGACACTTAAAAGGAGGTTGGCAACCTTTTTAAGTATTGGAAGTAATAATCAGATCCTCTACTTACTAGGTGGAAACAACCATACAACAACGTCAGAATCCTCCTTCACATGTAAAGTTAGTACGGTCAAAAACTAGCATTTGCAAATGTTTGTTAAAATCAGGCCATGTCAGCATGTTTTGATTTGATCTGCAAATGAGGATCCACGCCTTAAAGTTGGACACAGCTTGCGTGCGATTACAGCTAATTCCTTTTAGGTTGGTCATTGATCTCTCACTCCACTCCTACATTCTCCCAACAGAGAACAACAAAAGCTTTCCTCTTGTCTTGTCATGTTCGTCCACTTTAGGTTAAACAGTAACAGCTGTTGTTTCGAACAAAGCTCATGCTGATATTTTGGATGGAAATGTGCAGTTACTGCAGACACAGCCGGATTAGCCATCGTGTCATGTGGGGCAGTTGATAGATTTCAAACCCAGAGTGCACACAGAAGAGCTGAGGCATAAACAATGTCATCTCATTGAAGACACGAGATGTGTTTCTGTCACATGCTGTTTACAAGAAAAAACAACATCTATCAGACGAAACCAGTGTACGCCAGAACCTTCGGAGAAATTAAACACGAGGAAAGAGTTGTGCAACCTGTTTTTGCCTTATTTGAATGTCAGGCTTTGTCTCAAAAATGCACTTTGGTAATTTAGAATAATAGATGATTTCATGAAGACTAACCACTGCCCCATTGTGGTTTTAAATTTAGCTGAAAACACTGAAAACTCTGGTCCAGGACAGATTGAAATAACACATCACTGAACGGCCATTTGCTTGTGGCGATTTTGATGATTGTGCTTTCGCAACTAATCAGGAAAACCACAAGTCATCGCAGAATCATTGCAATCACCATAACCTCAATGTTATAATCAAGTCAGGAAATGAACCGTGTACACACTGCGGGGCACATGTCTCTTACACAGTCTTTCCTTCACTCTCTCTGTGTATGTGTGAAACAGATTACCAGAGGCTGATGACGGTGGCAGAGAGCATCACAGCCTTAATGTTCCCCTTCCAGTGGCAGCATGTGTATGTGCCCATTCTGCCCGCCTCCCTCCTCCACTTCCTGGACGCTCCTGTGCCGTATCTCATGGGCCTCCACTCCAACGGACAGGATGACCGCACCAAGTTAGAGCTGCCGCAGGAGGTACAAGCACACCGCATCGTGTTCCCACATTGAGTTTGAACTTTCTTTATTTGTTCAATATATCCATCTATACCTCTTTGGTGTGAATTTTGGAGGTATCATGGAACGAGATGGCTCTCTTCTTGTGCTGCTCAATACATTTGAAAAAGTCAACAGCAGTGTGTCTTTGCAGAAATCGTGACTCTGTTTCTCAAGATAACCAACAGTCCTTGTTGTGAGCAGTTTCACATAGGAACTGTTTTCGTTCCATATCACTGCACAGAAGAAGCCTGCTCGTTCCGGTGACAGCGTCGGGTGTAAAAATTAATGGCCCTGTAACAGAAACTAGCTTAGCTAGCCTTTTAACGATGAGTGGATGCAGGCTTCCTTCTGTGCATTGACATGGAAAGATTATAGCTCCTGCACGAAATGACTCACAACAGACACTGTGGATTATCCTGAGTAACCAGGTAATCTTTTTTGGAAAGAGACATTGCAATGTGTAGGAGGTATGAGAGGGAAAACCTGTTTTTGATTTTGGACTGAACTGTGAGTGAGCCCTGGTCCTTAATTTTCTTTGTGAGCGTTGACATGCTTGCTTTATCTTGAACAAGCAGGTTTATTATTGTCACACTGCATAGGTCAGGTCTTTGTTGTACTGCTGACACGAGTCACGGTGGACAGTTCTTTCTCTTCTCATTCCTCTTGTGGCAGCATTTTTAAGTGTCTAGTTACTCCAGATATTTTAACCTGCACCGTGCTCTCAATGAACAGGGGAATTTCAAGGTCCTGCTCTCAGCACAGTGTGCCATTTTTCAGTCGTGAGGTAGCTCATTAGGTACAATTCTGTCTGCTTCCCATTGTATATACAGACAGACATTTAATGGGCTGTCAGGCCTGTTAGGCTAATCAGCAGGTTGAGCTGTCAAATCTGAAGGAACATTAAAATAGGCTTTGTAATAGTGTTGTTAGGACTGGACAGACCTGTTAGCTTTGGCACAGGTAGACTTGTAGGACTAGCAGCACTGATGTTATTGTTAAAGCTATTTTTTGTGCATTAGCCTCAATGTTTTTACGCTTCTCATGCTTGCTGCTCGTTTCCTTCCAGGCTAACTTGTGTTTTGTGGACATCGATAACCACTTCATTGAATTGCCAGAGGAGTTGCCCCAGTTTCCCAACAAGCTCGAGTTCATTCAGGAGATCTCAGAGGTGCTCATGTCCTTCGGCGTGTCTCCGGAGGGAAACATTCACTCCAGCGACAGCCAGCCCAAGTACCGGGGCTTCCGGTCCGTCGATATGGTCTCTGACAAGCGCAACGGCAACCTGGCGTCGCCCCTCAACTCCTACCTGCTGAGGGAGAATGAAACCATCGCCAGGCTGCAGGCGCTGGTCAAGAGGACGGGTGTGAGCCTGGAGAAGGTGAGATGTGATGACTTCGCATGAGTTCAAAATGGGCTATACAAAAGATCATGTCCCATATAGTTCTCAGCTTTTACTGTAGACTGTAACGTTGTATAAGACAGAAGATTGATGACTTCACCATGACTGGTCATTTCAGTGATAGGTGTGATCTCAGCATGAGCCATGTTGGTCATCAAGCTTCCCTGATTCCCCATCACTGTCAGTGCATTACTACTTTACAGTATTGCAATAAGTAACAATAAACAAATGGTGGAGACCCTTTTATGCCACACGCTGCACACATTGCATACATGTTGTTGAGAACATGTTTGGTTTGATTTTGAAGATCTTGATAATATTTGAGTAATTATGGGGAATTTTTCCCAAATAATCCTACTGAATATATTCCTCTGTAACTGTCCCTTTTGATAACCCCCATAGGTTCATGTTAATAGAACAATTAGCTAATACAGAGCCACCCACAGCTGTGTGGAGCCTTGACGATGCTTTGCTTCATCAGCTCAAAACATCAACTCAACAGTTTCGTCTGAAATGCTGCCGGTCGATGTATCACAGCCTTGGTGACAGAAATCCTTTTCAAGTCACTGACACCAACAGATGTAGTCAGGCGTTTTTACCGCCTCATCTCCATTCGGCCTTTGGATGAAACACTCTGTCTGAAGACTGATAGAGGGATGAATTAGCTGCTAATTGGAGAAAGCCTCTGTATGTGCAGCCTAATCAGCTTATGCACTGGTGGCCAGCATTAGCTTTCTCTGAATGGATTAGCTCATACTCTGTGTATAGTTTTCCAGCTACGAGGTCATACCTCACTTGCTGATTTCTCTTATCTGAACTCGGTGCTGTTGAGCACAAAGTAGTGATTGAATAGATCCTTGGGTCTTGTCCTTGGACCGGTGGGCCTACTCTACATTGTTGTAGCCCCTTATAGCCGGCATGTGTCCAGCTGACCTACTGACATGCTAAAAATAGAGCATGTGTTTCAGTTTGCTTTCGGTCCTCAATCAAAACCAACGTCCTTGACTTCCTTTCCCATGACCCTGCTGCGTCATCGGCAGCCTGTGACAACAGTCAGATTAGATAACGTGAGAAATATCGACTGTTCTGCTTCTTTTCTTCGTCAGACTTATTCTCACACTCCTTTTTTCTCTCCTCTCTTTATTGCCAAATTTTCCTCTGTGTGTTATTGAATTGTGCAAATCAGCTGGAGGTGAGAGAGGATGCCAGCAGCAATAAGGACGGACGGATTCAGTGTGACGAGGAGGAGCTGAAGATGCACCAGCTCAACATCCAGGTGCGCGAGGTCTTCGCCAACCGGTTCACACAGATGTTCGCAGACTACGAGGTGTTTGTCATCCAGCCGAGCCACGACAAAGAGTCCTGGTTCACCAATCGAGACCAGATGCAGAACTTTGACAAGGTAGATTGTGATAGTTGGTTCGCTAACATCACAGTGCGGAGATTGTACTATCTTTCGATATGACTGTGTATCGCACCTTTTTAAATGTTAAATGTTTGCAGGCCTCCTTCCTGTCCGACCAGCCGGAGCCCTACCTGCCCTTCCTGTCACGTTTCTTGGAGACGCAGATGTTTGCCTCGTTCATTGACTGTAAGATCCTCTGTCACGATGATGAGGAGAAGGAGCACACGCTGCGGGTCTTTGACTCCCGTGTGGATAAGATCCGAATGCTGAACGTCCGCACGCCCACGCTGCGCACCTCCATGTACCAGAAATGCACAAACATTGAAGAAGCAGGTAAGGGGAAAAACAAAGTCCTTGAGATCCTTGTGAGAAATCAGGAAAATGAAAAAGGGTATGGAATAATTGGACTGCTTTTAGAGCATCATATTTTACTGAAATATATCAGTATGCCTCGGCTCTGTGGACCTGTCCATGTCTAGCAATAAATACCTTTAATCCTGAGGAAAACCACAGGTTTTAGTTTGAGAATGAATAGCTTCATCATGATGCGTTAACCTGAGATTGTACGGAAATGTTCAATTACCTGCCATTGTAAAGCTAAAACATTTTCAATTTAAAGTTTCGTGAATGTAATTAAAGAAGACATTAAAAGTACCTTAAAACACCTTTAATTTAATTCCAAATGAGTGTGGTCGAAAAGTAATTTGAAGGTGTAAACTTGTGATAGAGTTCGACATTTGCTCTCTTTAGTTAACTGACTGGTAATTGCTGTCTTGTTCACAGACAACCTGCTTAAAAAACGATATGAAAAAGCCGATTTTGTCGTTCCTGGACCTCATGCCATCGGGCTTGAGGACGACATGACGCGTAATATTTGCTCTCGTTACCTCAAACGTCACTGGGTGGCAGCTCTGCGAATGTGTGGGCAATGCATTGGGTCACTCACAGAGGACTGATGGACTTCCTTTGAACACTAAAAAGCAGAACACTCTACAACAGCATTTTATACAGTAAATTCACGTTTGGAGATTTATGTATTTTATTACTCCATTTACATAGAAGAGCCCCCTGTGAGATCCTACATGCATTGCATACATTTCCATTAACAAGCTTGGTGAAGATAAACAAATCAAACTGATCTGTATGGTGGTGAGCGGATACCGTGCAGCATGCAGGTGAACGGGTGACAAACTATTTTCAGGGAATAAAATCTTTGTACGTGCGAATCGCAGCTTTCATCTTGTGCATGAAACACTTTCTGTTTGTCTATTTTAGGTCTATTGTATTCTTTAAGCTCATGGGTGTGTGGGTGGGTTGAGTATAATCACGCATCAGAAAAATCACCGTCGAAGGCTGCATTCATGGACGAGTCTGATTTGGTTCCTTTATAGAAAAAGAACATCTGTTCTGAGCCTTAATTCTGTCACTTTGGGATCTGTGGGTGTTTGGGAGTAAATGTCTTTTTGGTTTTCGGCTTGCTCTCTTCCCTCTGTCATCAGTCCTTAACTAAAAGAGAAATGACAGAGTCTTTGCCATAGTTATCTTGTTTCTTGACACAATTAGCTACAGAAAATATGAGAATCTTAGTCGAATGTTTGGTGAGATAAGAAAAAACGCAATGGGATATTTCATGTTAGATTAGCCCTTCCATGTGAATGGGAGGGATTTTTCTTTTTGGGATGGTTTTGGGATTCATTTCTGATAACCATCCTTAAGAATCTTCCCATACCATGATGCTTGGACAACTTGCAGATTTCATGATAAGATGGCTGCATTAATTGCTGATATGACGTAATGTCAGAGGCACTTAATTACATATGTATTTACAATAAAAGCTTTAGAATTTGGGCAAATTACCAAGATGTACATGTTGAGAACATCCTGTCATCTTACCGCCAACCTCACATTTCATTTAACCCCGCATCTCCCCCGCAGAGAAAGCAATTGAGATGAGAGTCTCGAAGATCGACCACACCGCCCTGCATCCCCACCTGCTGGACATGAAGATCGGTCAGGGACGCTACGAGCAGGGCTTCTTCCCCCGACTGCAGTCTGACGTGCTCTCCACGGGGCCCACCAGCAACAAGTAAACATCTCGCATTACTGTCACTTCAGTTCTTCTGTAAAACGATCTGTAGTTTATTTGAAATAAACTTTCGCTGTCTTTATTCAGTCCGACTCTCACGATGTTTCTCTATGAAGTTGATCGAGGTTGTTTTGTGTCACAGATGGACCAAGAGGAGCGCTCCGGCCCAGTGGAGGAGGAGGGATCGGCAGAAGCAGCACGCTGAGCACCTTTATTTAGACAACGACCAGAGGGAGGTGAGAGGTCGCCGCGCTCTTTTCCCTTCTCTCAGCTCATTTCCACACAGATTGACTGCTTGAGCTTTGATGTCTCGGTTCATTTTGCATGACCTGTTACTTAACTTTGCTCCCACCATCTTGTCTGCTCTCCCGCCCCTCCCTCTCACACCTCTGGTCACTTGTCTTTCTTTTATTTTTTTCCTTTCCTTTCTTCTCCACCTCTCTCTTGCACTCATTGCTCACACACTCTCAGCATGTAGAGTGTTTGTTTCCGGAGCTGCAGCTCCTGCTGTTTCTTGACTACTACTGGCTCTCGCAGTCCTTCAAGCCCTGTCTAAAGTCGGTGACTGTGGATGTGGTATGTGTTGGTAGTTTGTGAGGCTTTAAGTCGTAACACTGACCTGTTCACCTGTGTGGTCTTTACCTCCCACTGCTTCCTTCACCTCTCAGCAGCCGCGTATGATCTTATAATCCGCGTCACTTTCTAGGACGTGTCATGTTTAGACTTATAAACATGAAATGAAAATGTTGTTATGTGTTTGTGTCAACTGAAGCTCTTAATATTTGTGCTTATTTTTTATTACATCAAGTTTTATTTTAAAAATGAAATTAATCATACTCATCAAGTGCAAATCTTTCAATTTTGTTACCTTTGTAATTCGATTGTATTTCACTACGAGGATCACTGCATGTATACTGATGATAATAATAATTAAAAACTATTCATCAAGCTCAATTCATACATAAAATGCAAAACAAAGTGGATAACATAAAATCATTATGATGATAAAACAAAAGAAGAGAAACATTTTTTAGTCCTCAAACAGCAGGATTAGATGAGATGAAACAACTGAAAGGTAGAAACAATTGAGGAGACAGCTGAAGTAAATGATGTGGAAAAAGGTACAGCAGCACATTGTCTATACAGCCTCTATCACTGGTCAGTGTAGGACAAACTGAACTCCTGTAGTTGTGCTAGTATTCCTTGTTCTTCTTAGAAACCTTCACCAGTGACATGAGTCCACCAGTAAGCTGAGTTGCTTTTTCTGTTTAGCTGAGTGCTGACTGAATCCTCTCCATGTTTCACTAGAAGTACATCCAGGAGGCCAGGAACCTGGGCACGACCATCAGACAGCCCAAACTGTCCAACCTGTCGCCTTCTGTCATTGCTCAGACGAACTGGAAATTTGTGGAAGGATTGCTGAAGGAGTGCAGGAACAAGGTTTGTGTGTAGCTCTACTTTGGTCGAGCTTTGCACATTTTTACATGTGCAGAAAGTCTACACAGCACTTATAATGAGCACTGCGGAGACATGAAGTTAGTGAAGAAACATCATTTGGAGTTATGGCCATCTTTCTAAATGTCTATGTTGAGTTATGAATCATTTTAAAGTGGACGCTGTTCATTTTAAAATACATATTTTATGGAGTCAAACCTTGAAAAAAGTTTCTGCTAATATGAATAAAATATATATAATGCAAATGAAGATATTATTAAAATCAAACCAATTTACTATTTGCTGGTTGAGGCTTAAATCACAAAGGATGAGCCGCTGAAATGACAATAACTAAGCTTTGCCTTACCGTACATTAGTCTTCTATTTTCTCGGCACAAAAGTAAGAAAAAGTCCAATATTATTTGTTTGAATGATTTGTCACCAGAACTTTACGTGTGATTGTTTTTTCCCTGCAGACCAAGCGTATGCTGGTGGAGAAGATGGGTCGGGAGGCCGTGGAGTTGGGTCATGGGGAGGTCAGCATCACCGGCGTTGAGGAGAACACTCTGATTGCGAGTCTCTGCGACCTGCTGGAGAGGATCTGGAGCCACGGGTTGCAGGTTAAACAGGTCAGGAAACAAATGATATCAACACCATCTCACGTGATTGATCCTCCACACCTGGAGGACGTACAGTGCTCTCAGAGATAATAACGACACTAACCTGTGTTTTCTCTTTCAGGGTAAATCTGCCTTGTGGTCCCACCTGCTGCACTATCAGGAGAGCAAAGAGAAGAAAAGTGCAACTCCGGGTGGTTTGGGACCTCCAGGTAAACGCTGAAATCTGTTCACCCGATGAACAAACTTGCATGAAAAGATGAGTGAAGTGCTTAACGTCCTTTTCTTCTACACACCAGGGTTCATTCATGACCCCGAGAGACGCAAATCTGATGGTGGCGTATCAGCCATGGCACCTCTTAAAGTCTCCCTGATCCAGGACATGAGGTGAGGAGGCTGTTGTGGATGTGGGCTCAATAAAGGATGAAGTCTCGCTTGATTTAATCCAGTGTGCACAAAGCTGGTTTAGAAATCTATTAGCTGCTGGTCATTATCAGAAGAAAGCAAATTGGTGTAATACTGCCCCCTTGTGGAAGGCTGTCAAACAGCAAGCTTTAACATTTACCCACACAGAGTTCTCTATGATAACTGTATCTGTGGATCTGCAAAGGATTTTCAGGGGGTCAAAATGAGAAATGATGACCTAGCTAATTCCAGGAAAATCATCTGTAAAAGTCTGTTCAACAACACAAGAACAAATTGACACCTCAGACCTTTTTTTTTTTTTGGTTCAATGACGAAAAGAAATTGTGATCTGATGTTTTAGGCAAACAAAGGCTTCTCTATACAGCAGCTTAGACAGTTTATCAGATGAAAGGGGCATTTTTTTAGTTTATAAGTTAAAGTTTTTAGTTGATTTGTTTTGGAGCAGAAGTAAACTAAACTGCTGGAAAGCAGTGAGTCTTATGCACAATATATATATATTTAAAAAGCAAAAACTACAACTTCTACTTCATCAATTAAAATCTCATCTAAAATCTAAAACGGAAACATCCAAACTACCACAACATAAGTGTTTTATACCACTAGCGTTCTAAAAATCACATGAAAATATAACACAATATTACAGACTTTAAACATCTCACATGTTTATCTGGATGCTACCTACATTAGTTAATAAAAAAAAAACAGATTGATTCTACTGAAATGTCTGCTCTGTCTGATATGTTCTCAGTTTGGATTTGTGTTCTTGTAAAAGAGGAATCACTGTTGCACATATTTTGAGATCAGTATTGTATAGCACGAATCTAATAATACATTTGATTTACCTCACTTGTGAAAATCAGCAATAACAAAGCTTTACAAGGGGCAAAACTGAAGCAAGAACCACATAAAAAGAACAAATGAGAAAATACAATAGCTAATAATGAACTCATACATTCCCATGGACGTACATACCGTGCTTGTGTACATGATCAGAGAAGCACACAGCCACACACGGCCGGGTTAAAATATGAAAGAGTGGCAAAGAGTGGCTCTAAAGATACATGTTTTGTAAATCCATGAGTTATTCCATTTGATTCAGGCTCTGTCCTCTTTTTAAAGTGTTTTGGGTTCTCTTTGCCTTTATTAGATTAGAAATAGTGAGATATGTGACTGGGCATCAGGGGAAAAGCGAGAGGAGGAGACGTGCAGCAAAAGTCCTCTCTCATCAGTGTGACCACTGTCCCAGACCCTCAGGCCAACCTGGTGCCCCCGTTTGCTCAAAATGTTTTACTCTAGTATATTTATATTAAACACTAAGCGTTCAGCGACTTTTAAGAGCTTCTGCAAGACACCTGCACGCTATAACACCATGTGTGTGTGCACGTGTGTGTGTGTGAGAGAGAGAGAGAGAGAGAGAGAGAGAGAGCGATGGGATGCAGACATCACTGTTGTCATGTCATCTACTGCAACCCAGACAGAGTTGAGTAGTCGGGGCTTGTGTTGTGGGAAGGAGGCGCATAACAGCACGTTACTTCCAGCCTAATTATCAGACCCCCCGCCAGTCTGACGGAGAAAAGAGGAGGGGTCAACTCAGGGTGCTCAGAAGAAACCATCGGTTAGCCCGTAATTAGGTTGAATAATTGATAATATTGTCTTCACAGACGGCAAATATTTTTACTAATTAGCCTTGTTTTTAAGCTTATTAGAGATTATCTGTGCAACCCTGTGTTTTTTTTTTACCGAACAGATAAAAGATAACATTGAGTATACGAGATGCTTTCCTCCGTTGCCATGGGGATGACAAGTGAAAAGTGGGTTACTTGGTGTGAGCGAGCGTGGAGGGTGGAGACGGGGAGGGGGATGGATGGTGGAGGAGCTCTTAACAGGCGAGCTTATGGCACAGGTGGAGTGGAAGGGAATGTGTCTGGACATCAGAGGCATGATAGTGGCTCCGAGCGATGACATGGGACCGAGCGTGTGGTTTAAAATGCCACAGCAGAGGCGCGCTGAGCCGTTTGTTTGGTCACGAGAGCGACTCGCAGGCGGGTCATGTTGGGGAAAGTCAGACTTACTGCATGATATAATATTTATACAAGTCTGAGGCTGAGAATAACATTTATAGTGCTGAGACGATTTGCTGGTTAGGCGAGTGTAAGAAAACAATTGGTAGTAATTCTGATAGTCAAACATCCACTTCTTAGATTTTCTTCTTTTCTCTGGTTTCTCGTTGGGTTTTGCATTGTTCTTCAGGGAAAACAACACATTTTATGACGTCACTTTGGGTTCATACAAAACTGGAAAATGCTTGATGTAATATTGTTTAGGATTATGCTTTGAATTTAAGTATAGTCCTTGAAATATGTTTGACTTTCAACATGATCACTTGTTTCATCTTCACAATCACTCTTGTAAATGTCATATTTGTTTATTTCTTGGAGTTGAAAAGAGTGAGCATATAATCATCATTATAAAGTGCATAAAGTTCATATGAACAGCTGGTAAAGTAAACCAAGTGACAATGTGGAAAGGAATGAGGAATTATCTAAACTTGATTTCTTTGTCATGCGATAATAAAGGCTTCATGAGTCTGGAAATTGTTGGTTTAGGAACCTTGAAAGTGCTTGAATAGTTTTTCAACTTTGCCCTTAAAAGGCTGTATGAACCCTGTATGTTATAGACTCATCAATAGACTATGTAATTTAACAGTTTATCAAAAGATAGCTCAAAGATCCATGTGCGCTAAAAATAATAATAAGACATTTGTGATTCTGGCCCATCCTTTGAAAAAAGCCATCCCGATGTTTGTGTTTGTGTCTGAGCTCCTCTGAACCTCTCAACCCGTCCGTTTATTTTTCAGACACATTCAGAACATCAGCGAGATCAAGACAGACGTGGGTAAGGCCCGAGCCTGGGTCCGCCTCTCCATGGAGAAGAAGCTGCTTTCCCGACACCTGAAGCAGCTGCTTTCAGACCACGAGCTGACAAAGTGAGCAAGATGACACAAAAGTCAAACTGTCACCACAACAGTAAAAAACGACCTCTGAGTTTCTCTTCCAACCTCTTGTGTTTTCTTATCCTGACCTTCTGTCTGTGTTTCTGGAGGAATGTCTGTCGCATATGAAATTAAGATGACACGTGATCTACCCATTTATAAAACATTAACTCTTTTGAAATCACAAAGCATCATACATTTGTCCACTGCCGCGTAAATATTTTACAGCCTTCTGCATAATTAATACCTGAGTGGTGAACTGGGTCGGGGGGCGGGGCTTTCTGTCTGCATTTTGTGACCTTACCTTATCATTTGTTCTACCTCACATCAAACGGAACTCACTTTGTCATCCATTTGAATTATGATTGATAAATCATCATGCTGATGACACAGTTGAGGAACTTCACTCTTCGAAAATAACAAATACAATTGAATTGTGATAGTCTAAGCATTAATATTTGTTTTGTTTTTTTTACTTTCCTCGAACAATCTTCTTTGTTCTTTTAGGAAATTGTACAAGCGATACGCCTTCCTCCGCTGTGACGATGAGAAGGAGCAGTTTCTCTACCACCTCCTGTCCTTCAACGCTGTTGATTACTTCTGTTTCACCAACGTCTTTACAACCATCAGTGAGTGCTACTTGAATTGCAATCAGCCCGAACATACCGGTCACAGTGATTTTATCTGACATTTGTATATAACATTCTTCTCCCTCTCCCAGTGATCCCCTACCATGTGGTGGTTGTTCCCAGTAAGAAGCTGGGTGGCTCCATGTTCACAGCCAACCCTTGGGTGTGTGTCTCTGGTGAGCTGGCAGAGACCGGCGTCCTGCAGGTCCCCAGAAATACTCTGGAGATCACTTTTGAGGTTGGTGATAATTCCTGGATAAAGGTTAATAAGTCCACTCTGTTACAACTTGGACCATAAAGTGCATTCGTGTGGTGTCGGAATAATCGGAAAAATGAGCTCCCGAGTGGGAAAATTCATGAGAACGACCAGTCAGGGAAAAGCAATTTTAAAGGGGTTTTAGGAAATGTACTTGTCTGTATATAAAGCTTCAAACACAGATGGTCAGACGGTTTGGGTAATGATATTTTACCATTTTCTGTTGTTTTCTCTTCCAAAGGGGTTAGTTTGGAATGGAAATATGCTAACTCTTTAAAACCTTTGTGATCATCTGACCGCTCGTCTTCCATTTTGCTGATCAAAAATGATCACCAAAATTTAAAAAAAGAAGACCAAACCACAACTATTCTTTAACAGAATTAGCTAATATTTATTTCGCTCTCTCTCTCTCTCAGTGTCAGAACCTGGGCAAGCTGACCACAGTGCAGATGGGTCATGACAACACAGGGCTCTACGCAAAGTGGCTGGTGGAGTGCGTCATGGTCCGCAACGAGATCACGGGGCACACTTACAAGTGAGCACATCCTCTGAGGGGAAATGTACCTGCTGCAGTGTTGTTTTAACCACATGGGTCTAAAAAAAAAATTTACAAAACGTGTTTCATTTGTGCAGGTTTCCGTGTGGTCGCTGGTTGGGGAAAGGTGTGGATGACGGCAGTCTGGAGAGGATCCTGGTGGGAGAGCTGATGACTCCCAGCACGGAGAACGATGAGAGGATGTGCCGCACGCCCCCGATGCAGCAGTCCCCGGGGATGATGAGGAGGTTTGTTACCATCTCGCCAAACAGCAAACCAAGTAAGTTACTCAAAACCGCGTAACCATAAGCCCTACGTTACAGGCGTGTGTGGATTCTGTTATATTCTAGCTGATATTAGAAACTTTTTGTACTCACTGATACTTGAAGCTTTGTTTTTTTATACCTTGACTGCTTAAAGTGAAATTGCATGATTGCAAAAACCCAGTGACAAATAGATAAAACCTGGATGGGGATTTTTCCTCGCTTTGTGCTTGTATTGTCTCACAGAATCTTTGTTTGCCTTTTTCGTCTCTGCAGAGCTAAACACAGGTCAGATCCAGGAGGGAGTGGGAGAGGCCATCAATGGGATTGTGAAGCACTTCCACAAGCCGGAGAAGGAGGTGAGAGACGGCAGTCTAGACAGGCCCCGACATGTGGTTCTATTATTCATTGCAAATGAAGTATAGCAGCTTTCTGCTCTGGTGGTCCCCAAGAGCCCCTCAGTGTAGCTGCGGGCTCTGAGGTTTAATTCATAGTGTTAAAACATATTAAAGCAGAGTTCTTCTTGATTTTCAGAAATGTATATCATTCTTGCTTAGTTTTTCTGCTCTGGAATGATGCACGTTATTGTCTCTGATTCGGATGCACTAATTCTACGCACCAACACTGCTAATTATTACTTATTAAAGCACATGGAGTGATGTTTCCAAATCAAAGGAGATCCCTATTGAAGATTTGTAGAGTGCACAGTAGCTTATCTGTTGATTACAGGTTGTAGGAATCATTGCTTGTTCAGCTCAGCACAGAGGATTTTCTTTTGACAGGGAAATCCCCTCCACCTCTGCTCCACCTCTGTACAGTACCAACATTAACCATGTAGAGTGGCTGCTAAGAATACAAATTGTCCTATAAAATATTTTCTCCATGAGCTCTAAACATAACATTCAGTGAACTTAAATGCTGTTATGTATTATAATGATTCATTAGACACCCGTTAGAGATACCTGTGTCCAGTTAGTCAGGTTCCTCTTCAACATACTGGGAAGTATATTTGTTTTTTTTTATCTGAGAAGCTGTTAAGAGCTATACCTAGAAAGTCCTCCTTTAAATTGTCCTCCAGCCTCATAATCACTTCTAACTAAATGCATTTTCCTGTTGTTTTTGCTCTCCACAGAGAGGCAGCCTGACCCTTCTCCTCTGTGGGGAGTATGGCCTCGTCTGGGCTCTGGAGCAAGTTTTCCAGCATGGTTTCAAATCACCCCGACTCTTTAAGAATGTCTTCATCTGGGACTTCTTGGGTAAAGACTTATCATTACCATCTTAAACTACCTCAGCTCGTAAAGTGATACTCCACCAGAATCTAAATATTTTGACTTTGGACTGGAATTTTTATCAGATGGTGGTGGGTGACTGAAACAGATTTTCATATTACTCAATCAATTGATGACTGTTTTTTGATTGATTAAATTATTATTTTTTTGCTTAAACAGAGAAGTCCCAAGTGTACTTTGAAAGTGCTGAGCAGCGGGAGGCTACTCCGGATGAAAACTGGCAAACCAGAGTGCGCCACTTCTGCCGCTTCATGCGCGCCATCAACAACACGTCCCGAAACATCGGCAAGGATGGGAAGTTCCAGATGCTCGTCTGTCTGGGTGCAAGGTAGGCCGGCAGCACTTACTAACCTGCAGACGAGTCTGCTGTGGCAATGTGCTTATTCTCTGTATCTTCATCATAAGCTGTTAAAGGCACACTATGCAGGATTTGTTGCTGTTTGTGAGCACACCATTCAAAGTTGAAAGGATTGGCGTTGGTGGCGGTTATGTTCTAATAAAAACAAATAGACACACCGCCAGACAGTCTTTCAGATTTTGTATGATTGTAGCCAAAGCGCACGCCTCATCTTGTCTGTTGTTTGCCACTCTGCTCTGCCTGTCCGTGTGTGTGTTTAGCTCAGCCCCGCCATCACTCAAATAGGCACACAGAGCTGCAGCTCTTTATACATCCAACAGAGACAGAGACAGAGAGCAGAGGAGAGAGAAAGAGACAATGATGTAACCTGGTTGCTACACTATTATTCGTGCACACTGTCATTGGCTTGGGGCGACACACCACTGCGTAATATTCCTTCAGCGTACAACCATAGATCAAGTTAAAGCCCTTAGGATACAAATCAATCCTTCCTGCTGAACTTGTCTGGTTGAGACACTGAATCCCTAACAGAAGCTGATGCACTGCTCTATATCTGACCCTGCATCCTGACCTGAAAGGGGTCTAGTGAAAAATGATCTCTCCTGAGAGGATTCTTGAAGTATCAGATATTTTATTGGTTTCCTCCAGTTCCTTCTCAAAGCTGAGGAGTGTTTGTGGCTTTGCTTTTACAGTAAGTGTATATAATGATGCAGTGATTCTTATGTCAATGGACAACTGTGTTTTTATCCTTTATGTTCTATTTATGACTCTCTCTTTTATACAAAATAGTAGCAGTGCAACAAGTAATTTAGTAAATATTAGTTTGACAGAAAATTGATTGGCAACAATGTTGATAAGAGATTGTTTATGTCATTTATCAAGCAAAAAAACCAGCAAATTAATTCTTCCACTTTTCAAATGTAGGGATTTGATGTTGGGTTGACACCAGTTGTGTCTGCATTTTCTTCGTCTCTCAGGGACCATTTGCTGCATCACTGGATCGCTCTGCTCGCAGACTGTCCAATCACCACTCAGATGTACGAAGAAACT
Organism: Diplodus sargus; assembly: GCA_903131615.1. Lineage (NCBI taxonomy): Eukaryota > Metazoa > Chordata > Actinopteri > Spariformes > Sparidae > Diplodus > Diplodus sargus. The sequence goes on from CAEMYA010000013.1 coordinate 567,400, forward strand.
GCACTGATAAAAGACCGCTCGTTGGTAAACTCTCTGATCAGAGTACTACAGACTCTGCAGGAGTTCAACATCACCCTGGAGGCTTCGCTTGTCAAAGGTGTCGGGATCTAAACTGAACCCACTTCACATCAGTTGTACCACCTGACCGGGAAGATCGCTGGGGACCATGGCAAAAGAATAACTGAACCTTTTATATGCAGGAACTGACTTGAACAAAAGGACTTTTTCTGGCTTATATTAAAGCTACTGTTACATTTGCCATATATTAAGTGCAATGAGCCTTTCAAGATACGTTGTTATTTTTATCCTCAATGATGTTGCCATTAGATGTTAAAAATATGTTTTCTATTATGAACCATGATTTTCACATTTATTGACCTACTTGTGCTATAATGTTCTATTGAAAGCTAAATATTTTCATTGTTATCATGAACTGCTGACAATGGCTATATTTAAGGGAAAGTGAGGATCAAAAACTGTTAATATATTTTCAGAGATAAAACAGTATTATTTTGTTAAATCAGTCAAGTTGCTTGCTCTGTTGTCAACTCAGATTCCATTGTCATTACGCAGAGCTTAAAGCAAATGATGTAGAAGTATGCTTTATAAGTATGTGTATGACAGGGGGTTTGTAGTGTGGACGATGATTCACCTACACAGAAATTAAAAAAAAGGCTGTTACATTCTGCCTTTTCCCTGGGAAATGTACTAGTATGCAGATCTTTACATGGAATACCTTTAGCAGAGGAAATGACCCTTCTTGCATGATAATAAGACTGTGTGGCACAAGCCTGTATCCAGTGACGGACAGTACATTCAGTTGAATAGATAAAAAATACCCAGAGTCTTTGGTTTGTCCTCCCGGCTTTTCTGTACAAAGTGGATCACAATTACAGCCTTCATGTAAATACCTCCAACCAGCCCTTTCCCCTAACGCCACGCCAGTCCTTACACTACATCTATCCTCTTCTCTGAACAACAACAGTGTGATGATCTGTGTAGACTCCTCGTGATAAAGGATGATCCCCTGCTTCCTGTGTGAGGAGGCAAAAGGACATCTTGTCCCCCCCCCTTCCTGATTTTGTCATCATGGTTTCTTGCTATGCAATATCCACAAGAGAGAAAATTCAGCCCCTTGGTCTCTCCATATCGGGCTGTTTTGAGGTGTTACCTGGCCCTCCTCTGTTACATACATTGACCTTAGCAGTGCAGAACAAGAGATTTGATATGTGAAGGACTGTTTTTTCTGTGCCAACAACGTCTGGAATGACTGTGTTGTACTCGTCTGTGTACGACCCACACATGAGCATCTTGGGAGATATATATTTTTGTTTTCCAGTACTGTTGTACATTTATTGACATAGCTGTGTAATGTAGTGTTTACTAAGTGAGCAACAGTGTACAGTGTAAAAATATATTAAGAATAAAGCATCTGTAATGCATTAAAGTGGATTTAATTGTATCAGAGTTTACAGTTATTCATTAATATATTTATATGTTCAGCCAAGAAAATGTAGTTCACTTTGAAAAACAACTTAAGCTTCTTAGATGTGAACATTTACTTTACCTTTGGCCTCTGGACTATGTTTAGTATGGCTATGGCAACTACTAATGCAGTTTTACTCCCCCACATTTATGTGATGACTTATAATAAGTTACTAGTCACTTTGGAGATAACATTTTAAAATGTATTTAGTTCATCAGCAATCAGTTAAACATTTACATTTATGACAACATAAAGACTACAAAATACTGATTCAGATAATCAGAAAAATGCTGAATATCAGATATAATAATCAGTCGACCCACAGTATACAGTGTACATGTAAACATATGTACAATGTACTTTTACTTGTAGGTCTTCTTTTGATATGTGGGTTTATTGCCAGAAAATGACGTTTGATACTTGTATATAGTGGTTAATATCAGATACTGGTACTCAAGTACTATTCATATTTTAACACAATATCTTTACTTTCGCCACTATGTGAACATGTTATTTGGAAAATGGGGACTTTCTCACATTTTTTGGATCAAATTACTTTTCAAACGATTGTAATGATATGCAGATTAATAGATAATGAAAATAAGTGTTAGCTGAAATGAGTCTATTCTACGCCTTATTTTGCCCGCTTTAGCGTTACTTTGTGTTTATCAAACACAAAATATCCTAATATATATAACCCATTTTATTATACTTGAAAGGTAACCGTTTAAACATTGACAAGCGGGTCATGGACAGATTTATACTCCAAGCTGGATGTGCTTTCTCAGCTGAGAAAATGTCAACAAACTCTTCGCGCCATGTCACATAGCTGTTTTTCTTTAAAGCCTTGAGCCAGGTGGATTCTGGGACTCTGAGTTTAAAAAGAAGGCCGTTAACAACTGTGACGGTGTGGCGATCTCCCGCTCTTTCACTACGCCTCCCATCATTCATATCTTCTGGAGCGCACGCGAGGGCGGCAGCGATTGGTCGAAACAGGTTCAAACTCAACGGCTGCACTCCTTATATGGTCATTGTACGCTCAGCCCTTTCATTCCTGCTTTTTATGCAAATCACATTCTAATGGCCAGCTGTATGCATTAGTAGTAAGAGCATGCGCAGTGCGTCCAAAGAATACGGCGAAGATTCAAAGTTTTTGTTCAGTAAGTGCATCGTTATTTCTCTTGTAAAGAAATTACATTTGTGGAATTTTAGTGATTTGTTTTGTGGGGTTAGACTGATCGTAAGGTGCGGTGATCTTTACCTGACGTGTTCGTTTCCAGTTGTTGCGAGGTAAATGTACAAAGACGGAGCGACTCGACAATGGGATAACGTGGAAGTGTACGAGAGCGTGGCGTGGTAATGGTAGCAGCGTCGGCTAGCTAGCATGCTAACAGCTAACAACAATGAGCCATATTTGGCGCTCTAGCGGGCAAAAGTTAACATTTAAAGGGAAGGACGGATTCATCGCAACTTTTCGTATTTTATACAAAATATGACAACACAAACGACTGGCACCAAGTTGATAGCTGTGTTTTGTAAAACACGCGTGTTTCACACAATTCTTCGAATAGCCCGGTAGCTTTTTGTTTCTTGACTTCAGAAAGCGCTCCTGCCCGCTTTTTGTTTCGAGTATTGGCTGCAAACAAGTCTATGGTTGAACAATGCCTCGCTTCAGATATATTTATTGTGTTTGTGCTTACAAATTCACGAAGTTTCCAAGGTATTAACAAGCATTCAGAAAGGTAACATTGGCGTCAGTTAACGATGGTAAAACGCTATGTTGTGGGTGTAACGTATCTGTGATTGACCTAACGCTACGTTCAACCGTGCGAAGTGTCTGAAAGTTTGAGAGCCTCACTCGGTCTCTTTTTACGTCAAAACTAGCTTTGAACATACTTTATGTTTGAATACTGTGATTCTTTTCCAAATCAACCTTTAACATCAGGTTATAACGTCAGCGTGGTGTCTGTTTTTTGATGTTTTGGTGTTCCCGCGACTTGGCTTTTAAATGCAAAACATAACGTTACTCGAGTTTTGACGCTTTAAACAGGTTAGTTTAGCTTTTTTTCAACTTGTTTGCTCAGTTTAATGGATTAAACCTCCATCTAATGGATGAGTTTCATGCAGAAATGTGTTTAAATGATGGGTTAAGACGTGATTGTGTATGTATGTGTGTGAATGCGTTCAGGGACCGCCCCCTCTCCGTAGTAGAAAGCACAACTGTCTGCAGACATCCACGGAGCTCATCACGAGGACTGAGACCATTTCTGATCTTTTGTTTTCCGTTTTCAGATTTTTTTTTGCCACAGCACTGACCAACAGATAGACTATGTTTGGCTTTCATAAGTCAAAGATCTACCGGAGTAACGACGGCTGTTGCATCTGCAAGACCAAGTCCTCCAGTTCACGTTTCACAGACAGCAGCCGATATGAGGAGACGTTCAGGCTCTGTTTTGGGTAAGAGCTCCCATTCATTCATGTTGTACAGTTCGTATAGTGTTAATCTGTTTTTTGCTTGTGTGCATGTGATTTGAGATTAAAATAATGCACTAAGTGTTCAAC
>CAEMYA010000013.1:571515-599394 GCA_903131615.1 Diplodus sargus
AGACATTTGCAATGCCTGTGTGTTACTGGTGAAGAGGTGGAAGAAGCTTCCTAATGGCTCCAAGAAGAACTGGAACCATGTAAGTGATGTCAGACAACACAGCGAGAATCTTTTCTTATTCATTGTGGGCCTTTAATTGACATTACTTGTGACCTGGCTCAGGTGGTGGATGCCAGAGCTGGACCAGGCTTCAAGGTGACAAAACCCAAGAAGATGAAGAACAGTGATGGGAAGAAGAAAAGCAAGCTTAAGAAGCTGCACAAGTTAAAGAGACAAAGTAAGTTGTTAAAAGATATTAGAATGCCAGACGATTTGATTAAAATGAAGACTTAAGTACCCAATATTATGGTCAGACAATGCGTGCAGTTTAGCTGTCAGTGAGGGGTTGGGTTCTCAGCCCAAACTGACAGGCTAATTAAAAATTGACTGTATAGCAGCATCTTGTGGCTCTTTTTGTTAGGGCAGACATGCACTACGCAAAATTAGTAAGGGATATTCGATGTAGTTGCATAAATGCATGTGCATGGATATCTAAAAAGTCTGATATGTGTTGCATTATTTTTTTTTGGCCCAAAAATAATCTCAAAACACAGAATAAAAATTCTGATGTCACAGAATAAACAAGTAAAACAATAAAATATCCATAAATTAATTTTGAGTAGTGTAATTTACGGTCGGTGTCCTAAGGCGTGCCTTGGATTCAGTGAATTCAGTTAAATAGCCAGTTTTCAGATAAATGTGTTGCATACATTCTTATGGAAAATACCAGATTCCAGCATCTATAATGTGGATGTTTTTATTACTTTGGGCACTTTAATTGTTTACAGACATTGTGTATAGACAAAAAAAATTAATTCAACTGATAGATGTTGACCTTGGTCAAATTTTGTTTTTGGTGACCTACTTTAACACTACCTTGAATTTTATTTATAAAAAAGAAATCCCCCCCCAAATATTAACACCTGCTGAATTTACCAGCTATTGTCCCTTTTCTGCCCAGTAATAAATCATGGTTGAGAGGGAACTGTTTTAACAAAGTCAATCTCAATGTTTAATTATTTATTTTGTTGTTTTCCAAGCAGATTCAGATGCCCACAGTACGACCTCCAGTGTGTCTCCTGCGCAGTCACCCAGTTACAGCAACCAGTCAGACGATGGCTCAGACATCGAGTCCAAACAAAGACGCACGACTCCCTCCATCTTCTCCTTCTTGGATCGTTTGTACTGGAAAAGGTAAGCGACTGCTGTTTGTGGGATAAATTTATTAAACTTTTGGGAGTGCTTCTTTTTTTTTTTCCCCAATATGATAACGCATTTTTGTTTTTGTTTTCATCTTAGGCAAAAGGTGTGCTGTGGGATTGTCTATAAGGGCCGGTTCGGAGAGGTGATTATTGATCCCCGACTTTTCAAGCCCTGCTGCAGTTCCAAAAAACAGAAGACGCTGGCGTCCACGCAAGTGGCCGCACACCTTCCAGACACACTTCCACCACAACTTCCAGAAGATGTGAAAGAAAGCTGGTGATTGCTTTTATTGAATCCCCCCTGTAGGGTTATCCAAGGCATCCCCGCCTGGATTTGTCTCCAGTGGCAGACCTCCCCAATTCCACTCCAACTATATCTGTTAGTTAGATGTTTCCTTTCTTTTGTAATATTACTTTTTATATGGGTATTTTTTTAAATTTTGTATAGAGTTGATTTTCTTTTTTATAGAAAGGAAAAAAAGAAAAAAAAAACTTAAGGGCATTAGTGTTATTTATAGGATGAGGAAGAAAATTTTGTTAAGGCTCCGTTTCTGATTCTGAACTATTTCTGTTTTATTTTGTACTGATCAACGTTTGTGAGAATATTGTCACTTTTTCGTACATATCAAGACTGTTCTATTTTTTCATAATTTTTCCAAGTGTGCATATGACACCAGCTATTCTAATAACAGCTTTTTTTTTGTGTGTGCGTGGGCGTATGTTTGTGTGTATGTGTGAGACTCTTCAACATGTTGCTGCAATGTTTTGTCTTATCTGTCCAAAAGTATGAGTCTGTAGGGTCTTTTAGTGCACAAATTGGTTACACCAGGGACCATTAGTACAACTGTTCTCAATGAACGTAATGAGCTTTTAATGTGTGTATAATCTGACATTCACAGCTTAAGCATGCCAGAAGTTTAAAACACTCCATGCATGCAGTACATTCCTCTGCTCTCTGGAATGACAAAAGTGATTATTTATTTCTTTTGTACAGCCTCCAATGAAATGACAGTGCATGTTGTAAAGCAAATGTTTTTAATATGAATTTTGTAAATACACAGTGTTTTGGCTCTTGGTACATCCAAACCTTTTTAAAATTACAGAATGGCAAACCACTACTTCTGTAAAAATTAGAAATTTGAGTGTCTGAATGGTGCTGAAATGTGTACTTTTACGCTAAACCAGTTAAGTTTTAGCACATTATGACAACTAATTTTCTCAAAGGCATTTCTCTACAGGCATGCAAAGCTGTAGCCTATGCTATGTTCGGAAATATGTGTAAACTGCAGGGAAAGCTATGTGCTTAATTGCTGCAATATTCCTTAGGTTTGATTGCTAATGGCTTGCAATGGTCAGAAGCTGAACACACAGGAATCATGTGACATGTTTAATGGTTATGCTACATTTTTGGCAAAGAAGTGCTGTTAGAGAAAATGTGTTTGTGATTGTCATTGTTGTGATTTATCTTCAGAAGCAATTGTCAAAGTTCAAACTATGCAGACGTTTTGAATGTGAGAAGTGCTCTGGGGGTTTCTGTCACTTTCACTAATAAAGTGCAAAGTAATGGATCCTTATTCAACCAAATTGGCTTGTAAAAAGCATCTGATATTTCAGCAATAATTTTACACTTTCCTACTCACAATTCACAATTGTCTCAAGATATTTCTTATGTCATGTTAACATAATGCTCAGTTTGCACAGTTTTAACCACGGTGCATACTGTCTCAAATTATTACTGCAGTGACAACGGTTGTTTTTTCTTTTTGTTACATTACTGTAACCAATCACACACTTCATGAATTGACAGGCAATGCTCTATAAAGTTGCTTAATATATAAATATTTCTGCGGCAGGGTAGTTAAAAGCTGAACATGTTTAATGATTCTAATTAAAAGGAGAAATGCTGCTCCCTTTTTCAGCTGGGAAAATAAGCTTGTTTTTGTCCTTAGGGAGTTGCCATATTTTTTTGTTTTTGTTTTGCGAGGTACATTTTGGGATGTGAGATGTGCCTTAATGAATTACCTGACCTTTTCATTATGATTATCACGTAATTTATATTTATTTATTGCAAAACTTTTTCTTTTTTCTTTTTTTTTACTGAAGTTTTGATAATTGGTGTAGAGCCTTTCAGAAAGTCTGATTTTAATTTTGTGCACTTCCTTTGAACATGCAATGTAGATGTTTTTAATGCTTTTTTTGTATACTGTACCACAAAGTAGATCTGTATTGTAATAAAAGAATTGAAAGAAAAATGTGCTTGTGATATTTGTTGGAGCCTGTAGGTGGTGTACACGAGCTACATACAAGGATGTAATGAACAGACATTGGTGTGGCTGACATTACTTGAGTCTTTTATTTGCTGTTATATCATTGAATTGATTTATGGGTGTTACACTAATTCTGTGACCGGGGTAGGAACTCGTGTGTATTGCTACTATGCAAGTTTTTATCATCTTTAAAATCTCCATCTTAAATGAAAATATAATAAATAGGAGTTATATATTATATATATATATATAGAAACAAATTTGTGAGTCAAAACAGTTTTTCTTAACAGTTAAAACCAAATTGGACAGTCGGAGGCGCCATTTTGATAGAAGCTTTTTAAATAGAGGACAAGAACCTCACAGAATGTGGTTCGTCACAGAATTAGCTTAATGTTAGGTGTTCAGGTAGGAAACCTGTTTTTTATTTGTATAAAAGCACCACTATGCATGGAAACACTAAGGTAGGACAGAAATTAGTCATGTTGAAGACCTTTGACTGCTTTGGAAGTAACTTGGGAAGGTAACGTTATCTGTCACCGCTTCTATTAAGGAGATTTTGAAGGCAACAAAACCTAACTTTTTAGGAGGGAAATACGACGTTCTTCATTGTGTAATGTTGTTTTTCGTAGTATATGTGTCCGCTGCTAAATTCGTCATTTTCTTCACAGTGTTATGTTATATGACTGTCAAAATAAACACGTTTTCTGTGGCTTGAGTCGTTTTCAGAGCCGTTATAGAACCGATAAACGTGTGTTGCCTAGCAACCATGTTGTTTGGCTAACGGTAATTACGCTCTTCGGACTAGCTAGTTAGCTAGAAGTTAGCTATGAGCTAACCAGACGCCATTAACGGCATGATGTGTGGTTGTGCTATGTGTGTTTGGTCTTTTTTTTCACTGGTGTTTGCCAGAGTAGACTTTAATACATACACCAAAGGCCATGTTTACAGAGTTGAGTCTTTAAAATAACTCAATTAAGTCAGGTTCACAAAAGGAAATCCGACCAAAGCTTTCAAAATAAAACCCTCTTCAGTGCAGTGAAGTTGTAACGTTTTACGCAAAGTCTCCTCACTTCCGGTTGTGCACTGGCTATCTGACCGACTTGACGCCCCTCTTCAAAAGCCTTTTTTTCCACTCTAATGTGTACGCGCACGCACGCTCTCATTCTTGCTCGCGGAAACACACACACACAGACACACACACACACACACACACACTCACTCACTTACTCACTCCTTTCTCTTTTCAAAAGCCCCTTGTGAAGCAGATTGACAGGCTAGAATGAAAATGAGGCGGACGCTCGGTCACGACTTCAGTGCGTACGCGTCCTTTTGAGAAGACCTCTAAACTTGGATCATATCACCATGGGAGCTATTTGGGCTGCAAGGGACTTTTGTTTGTTTTTGCTCTTGTTAAACAGTCGCCAAAACACAGCGCTTCCAGAGATTCGAGGTGGGACTGTACTGAGTGTGTGAGCATGTGTGTGTGTGTGTGTGTGTGTGTGTGTGTGTGTGTGTTGTGTTTTCCAGTCGTGGAGAGTGCTACTTTTACGCACGCTTTCAGGAGTGCGCTCTTGTCGTTTCCCGAGTGGTGATTTTAACTTTTTCTCTTAGTTTGTATTTGTGCAGCTTTATACAAATAACTGTTTAGGTGGGGAAATTATGTGCTCCTTAGTTTTTAAAACAAGTTTTGTTTTTTAACTTATTAACTTCAGATTAGTTTCCACTGGATCTTTAAAATGACCTGCTGTAGGCTACAATTAGTATGGAAGGTTTATTTTTTAAGTCTTTGTGAGTTAAATCAGAGTTCTTTTGCTAATCATCTGTTGTACATTCTTACAAGACATGACACTTAAACAGCATATATGTTAAATGTCGTACTATTTGAATCATTAAACTATGGGAATGTGTTTTGGTAATCATGACATATAAGACCCATATGGATTTCAGCAGATCCATGTGCAGAGGGAAGTGATGGCTGTCACATTGATGCTATTTGTCAGACTACCCAAGGCTCATACAAGTGCACGTGCAAAGCAGGCTTTAAAGGAGATGGAAAACACTGCGAAGGTAATTTGTCTCCTTTTTGTTGAGCTGTTTGTTTCACATTTATATCTGCTCACCAAAACCTCCACATTGTCAAAGTGTCACAGTGTTTGTATGTTTCGCCTCACATTTTGAAAAGGTTGTCTGTAAAACCAAATAGCAGTTTGTAATTATCATATAATAACTTTCTTTTATAGATTGTGGCATCTTTTCTAAATTCCTGGAATTTTCTCTTTTAAATCTTATTCCTCCATAAAATAATAATAATAATAGTAATCATAATAAATACAAAAATAATATACAAGCTATATCCTCCTAATGTGTCCCAGTTCTTTTTCTTACTGCTAAAAAATAACATTTTACATTGTAACTTTCTGATGAGTAGTTGAACTTTCATATATGTGGTGTTACTTCACAGACATTGATGAATGCGACTTGGAGTATAATGGTGGCTGTGTACATGAGTGCAACAATATACCAGGCAACTACCGCTGCACTTGTTATGACGGATTCAATTTGGCACATGATGGACACAACTGTCTCGGTAAGCTCAGCTTTAAACCTCTCAGTAAATAAGCTTTTATGATAGACGGAGAGCTTGAATCATTGGCTCTGATTGTGAAGATTTCATATTTGTGTGGGCTGCATGTGAAGTTTCTCACACTCACTCAGATGTCTTTTCTTGAACCCTAACTTTTCAAATGAAGCCTCATACAAACAGTTTTGGTTTTGTTCGTGCAGTATTTGAAAGATATATAAATATTTATGTCTGAAATTTGATTTGAAAAAACTTTATTTCATGTACAGTGTTTATAAACACCGCAGAAAACAGCCTTTTTTGATTTACATGAGTTAAACGTTAATTTGTGAACATAAAACATAGTTTTTCCAGAGTTCAGTAAACACTGTTAATCAATGCAATTAATCCACTGTCCTGTAGATGTGGATGAATGCAAGTTCAACAATGGTGGGTGCCAACACACTTGTGTCAATACCATGGGCAGCTACGAGTGCCGCTGCAAAGAGGGCTTCTTCCTCAGTGACAACCAGCACACATGCATCCACCGCTCTGTGGGTGAGTGTACAACATGCACACTTCTGTAAACAGCACTTGCACCTGATATTCAATTTTAAATGTCATTCAAAATGTCTGGAGGAAGTGAAATTTATAAAACAGTTTATCAGTTTGTCTTATGCATGTGTTTGCGAATGCTTGTATCTGCTAATTGCATTAAGCTGTGTAAAACAGAGAATTATGTATAAAATGTTCGAATATTCACATAGAAATCTAAGATTGACGGCACAATGAGGGATGACAGGTTCAAGCTGGCTCCCGTCACTGAGCTTTTATCTGCAGCATCAACATGCTGTGGGAAAAGGATCTCTATGTCCCTGAGAACAAAATGAGTTAATAACTGCAATACTCAGGTCTGCGTGGTCTATGTCACAGATTAGTCTGTGCCTTTGTTTTGTCATCTTGACTGAAGTCAACTTAAATGCAAGTACTTTCCACTCCATTGGTTCTTGACAATCCTTTTAAATCCTGTGGACCTGTCTACTCAGCTGTGACCATCTATATAAATGGTGCTTCAACTCATCGGATTTTTCAGCTAGAGAGTATTATTTAGTATGTTGTAGATACTAGCAGAGTTTTTTTCTACAGGAAATGAACTTTTAATCAACTTTCTATTCCTCTCTGGAAGTGCTTAAGATAAAGTAGCGGTCGATGCTTTTTGGATTGTGTAAGGCGTGAGAACAATCAGTGTCTTTGAGGATGCCAGACTAATCTCTTAGTATGTGTGCCTTTGTGTGTAGCCGGTCAGTCACTGTAGGAGAGTTTCATTGTGTACCTCTCGCCCTCTTTCTATCCCAGAGGGCCTCAACTGTATGAATAAGGAGCACGGCTGCGCCCACATCTGCAAAGAGACACCCAAAGGGGGTGTGGCCTGTGAGTGTCGTCCAGGGTTCGAGCTGGCCAGGAACCAGAGAGGCTGCATCTGTACGTGCTCAACAGCATGAAGCTGACTTCACACTACACGCCTACCTAAGACTCACACACACACACACACAGCTGGCTTTAAACATTGCACTGATTTAATGTCTCATGGTTGCATGTTGTTGACCCTGTAGTAACTTGTAACCACGGCAACGGAGGCTGCCAGCACACCTGTGAGGACACAGAGAACGGCCCCATATGCAGGTGTCACGTCAGGTACACGCTGCAACCTGACAAGCGGTCGTGTGTAGGTAAGCACACTGTTTGTAGACTGAGTTGTTGCTTGACATGTAAGACACGATGGTGCGCTCAAACGTTTGTATGTTGTGCACTAATACTCTCTACATTTCTATCGTTTTTTTAATACTCTCACATCTATTTTTACAACTCCCCTTTAAAAAAATATTGTAATCCTCCTTGAGGGTTATAGCCATATCTCATCCTGACCTACCTGTAGTTCAGTTACTTGAAACTCATTTTGTGCAGCTAAACATTGTTCAAACACACTAAAATGTAATGGCAGGCTCAGATTAAGGAAAATCATAAATACTTAGGGATCCTTGAGCATTTTACCTCACAAAAAACAGCATAAACATCAAATTATATATTCTTTAATGATTTGTATCCCTATTTTTTGCTGAAAAGATTTGTCAGACCAAATCAAATGGTGGTGCCAACTTTGGGAGGCTCTGTTCTAGAAATCCAAATGATTTCAAAGATACCAAATCACACTGAATTTTGGAGAAAACATTAATCGGCTGTAATGATGCAGCCATAAAAAACAACTCATCAAGTCTTAGATGAGCATGTAAGTTATTTTTTTGTTTATTGATCTTTTACATTTACTTTTACAGTCTTCCTTAGTGAGTGGACTTATGAGTTGTGGTTGAGAGCTCTGGAGAGAGTTGGTTGGAGGATCTTTAAGATTTCAGATTGCTATTTAAATGGCATCCCGGATTTGAAGCCAGATGTTTACGACATCATGTAGCTTAAACAAAGAGTTGAAACAAGCTGATCATGTACTTTATGCTCTGAAAGATGCTGATCTGAAAGATGAACAACCTTAACAATACTAGAGGGACCACAAAATGGGAAAACTGGATGTTAAAACTGAAAAAGTACTTTATCCTGTCACATAAATCACAACTGTCCGTCAGTGTTAGCTGGTTGTTTTTTACATACAGAATGTATAAAAAGAATGAGGCTGGCACAGGTATTATTTATGTTTTCTGGTTCTTGTTTTTAATGTAATTTCTGTTCAGAAAATAACAAAAATACATATCAGCTGCACATTCCAGGAGCAGCTTGGATTTTGTTTCTTTACTGATACAAAAGCTATCTTGATTAAACGGGAAACATCTCTGTGTCAGTTATCCTGTTGGGCTGTGTGCATTTTTTCACACAATGGTTATGAAGGATAAGGATCAGATATTGAGTAATATCTCTCCCTTCAACATCAGCAGTGTCTGTGAGGTCCAGGCGTATCACTGCGATGTTGTCTTCAGATTCACTTTGCTGATGTGGTGTGTTATCTGACTCACACCAAGTCACTACAAGCTGAATATCTCAAGTGTAAACATGCATCTGCTTTCTGGAAGTGACCAACGCAAACACCCAGAGCTGTAGTCACGGTGCTTGTAAATGTAGTGACTGTGTGTGTCAGTTCTTACTCTATTGATGATTAGTTTTGTGTGTCACAGAACGAGATGAAGCAACCACCGAGTCGTCAGACCACAATGCCACATCCTTCACAGAGGTGGACAAACGAGTGAAACGAAGACTGTTAATGGGTAATAATCTCACTTCTACGTTCACAAGCTGACAGCCCGAGTTTGTGTTATAGCTGACAGTGCGCTGCCAGGAACCACTCAGGGGAGAGAACTAATGTCTAGTAAACCGATGCATTCCTCGGACTTTTGAGCAAACTGTGAAATGACCAGACACTCGCTGTCTCGCAGCGGTTTCCCCCGTGGAAGATATGCATTTGTGACAGTGTGGTACATTTCACGTTTTCCTTCCATTTGGGAAGAGCAGAGTGTGAATCTTTTCTTGTATAGCTAGTATTTATCAGTTGTGTGATTTTGGGTCACTCAATACATGTAAAACATTATATCTTTGGCACTTTACCAAGTACAATCTTGTCCTGTGTTATTAATAACACATGTTGTTATTGTTAGATTAGATGTACCTAACCTGTGTAGGGGTGTACTCTACATCCATACATTCAGCTGTGCACAATAAAAACTATGCATTAGAGCTGGCCTACTCAACTACTTTTTTATGACAACTTTTTTCTCTACTTTGGTTAGGGTAAGTCTATTGGAGCAGTCTTACGATTGAAAAAGAAACATTAATAATTAAATATACAAAAGGGCTGGAAAAAAAAAACAAGCACCTTTTTTTGTCTTAGAAGTTAGTTATCAAGTTGATTCTTGTAAATTCCCTCTTCTTAAACAACCTGGGTCGAAACTGTTTAATGAAAGTGTATTTGTGTGCTCCTCCACAGACATAACTAATAAATTGGGCTAATTTGCCTATTAACGATGATCAAAGCCCACAGGTGGCCTGTTGAATAAGTCTGCATTAGAGCCTGATTTATCTGTGTTTAAAACAGTAATAATCACTGTTTATGTTATCTATATTTTTATGGCCTAAACTGTTGAAAACAGTTTGGACAACAATTCAAATTCTGTTAAAGAAACAGTACATTTATGATATGACGTCGTTTCTTTAGTCCAGGTGTTTTAAGGGCACAGTGTTCAGAAAATATCTCACATTGAGGAATAAACACATTTTTCACAAAGGCCATTCACATACATTCACATTGTGTCATTTCAGAAACCTGTGCGGTGAACAATGGGGGGTGCGACTGCACCTGTAAGGACACATCCACAGGTGTGCGCTGCAGCTGCCCTATTGGCTTCACGCTGCAGCCAGATGGAAAAACATGCAAAGGTCAGACTGTCTGTTCACAAAAAAAAAACCTTTCTCATTGAAACTATGATTTATCTCAGTGGAATTGTATTGAAAGTTTTGTTAAAGTGCCGTGATCTCACCTGTTTCCACAGATATTGACGAGTGTGAGCATCACAACGGCGGTTGCGAGCACTTCTGCAGGAACACCATCGGCAGCTTTGAGTGCAACTGCAGAAAAGGCTTCAAGCTGCTGACAGATGAACGCTCTTGTCAAGGTAGGAACGGACCTTGTGTTCATTCAAACGCTGCACAGTAAACACTACACTAGCAGACATTTGTTATGTCAGTAGCTTTTTTGTAGATCCTGTCTTATGAGGTCTAAATGGCCTGACTTTTAATTTTGTGACTATGAAGTTGCATGATTGAAATTGCAGATAAAAAAGTCTAGTATTTCATACTTAACTGATCAGAAAACATTTATTACATCACTGGGACTTGGGATTGAGTTGTTTTTTAGTTATGTGTGTTAAAAGAGCTGTCCCTTTGTTTTGTGTGGATTGGTTTTCAGTGACAGGCCTACACTTTTGTTAACCATTGGATTGCAGTCTATGGTTTTATGCACTCTGTTATGATGCAAATATGGTTACATTTAAGGCGTCTCAATGAAACACTGCCTTCTTTTTATCTGTTTTTACAACACTATTTAACCTGATGAAGCACACTGTACACATCACATTTCACAGAGTTGGAAAATTCAGGATCAAATGTGTCTGATGGTGGGAAATCCCTCCCAAATGATTTTTGCAACTGACTGCCCTGCTATTATGTCATCTGATTCTGATTACAGATATAGATGAGTGTTTTTTTGAGCGGACATGTGATCACACATGTGTGAACTCCCCTGGTGGTTTTCAGTGTCTGTGCAACAAAGGCTACACCATGTATGGACTGGCCCACTGTGGAGGTGAGTCTACACCAGGTGGAGGGAGCTACACAAGGTGCTCAATTTAGAGGGTTGTTAGCCAAAAAGCATACAACAGTGAGAACTTGCTCACTGATGCGTTGGAAAAAATGGACCCTGTATTTATGAAAATGTTTTTCCCTTTTCATCTCAGATATAAATGAATGCAGTGTGAACAATGGCGGTTGTGAGCATAGTTGTGAGAACACCATGGGTGGATTTGAGTGCTTTTGCCATCCAGGCTATAAGCTTCACTGGAACAAAAAGGACTGTACTGGTAAGGCGATGCCTCATCTGGCTCATCTGTTGAATGCCGTTGTCCTTGGAAATTGTGTGACATCCCACGTTTAGGACTAAAATTTGGGGGACAAAAACAGGAGATACTTTGAATTCTGTTCTCTTTTTTCTCTTTAATTCTCTGTCACCTGGTTTTCTTGTGCTTGTGTAAAACATCCAAAATGCGACAATGATGTTTTAGGATGTTTTATGTCTCATCTTCATGTGACTCTTGCTCCTTGTTACAAACAAAGGTTGTTCCTTATTTTACCTTGGAGTTTTATTGCTGTTTCTATCTAGAGGCTGAAGGTTTGCCAGCTGCAACCCCCCCCTCTAAACCTACCCTGAACTGTAGTAAGCAGGAGGGTGGGGACCGCTGCTTCCTGACGTGCCAGTCCCAAGTTCATATCAGCAGTGGTGAGTTGGTTGAGCCAGATGTCTATGTAACAGGACTTATCTGCCATAATTACCTGATATAGTAAGAACCTGTTTAGTGATTGTTTGAACTATATTTCCATGAGAGAAATAAGGCAGAGGATTTTGGTTTTGTTTACCTTAATCTCATGTTGAATGTTCAAGGTTTGCACAAACTTTATTAACACCTGTGCTGTATTGTAAAATCTCTTCATCTGCAGCTTCATCGTCTTTTTATGTGTTTTTATGTTTTTGTTTGTCTTACTCTCATGAAACAAAGCTGTCCTGCACACTTTAAGTAAATAACTTCTTGCATTACATCCTTGTCAGTTATGTCGCTCCTGCATATTTTCCTGCTCTTGTTATACATCAAATGATTAAAAGCATAACTATGTTCGCACTGCTCATTCAGAGCTTTAAGTCGGTTTTATCACAGGTTCTGCTAAAAGTCCCGAAAAATGTCCAAATCTAGATTCAGATGAACTTTAACTGCGCAACAATTTGGCCTTACTTGGCAAATATTTGTGGCCTCTTTAGTTTGAAAGCCTTCCAGCTGTTCAAAGGTCTTTATCGGTCCTCAACAAAACATCTGTTAATTATTTTTCTATTTACTCTCTTAACTTTTTCGCACACATCTCCATGGTCAGTAAATGGAATATAGGATTACACCTGTTTTTCTCTACAAAATGCAGTGATTAATATTATAATAAATGGCTGTAACCTGGTTAGAAAAGGTCAAATGCAGACAAAATTCATATGGAAATCTAAAAGGTTCTGAGGTTCTGTCTGAGTTGAGGTTTTGGACTCCAGACTGATTCAGAGGATGTATGGCACCGGATGCTGACTGCTAGAATAGGTTAGGAAAAACAAAATAAATACAGGATAGTCAGCTGCCCCAAAAGTTGTTCAAACTCCAATCACACCAAAATGGAATTGCACCAAAACATTAGCAAAAACTAATAGCAGTCATTCAGTGAGGATGTGGCTGCTGGATGGCTGCAAAGAGTCTTGACAAATCGGGTCAGCTGTTGACTTTACCACAAGTGACCATTTTATACTGGATTTTTGACCCGCATGTTAGTTTTAAACAATGTAAGGGGTGAATGGACTTCCACAGAGCTCTGACAAAGCAAAGCAAACAATAAGGCTCCTATTTGTACAGTGATTAATAAGAACTGTGACTTCTACAACATGTTTGATGCAGTCAGTTGACACGATTTGACACACCTCAGTCAAGCATACCATTGTGTAGAGACCCAAACAGCTTGGTGTAGTTCAGGTCAGGTATCCTTTGATGCAACGTGGCTAAAGCAATATGTCAGTAAGTCAAGTTGTTCTACATCTTGTTGTGTGAGCAGCCGTCAGCAACACTCTGCAGGGCGACTCTTCTTGTTCCTACATGCTGCCTGTTTGCTCTCACTAACTTGGCTTTTGTGGCCCTAACTTTTGTCTGCATTGGTCTGTGTGTCACGGCCTCTTGTGTGTTTTCAGGGACGGAGGATTCCTACACGGTGACCTGTGGAATGCCTCTGCCCTGCCTGGCTGCCGCACAAAAGAACAGCAGCGGCTCGCATTGCTTAGGCAAGTACAAAACATCACAGATTTACATCTATCTTTCCGCTCTGCCACACAAAACAGGAACATCTCAATCTCTTCTTATTTTCAGAGGTAGATAATTTTTTCTTCTTCTGTCCCTGTAGGTCCAGAAATGGCCAGTGTCCCACGCATTAAGACCACGGCCACGTTTAAGTCTGGCACTGCAAAATGCAACTTAAAGCGAAGTCAGGAGAAACTGAAGGAGAGCTTAAACTCAGCAAACTCAGGTACAGAGGTTGCCACACAACAGGCATAACACCGCCTCCAAACACAAGATTTAGATTACAGATAAATGAGGATTAAAATTACAGCTCCTTCATGTTGCTGGTTAAAGAACATTTTGGGTTTACAGAGAGCTGCCAGCATCTAAAGCCACAACCTTTAGAAGACAAAGCAGACCTGAAGGCTGCTTCAAAGTAAACCAAAAACCAAAGGCAAATGTGAAAGAAATTTGTGGGGAAAGTGATGTGGTTTGGAGTGTCTTGAACGTCTCAGCGTAGCACTTTGTCTGGCAGTGACAGGGGAGGATGTAATTAGCCATAGCATGCCTTTCAGTTGGGTCTGACCTAGCCATCAATCAAACAGGGTTCCGATTGTAGGATTATTTTGCTTCTCCGGAGGGTTTCAGCATGGTCTTTAACATCCCTCACAGTCACTGAAAGGGCACATCATTGTTTCGAATAAAGGAAATTGTCAGTGGGACATAACATCCTTTTTATCCTTTTTTTCTACATGACAAAAATGATCAGATTAGCTGCAATGGTTTAAGAAGTGTTTTAAAAATATTTTTCATTCCGTCTATGATTTTCTTTAACAGTTGTGCGATTGTGTGTCTTGTCTTGTATGTTGTGTGTTGTTGGGGGGGGTGGTTGTCTCCCATGTCCACAGGTAGCAGGTTCCTCTTCACTGAAAACGTCCAGTTCAGCTACGTTAGCCTGCGCTGCACCACGTCCGGGCAGCGGACACGCAGCCGCCACGGCAGGAAGGCAGGCGAGGAGGACGGCTCCTCGATAACAGCTGAGTTTGAGCTGGATGTGAACCTAGAGGAGGTAACAGGTTGGTCTCTCTGCGCTCCCTCTCTGCCTGCCTGCGACCTTCGCTTGCTGCTCTCCATCTTTCTTTCACTGCTGTCTGTTCATCAAAACATTAAAGTATCTCCTGTTTTGACTTTGCCGTGGTCGTTGGCTGTAGGCTGGGACTCTTGAGGTGTTTTTGTTTTATTTCCTTGAATGAAGTGGTGTCTAGGTAAGCATGTGAGCATCCAAGCATGAAATTACAATAGGCCTGGGAAATGACATTTTGCTTAAGGAAACAGTTGTGTTATCAAGTGCCTCTCTCAGCAGAGAGCTGCGACCTGAACTGCGTGCGCCGACGTTCGGAGAAGAGGCTCAGGAAGACCATCAGGACCTTGAGGAAGTCCATCAACCGGGAACAGTTCCACCTCCACTTTGCCGGGTCTGACTACGAGCTCGGCAAGAGTCTGGGCCAGCCAGCAGAGATTCCAGGACACTGTGTGGCAGGACAGGTGCTGATGGGCAGGAAATGTGGTGAGTTTGTTTTTTTGTGTTTACTTTTTATGCATTGTAGAAACTAATCGAAACGTCAGGTGATGCCATATCGAGCCAGGCATCTCCTTTACTGGAAATACTCATGGTTTTCATCTCCCACGAGCGCAGATCCGACTGCTTTTGTTAAACCTAACACAAGGCAGCAGTGGCTCTGACTAGGCCTTAAACACACAGTAGACTCATAGTCACGTCTTTAAGCAATTGAAATGGTCCATGCCAGTAAGATATATTTAGACAAGCTGGTTTAATGATTGGATTTGGAGCAGGTGTTGGCCAGATGAGTGCCATATTTGGTTTGCAGACATGCTGTAATGAGCTAGTTGGAGGGGAGAGTGAGCTGAATGGAAGAACAGAGAGACTGTTGTTGGCCCTCCAAGCTGTGAGATCTTCCAGCATCTCCACGGGATAAGAGTGTAACATGAGGGCTCATGGCAGGTCTCCTGGTAGCCTTTGCCTCCCTGTTGGGTTTTATATACAACCTGTGATGGAGAAAATGTTCATTAAATAAGACCGCACACTGTCAGTGTTGGAGGGCTGGAGGCTGGCATGTGTTTTCTCTGGCTGTTGGGAGCGTGCGCCCCTAATTTCGGGCCTCACAGTAAGTTTGCTGCCTGCTGCACGCTGTCTTAATATCAGTGAGAGGAAACAGGGGCCTGTCTTCTGTTGAGATGTCTAAATATTTAGTCAAATGTTATGCTTTTTGTTCAATATGTGCAAGGGTTTACCAGTGATGTTGGAGATGTTTGACCCGGATATTTAGATAACCTCACACAGCTCCTCCACAGTGTTCAAAGTTTTTGTTTTCCCTCTTCGGAACCACTCAAGAATAGAGATGATTTAGGGTCTTTGCACTTTAACGAGAGACCAAAACTACAGCTATCCTGTATTTATCCTGAGATAATGTGGCATATATCTCTTCGTTACACCATATTTGTATTAACATCATAATCATTTCTGCTGTTAAGCTGTGCTGACATGATTTAAACCCAATATGCTCGGGCTCATTATTTCTACCTTTCAGTAACACAGGTCTTAAGCGTGTTTATTCCTTAACTCCCCCGCTACACTTTCAGGTCAACATTAAGCACTCTATTGGCCATGGCAGGGGTGTAGACATGTAATTTGGGAGAGGAGAGGAGGGGAGGCGGAGGGCTGAAAGGCATTCTTCTTAACCTCCAGCTCTTTAAAGGAGCTATATTTTTCCCCTCCTCCCCCAACTCCCACTCTGGCTTAGCTCGGAGTGCAGTTTAGTCCTTTTCAGTTTGCCCACTCCATTGAAAAACCCCATTTGGGGCTTGTTCTCACTGCCTCGGAGGGATGACAACACAGACTCCTGAGCATTTGGAGAAAATATGCTTTCACCCCTCTGAATCCTTTAAAGCATTTCTCCTCTGATTTTGATTCATTTTGGTTAGCGGTCGCATCGATTTATATTCCAGGACATGATTTTTGTTTAACTGAATTGTATCGATGATTTAGTTTATAAATTATGTAAGTATTTTGTCGGTCAGATGTTTATTTGTTCTGTCGAACTTTTCCAGAATACATATTCATCTAAAAAGTAAAACAAGCGCAACGTCGACAATCATAATGATGCAGTGATACCGTCAATGATGTGTGTCCACGTCTATTTGACTGTTGTTTGCGTGTTTGTTTTAACATTGAAGATGTTTAGGAAGTGCTGTTGATTCAAGCTGGCAGTTTGAGTGCTGTGTCCCCCCTGCCCCCCAACTGGGGCCACTTTGCATGACCCCCAGCCACTAAACTGCTAAAGAGAATTGACTTCAGCCACACCATGGGAATCAATTAGCATCAGTTGTTTGGGCCTCCGCTTGATGGGCGCGAGCAGCGATTGGGCCGAGCAGAATGGGGGGATTCAGAAACCTGACCCCTTTTATTGGGTTCAGCTCCTTACCACTGTGATACCGTAGTGTTTTCCTATGTCATCAAGTAGGCAAAGACTGGGGACTTGAATAGAGGTGAAAGGTCTTTTAAACCTCTTTGGGGCCATCAATTCGAGGACTCTATAGAAGCGTTCTTTGCATTTGAAAGGCTTCAAGGTTTTTTCTGTCTTTCACTCTCACTCTCTCTCCTCTCTCACTGCTTCCCTCTGTCAAATAAAAGCTGTTAGAGGACAATGCAATGATGGCTCCTCATGGTCTTTCAGAATAAACAATAGGTTTCAAAAAATAAACTGCTCTTGAGAGAATTACATTTTCTTTCTTTAGGGGGAAAATCGAACAATTTGCTGAGCCACGTATAATGGATCTACGTTAAAGCTTTTGTGTGTTGGGCTTTTAGAGATAGTGGTTTCTCTGCTTACAGGCGGCTTAAAGGCTACAACTGACTGACAGTGGAGCATTTTGTGCTAAAGGCCTAGGATTTAATTGATTTATTCTTGTGTGAGATCAGCTTCAGTTTTTAAGTTCTAGACAGACGCAGTAATTCCCAAATTAATTACAGGCATCAGTCTGAATGGGTGGAACCAAAGCAAACCAGCGTGTTGGCCCCCTTTAATCAAGCCTTTGCACTTTTGTGAGATAAGAGGGAAATACTCTCTTTGATTTGCTTCTGTGTTTGCTTTTAAAAGAGGTGAGGGTGCTTATGGTGGTGTTAAAAGTTCCTCCCTGGTGCACAGTGGTGTTGTGTGAATTATAATGTGTCAGATGTGGAGAGGGTAGGTGCTCTTTTGTCTCAATGATTTTGGCTGAATTAGGGTTGGCTTGTGAAAGCATTTCAACAACCTAATGATGGATGCTTAACACATATAGTACCCCTATCATTTGTATACAGTATGTGTGTGAGTGTCTTGACTTGTAGCTAAACTAATGTGAGAGACAGCATCATGAAGACCTTTACTTTGCCAAAATGTTATATGTCTGTGTAAGCAGCCGTTTGGAGTCCGGAAAAAAAATGACTCTCTTGACTTTGTGAAATAGTGATAATACATCTAAATTAAATTATTATTAAAACTAATACAAATCAAACAAACTAGCAACAATTAGCAGTTACCAATATAAGAGCTACATTTGGCCGTGTTGGATGGTGTGCCTTGTCCACTTGTAGACTCAACCATTTTCATACTCTTGATTTCCAGGCTTGGTCTGCTTGCATCCTTCTCCTACAACAAACTGTCCCTTAGGGTGGAATCAGTTGCAAATTTGCCTGAATCTTATTCTACATGACTTTGAAGAAAGGACATCTGGCTGTAGATGTCAATGAATGTTTTGATAGTTTATGCCAAACCAATTTGTTGTGTGTCTTTTATGCCTACAACCATGTAATTGTGCTGCTGCCTGTCTTGGCCAGGACCCTCTTGAAAAAGAGATTTTTTTTATCCATATGACTCTTAAATAGATACAATTAACATCAACATTAACATTAACAATACATTTGTTATTAAAATGTTAATCCATGCTATCATTTAATCACTGAGCTAGCCAAGGTAAAAAGCTTACTTTCCCTACATTCTTTGATTTAAATGGGCAAAGACTACATGCAACATAAATAATATGCAAAACTGTTTATTTTAATATTAGGCCTGGCACTGTTTAGTGTCAAGAATCAGATTAAACACAAAAGTATAAGCTCTACGTCTTTTAAGACTCTTTAAAGGTAGTTTTGTGTTGAAAATGAACATAGGATTATCAACTTGTTTCTAGTCTTAACAGCTTTACTGTACTTTACCTGGTTTATATTTTCTCAGTTTAGATATAAGAACACAGCAGTCACTGTATCTTGTGAATATTTAAGATTAGTTGTCTCTTACAAGTTGTAGTTCTGGTTACTTGTCCTAAACATCTAAAATAATTTGTTAGAGCGTTCATTTTTTGTAGTAGTTTAGAGTTTTTACAGTTTATCACACTGTAATTATATATATTTTTCACAAGTTTTTGGTCCCAAAAATCCAGTTTCCGTCGTACTCTCTGTTTTTTATCTGTCCGAGGAAATCTCACTGACATGTAAAGGTTGACAGATAGAAGACTCCAGATAACTTGTCATATATTTTGAGAAGATGCCTCAAATAAAAGCCAAATTGCATCTTCAACTTTATCATAAAATATAGGTGAATAGGATACACTTCTACTTCTAAACTGTTCAGTAACATACCTAAGCAGACCGTGCTGCTTGTAGCAGAGTGTTAAACTCTATCAAGCTCAGCGATACTTATAATGTTCATTAGCATGTCTGTAAAGCTCAGTCAAATCTGTCAACAGATTGATAAATTGTTCCGGCCCGGCTCCTGCCTTTAATGTGTTAAGGATACACTTCAGTGTGTTTATCTGTTTCAAGTACCTACACGGTCGTGTTTGATTAAACTTGAGAGGCAGCTGATGAAGTCTGGGTCTTTACTTTAATGGTTTAGTCATGCAGCTGCTGTATTTGTGGTGTAACTCGACAGTGTGGTTAGGACCGTCTGGTTATGTCTAGCCACAGGGCATCCTGTGATATTTGTTGATTCATGTCTGCATTTTACATTGTCTATAGTGTTTGTAGACGGACGACCTCTGACACTGATCTGTCTGCTCAATTAGTGTAAATTACATGTTCAGTCACACCAGACTGTTTTGGGTCTCTTAGCTGTTTGTTTTCAGTCTCTGTGAGGGAAATGATTGATTTCACCAGCTTAAATAATTACATTTGTTTCAACTTGATTGCAGATCACAGTGGCCTTTTTGAGAGAATAATAGATGTGTTTAAGTATCTACAGAACATGATTTTTTTCAAACTCACCACAGCAGTAAATCAAACGATAAGCTTTCACAGATGTGATAAACAATCACAAGTTTGGCAGCTCAAACATTGTAGACCCAAGTTAAATTTTGCTCTTTGTATAGTGAATGTATTTGTGTGGTTTTCGCTTTAATAATCTTGATTTTAAATTTGTGTCATTCCCCACCTGTCTGTTAGTGAGTTGCAGTGTTGGGTCTTACTACGATGCAGATCAGGGACGGTGTGTGGTGTGTCCAGCTGGAACGTATCAGGATGAGGAGGGACAGACGTCTTGTGAGGTCTGTCCTGCACCTGAAGGAAGGGACGTGTCCAAGGTGGTCGGAGCTCGAAACATGTCAGAGTGTGGAGGTAAGGCGGTCAAGTCAGAATTGATTCTGTAACTCAAAATCACAAAAATGCCTCGAATGGCTTTATGATGTTTACAGAGAAAAACTTTAATGGGGAACAAAAGGCAGTGTGTTAGACAAACCTGAAGAATTATCACATTGTATTTAGATACAACAAATATGTGTGTAGTAAGTCCAACTGAATATTCTCAGAAGAACCTATGTTTAGCTGTTTTGCCTTCATTTAATTGTTGACATTAGAGAAACAAACTGATAAATAGAGCGAGGAGAGAGACATGCAACTAAGGCCCTCTCTTTCCAATGTGTGACATGCGTCTTAGACGAGGCTACAAAGACGTCCCAGCATTTAGTTTTTTTGAATAAACAGGTTTGCCTTTATCTATGTCGTTCTGGACGCCATGACAAACACTTAGTTGACAAGCATCCTTAGTTGTATTTTAACCCATCTATATAAGCTATGTGTATCCATAGAAATAAAACAAAAAACAACAAAATTATCAACAAAAGTGACAGTTGTGTCAATGCAACTCCCCCTGCTGATTTTGAAAGAGAATCGTTCCTAAATTCATAAAAAAAATCTAGCGCTATCCTTAAGCTTTGCTGTTATGTTGGTGCCTTGATTCATAAATGTGTTCTTTTTTTTAAGCATTCATTAATTCAAACTTAATTAAAGACTCGGGGTCCAGATACAAGACAGGACATTCCACAGAATAAAGTACATACAGAGGCACAAAGATTTTGACAGATGAAAACTTTGTTGTTTTTCAGCCTGTCTTTAGCTGTTGTGTGGTTAAATTAATCATTTCTTCTTTTATAAAAAAAATTCCCCCTCTTGCATTTTTAACAGCTCCCTCAGGGACTTCATCCTGGAGCCAGGCCTGATCTGTATAAACAATAGCAGCTGATGTAACCCAGTCTATATAATACTGTCACGCTTGAATGAAGACACTGATGTAAAATAAATCCAAATGTGAGAACTGGGCACATCCACTGTTCACCTACCTTAGCTGTAAGTAGTTGTGATGGCTCTTTGTTAGCAATCAATGGTCTGCACCATTTTTCACTACTGGACTCCGAACAGTTATATCAATAATAATATTATGAGCACTACAAATATAAATCAAATAAAGAAACAATTAAAGACATTTGTTTATCAGGTGCTGTCAGGTGGAGTTTGTTAATGAAGGACAGACCAGACCATGTGATTCTCCTTTCTCCAGTCAGCTAAGCTAATCAAGGTGGCTGCTGGCCGTAGCTTCATATTTACCATGAGAGAGGCATCAATTCTCTCTAAGTGTATTTCACCAAATGTCTAACTCTTCCTTTGACAATCATAGAAAGGTTTTCTTTTATGGTTTGGTAATTTAATAATAAATCTTCAATTGTAGCTTTTATTTCACCCTGTCTGTAATGACAATAGTTTAGATGGTGCAGCCCTTTAAGAAAACAGTATTTCCATTGCAAAAGCATAAGCCAAAGAGTCAAATCTAGAGCAAATAAACAAAATGCAGAAAAAGAAGTGAGGCACAGAAGGACACAAAATGTAGATAACAGTTTTGTGAATATGAGCCACACAGGAAGCGATGGTGCCTCGATAAAGATCTCTCCCCTCCAGATGTCCTGCTTTGTGTAAAGTCAAAAAACCCTGAGCTTAGATGTGGAAGATGTATTTGAATTCAAAAGGTGAACTCTTTAAATAAAAGCTGAAGGAGCCACCATGTTTTTGTCTCCTCCTGTGCTGTTATCGGAGTCACTTTAGTGGCTGAATCCCAGATCCCATCTCCTCTGTCAGACTAAACAACAAGAGCTATCAGCAAACTCCAACTGCACCCAGTTTGTGTTCGTCACCTCTGAGTAACACTGTGAGATAAAACACGGCGTCATTTCTTCAACATTTGCTTAAGCTTTGTAACAGACTCTTATCTTTTCATAGAAGGGGAGAGTAATCCCTCTTATATGTCACATTAAACATAACAAAAAGTACTTTGAAATGAAACTTATCCAGGTGGTGCACCTCTAAAAGTTTTATAAGAGAGACAAAGTTCAGTAAACTGTTGCTGTGTCCAGCTGTTCACACTCTGTTTCGGTCAAATGCTTGTGTGATTTCAGGTCAGTGTTCCCCCGGTCAGTACTCACATGACGGCTTCATCCCCTGCCTGCCCTGTCCACTGGGAATGTACCAGCCAGAAGTGGGACGCACCTCCTGCTTCCCTTGTGGAGGGAACCTAGTCACTAAGCGCAGTGGTGCTTTTACCTTCCAGGAGTGTGAAACCAAAGGTGTGAACGTGAAAAACTCCAATAACTCCACTTTAGTTTAGTTTGGTTTCTCATGTTTTAAAATGAATGGAGGGTTTAGGACTTGTGTTTTTGGAACCGAAAAAGTTTCTGAAAACCTGTCAAACTGAGAGAAAATGAAACATCTGTGGTTGTTTGGGTTAAAAAACTATTTTTTCACTTGACATCAGGATAGTATCATGTGGTTGCTGAGACCATGGCTAGCTCCGGCTCTTCTGGAAGTTAACAGGAATTTTGCCGCCCTCTGCAGCTGTTGTAATGCCTGTACATGTAGAAGCTCCCTCATTCTAATGCTGTATACAAAAGCTCCTTGGATGGTCTAACTGGGAAGTCATTCTTCTGACTATGGTGTATCAATGTACATCATGCTGGAATATGGGAGCAACATGGATGCCGAAAATAAATTGTTTTGCTTTTTATTACTCACTCACAACAAGTTTAAACAACAAGTTGAGAGCTGTTTCCAGTATTTGAGTGACAACGAAGAGCTAGGGAAATAATACAATGACAATATTTGACTTTGGTAAAAGTTTCTTGTCATCACCCCAATGTCTGCTTTCGTCCCCCATATTGATTGTCATATGGTGTCAGCTCAACAACTTATATACCAATGGGAACATTTTTTTTCTGATACCACTGTAGGGTCCAATTCTAATCTCCACAGTCAAAGACTTCGGTTAGTCCACAAGGGTTTCGGACTGTCCCACTGTTATATTGTAAATTGCATGAGGACTGTCTTGCAGACGTTTTGAGCTCTTTATGGCCACTTTCTCTAAGACTGCATTTCTGCAGACTTTTCCTGAGCGAAAAGTCTCCTTAGCTACAGTTGACAACTTTGTAAAGTTTCTATGGCTAAGCCTGCAGTGAATATTAGGAGTATTTTATTATTTACAATCCTCTCTCTGTGCTTGGCCTCTGCAGTCCAGTGCTCTCCAGGACATTACTACAACACCAGCACACACCGCTGCATCCGCTGTCCCACAGGCATGTATCAAGGAGAGATTGGGCAGAATTACTGCGTCTCATGTCCTGGAAACACCACCACCGACTTCGATGGCTCAACTCACATCATGCAATGCAAAAGTATGTATGTCCGTCCAATTTGGAATTCTGTTCCAGGTATTTCACCTTGATGCACCCAGAGCAAAAAAATAAATATTTGACATATCACTTCACAGACCGTCAGTGTGGAGGTGAACTGGGAGATTTTACTGGTTACATTGAGTCTCCCAACTACCCGGGGAACTACCCAGCCAATGTGGAGTGCACTTGGACCATCAACCCACCACCCAAACGCAGGATCCTTATTGTCGTCCCAGAAATCTTTCTGCCCATTGAGGACGAGTGCGGAGACTACTTAGTAATGAGGAAAAGCTGTAAGTGTTAACTGTGGGTGTGTTTGTACTTTTAAGCCAAAATGTTTGGGTGGGATGTTTTGTTAAGGCAGTAGTGGCACGAGTAAAGGTTTGATGAGCTTTATCACGTTTTTAACTTAACATAACGTGTCATTATCTCATTTGTCCTTACTGGGATTACAGCTGACCGTGAGTATGTATGTCGACAGCTAATCATAGATGCTGCCCTGTATGCTCATTTCACAGCTCTCTCCAATTCTGTGACGACCTACGAGACTTGTCAGACATACGAACGTCCCATCGCTTTCACCTCCCGCTCCAAAAGGCTTTGGATACAGTTCAGGTCCAACGAGGGAAACAGTGGGAAAGGCTTCCAGGTCCCATATGTGACATATGATGGTAAGAGGAGAAATGTGAAGTCTTGTGCTGTAACTAAGATGCTGCTGCCTCAGTGTGTTATGCTAATGTGGTTTGAGTTGTTGTATTAGCGAGCTGTTTATGGCCTTTTTTTTTCCCCAGAGGACTACCAGGAACTGATAGAAGACATAGTCAGAGATGGAAGATTATATGCTTCAGAGAATCACCAGGAAATCCTCAAGGTATGTACTGTATGCACTTACATCTTTATTAGAGAGCAGACAGTTGAGAACTGATGGCAGGAGATGATGAGGGTCAAGCAAAGAAGGTCCCTGAACTAAACTGAGCCACTGGCATTACAATTATATAGTTCCCATCATTGATTATTCAGATCAGTACTACAGTATAGCCCCCACTTGTTAAATCCAGTTAGCATGTAGCGCCCCCTTTTGGACTCCTGTGGAAATGCAGGCTGCTCCCATCATTATATTCATGCCCTCCTTTCCATTAATGCATTATGTTTCCCCATCAGGACAAGAAGCTCATGAAGGCATTGTTCGATGTGCTGGCTCACCCACAAAACTTCTTCAACTATACGGCACAAGAATCAAGAGAGATGTTCCCCAAGTCCTTCATCCGCTTCCTGCGCTCCAAAGTCCTGAGATTCCTTCGCCCTTAGGATGGTCCAGTTTACTGCGGATCATTCATGAAAACCTACATTAGATCTGGCTGTAGTATCTGTTTTATCCACTGACCCCTTTGAGAATATCCTGTAGTTTTCTGTTTTCACCTGCAGCGATACTAGAGAGGACTAGAGCTGATAAAACTGACCCTGAAGTGAAAGAAGGAAAAATGATCGGCGTTGATCCTCACGGTCATCCTCAGACAGGGATCTGGACCTCTTCACTTTGTTTGGACATTTGAAAACATGTTTTATTTAGCAACAGAAGCATGTAATGACTTTATACCTGCTGTAGATTTTAAAGCCACCATCTTAGTATTCAAATCCAAAGTGCAAGTCTGTCTGTGTATTTGAATATCTCTAAATACCACATCAAGACATTTGCTCATAGCATCAAATATGGTAGCTAAACAGATATATACTGAACGTCAGTGATACTGTATATAGAGTGTGTATCTAGTTTTAACATAGGCTACTTTCAAAGGTAGAGGTTAATTGACAGCGTGACTGCTAAATGTCAGAAGCAAATATAGCACAAATGTTTTCAAACATTAGCACTACTAACGAAAGTAGTGGCACCACAAGAGCAATTATTCTGCAGAATGTTTTGTATATGATGTAAAAAGTTTTAGGTGAAATGCTTAAGTATTGTAGCAACAACGTATGTTTTTGACAGTGTAGCATTACTGCAATAGCTGATCGATTATGTATTTGATGTGTGAACGTGCGCTACTGTTCTGAAAAACCTTCTCATTTTCCCAGTTACAGTTACTCCAGCAAAAAATGATACCAGTATGAATCGATACAGTGTGTAACCAAAGAAAATTATTCACTCTGCAGACACTCAGAGGATTGGAAGACTGAGGTCAGAAAATAAATGAAAAGTCATGTAAAATGGAACTGAGCTATTCACCTGTCTTAGAGGACATATGTATGTATATTTTTATGGATTTGTACATCTAATATGCTGTAAATAAAGATAGGAAACTTATTTTGTGTTTTATATTCCCTTTCCAAGTATTTTTTCCCTTACTTTTCTGTGACATAAAACAACTTTTTAACTGTTTCATTCACATATACCACACACACACACACACACACACACACACACACACACACACACACACACACACACACACACACACACACACACACAGTTGCTGCCCTTTTAGACCACTTAACGTATTCATACTCATCAGCAAGCTCTTATGTGCTCTTGGTGTTTCCCGGAACCATAGTTTGGTAATCCGGCTGTTTACAATGCCGAACCTATGGTTGCGATCGTTTTATTCTACAGGCACTCATCCGCCCAATAGCGAGGGCGGTGTGTATAATAATACAGCCATTCCTCACATACTTAAGATAATGGGAAATAATCAAACCATGACTACAATAGGAATGGCAAGTAAACGCACTGTTATTCGCTATAAAGGGACACCTTGACATATCACCGCCCGTCTGGTTCTCATCATACCCATAATCGAGCGCTCCCCGTTGCACTGTGTACGGAAACCGGCAACCGCCATCTCCGGAAACTACAAGTCAGCTGCTAGAAGGCTGAGGGTATTTATCCCTGAATAAGCTAGCTTGATGTCAAACGTCGTCGGATATTAGGTTACTTTTTTTTACAGTAACATTACTGAAAACGGTCGGGAAGCTGTTCAACGGTTGTTGGGAACTGTTAAGCGGTGACGGGCTGTAAAGATGAAGTCTGTGTTTCTTCTCGAGGCTTTCTCTTTAGCTTGTTTTGTGCTACTGAGTCAAGTGACAGCGAAGGTAAGGCTAATGTTAGCTGGGTTAGCAAGCGTAAGAGAGAAGATTATGGTCATGTTGACTAAGCCAGTTTACTTAACCATCTTATCCCCTCTTTAAATATACCATAAAATGTAGTTGTCCGTATTGTACGATTCCAGTAAGAGTGTTAGCAAGGCGGGTTTGTTTAAGCTTTGACTTAAGCTAGCTAAATGTGCTAAATGTGTCAGTCGTGTATACTGTATGTAGGCAGGGTAGCTAGCAAATAGATCACATCTTTGACTGCTTGTCAACCATTACCAAATGTCACGAGTCATTTTGCGTGACACTGGACAATAAATGTTTCATAAAGGCATAAAATGTGTACTGTCACTATGTAACAAGATGTAAAGACACAAACAAGAACCAACAAAAAATGTAGCTTAATGTATGTGACTGATCAAAGCTTGTGAATTAATTTTTGTTAGTTTAATTTTTAGAGCAACTACTAATACTAGGAAAAAAGCTTTTATTTGTACAGCGTTTGCATAGAAAAATACAATACGTATAGCAGTAAGGATTTAAATCAATACGCAATTTATTTTTATTTTTTAAATCATTAAATGGCAAATGTACGGGAGCCCTGAAGGGCAAGTTAGATTTTATACTTCCTTCATTTCTTTAACATCCATCAAACCGATTGGTGAAAAAAAATATTTCTGGAAACATTTTGTTGAAATTGTTTTATTTTATTTTTTTCACTGGATTTCTCAAATGAAAAAAAAAAATATCCTGAAAAGGTGTTATTATTATTATTATTATTATTATTATTATTATTATTATTATTTTACTGTTTTCACTTCTCACAAGTAAAAATAATGAGCATAACTTATTCTAAATATATGCTCTGAGTTACATAATACAAAAGTTATATGCAGATATTTAGATAATCTGTGTGGTTTTATTTAGCTTTGTTCTTTACTGTAACCCCAAACACTAGTGCAAGAATGCTATAAATATGAATTCAATCATATATAATTTAAGTGAAAGTATGTAAGAAGAATGTAAGATATTTCATCCAAAGTACATAAAGAAAAACT
>CAEMYA010000013.1:600590-611870 GCA_903131615.1 Diplodus sargus
GTTTCTCTGAACTCTTTCTTATCATGAGGATCTCATGTATGTGTCAACAACATTCCTTCCCACAAGATGCCACAAGGGATTCGCCCGTCAAGGTCATCGAATTTGTGGATTTGGAATGTGCTACAGATGCCTCAAATGTCCAAATTGCACAGAAAATCCAACCGTAATATCTCAATCAGTAGCCATCGTGTGAAACAAACATGGAAATGACGAATTCGACCGTAGTTTATTTGAGCGTCGCAGCAGCTGATCTTATCTGAACAGATTTTGTGAGCAGTGCTATGTGGTAATAACCTCCTGCAGGCACAGGGAGTGATGTATAGTTTATAAAAGTGCTCTCTCACACAGTATCAGATCCATTAGTAACCGCAATCTCAGGCAGAGAGCTGCAGCAGTGCGCAATGCAGGCAGCTCCGGCCGCTATCTCTGTGTGCGTATTTAAGACTCCACCCTGATTCTTAAACATGATTAAAATGAGAGAACAGGTTTCTTTCTCAGCTCTTGTGATTTAAAAGAAGCTGAGTTACTGAAACAAGGTTTTCTGCACTTTAAATCCTCTTTACTTCTGTAAACATTGTGACGACAAAGGAAGGAGGAATGGAAAAGACTGCTCCCTCAAATTCCTCACAGTGGCAGCATTGTATTATTTTAGCAGGTTGAATGAATAGAAGCAAGTAAAAAAGACACAACTTGAGGTAAACTGTGGTGTTTTAGAGCAATGTCCCAATCGTAGCGCATACAAAAACAGGTTGGGATGTCTTCTCCAGAAATCTTGCGGTGGATATAGTCGTCATTTCCATTCCTAACTATTTCAGGATACAAGTGGTAAATCAATTTGATATGATGCGGCGTTTAGATATTAAAGGAAAACAGTGAGTGCCTTCGCCTGAGGGGAGAGGGGGGGGAACTCCTGCCGAGCACTCTGTGTTTTCACTGGCACAGTTCAGGGAAGAGGAAGTGTTACACGAGAGGTTTCTCCGAAGAAAAGCGTTTTGCTGTAAAATGCGACCAAGCTGTTGTAAACATATACTGCGATTCGGTTTCACAACGGGGACGTAAACTTAAAACAGCCACCAGATTATTCTCAGATAATAATAGAGACAGCAAATTTACCAGGAGATGTCTAAGTATATGGGTTATTAGGTTACTGCTGTTTGTAAAGATGTGGAATGGCAGATGCTAGAAGGTACAGCGGCAAAAAATCCCCGCTGTAAGAAAGAGCTTGAGGTGACTAATACTGCAGTCATGTAATTGAGCCAAAGTTTATGTGGCACGGTAGCTTTTAAACTGTCACTGGGATCAAAACAAAGGGAGCGAGATCTGTAAGCACGACTAATATACCCGGAAATACTGCGGCTACATTAATTGCAGAGGAAGTTGTGGGCCTGTAATGTTTAGTCAATCTTTGATACGGGCTGCCCAACTGATAATGTTGGTCGCAGACGGCAGCTGCGGCTGTGATCCTCCCATCGTGCCCTCGCATTTGCTTTTCATCAACTTTGGGGGTTTTTTTGGTTGTTCAGTGACGATAGCAGCTGAACTGTTTCAGCGCTCACCAAATATAACTCACAAAAGACGTAAGATTAAGAAAATCCAGCGAGAGTAAAATAAAACTTCACCGACACAAAACTTAAGCAAACGAAGATAAACGCATGGAGATGCAGAGTAATGTACACCTGAACGTGTCAGTCTGATTTTGTTTTTAAAATGGATTTAATGAGGTCGAGGGTCAGAACAATCGTCCGGAGCTGTTTATGTAATACTATATAGTGTAGCAATAATACAAAGTTTCTCTTTGCTCGTCATGTGTGAAACAGCCCTGCATTTCTTTTTTCACCTAAAGGTTTCTGTTGTTGTTCAAAGAAGTTAATTCATTTTTTATTTTATTAGCAGACATGGTCTTCAAACGGACAGTTCAGCCCGAAATTCAAAAATACATATATTTTCTCTTACTTGCATCTAAGAGTTTACCCTTTTTTTTGGTGCTCAAAACGTATTAATAAATCAGCAATGTCCCCCTTTAGAAATCAGGAGTCATGTTTAGTTACTGCTGATGAAAACCCAACATTTCCTGTTATGCTGCTTCACAATAAAAGCTTTGAATTACCAAATAATGAGGGGCTTTTATTGTGAAGAAGTCATAGTCGATGAAACGTGTTTTGTAACGGAATTAGAGGAGCCACTCTGTTAGCTGCGATTCTTCGGCAGTACTGCGACAATCGAGACGGCCATTGCTTTAAGACACACCTTCAAGCAGGTAGTCCAGGTGTGATGGAAATGCAAAAAACCGAGCAGAGCCAGGCCGGCGGATGTAAACTATTTTCGATTTTGTCCCTTTTTAAAGATTGACAAGCTCCATCTGTGATTCACCTGTGTTGTACCTTTTTAGGCTAACTGTGTTTCCTTCCGTTCTGTGTTTTCAGGACCAGCAGCCTTTTGCCAACGCTCACAACGTTCTGTCCCGCTCACACTCCCGACCAAACATGCTGAACAAAGTGGAGCACGCCCAGCAGCGCTGGAGGAGGCAGGTCCAGGAACAGAGGAAGTCCGTGTTCGACCGCCATGTTGTTCTCAGTTAAACTGCCCTGCGAGCAAACGAGTCACTGGTGGAGCAAAAAACAAACAAACAAACAAACAAACAAAAAAAAGCACTGTGACGGAGCCCTCGGTTTATAACGCTTCCTTTCTCTCATTTGTGGTTTGTATCTCATCAGATGTTTCACTCTTGAGGAGAACGTGGTGAAGTAATCTGGATCTGTAGAGCAGGAGTCCCCCAGCAGGTGTTTAATCAAAGCTGGGAGCTCTTATTTAGTCTACAGGCTGCACAAGAGATTACAGTGAATTCCTTTTTGCACAATCTTTAATGAACAGTCTTAAATGGCATTTTTCCAAACGCAGAATTTCCCTCCCTGCCTGCAGTCGGGTTAGCAGAAGTGCCAAGACACCAGAGAGAATTTGCAATTAAAACAATTTGATGGCGGAGAGAGACTAATAAATGTGAGATAAAAATAAATCTTTCGAGTGAATATTTTATAACATCCTCTAACTCCTTCTGGCCACAGTGGTCAGGCGCTTTCAGTTTTTTACGAGACAAACTGGCTGTCGGGAGTAAAACACCCAGATGTTGGTTGGTCCCACTCATCTCGGCTGTAGAACTGGACCAGTGAGGACCTGTTAACGTGTAGCTGGTGGCCATTTTCCACCCCTAAACTAATATAACTTGGAACTACTGCTCTCACCACGGGATGAAAGGAAGAAGTGTAAAATATAAAGCCTTCTTTGAAAATGCATGTTTTATAATAGCTCTTTTATAAATGTCTTTTCAGTTCTTCATTCCTTCCACGTTGTTACACGTCTGACTACTGGTGTGAAATCCATCATTTAATGCATTGCATTGCATTTTCATATTCCAGGTAGTTTCACTGAAATCGATGCAATTTCCTGGTGATGTCATAATGAACTTAGCTGTGCTATTGATCCTCATCTGTTGAAATCAGTGCCCTCCTCAACTGCCTAAACCGATCTCTTGTCTTTCATTCTGGCACTCCTGTGCGCTAACTTCAGTTACATTATGAAGGTCCTTGTTGTCTTTAGTATGACAGAGCGATGTTATTGAGTTACAGAGTTTATTTTGTGTATATCGGGCAGAGTGGATGAAGAACCACTGTTGGGTGACCTATGAAAGTGTTCTTAACTATTGTATATGTGGTACCTTTAACTTTGAAATAAATTTATGTAATATTTGTGATTCTTCTTCTTGTAATGTGTCGAAATTCTTCATGCGTTACACGAGCGGAAGGCCTGACCTCTGAAGTCTCTTCCGGTTCCAAGAACAAAGTACCTGACAGTTTGTGCACGGACAGATGTTGCCTGCGGCGAGTTGGATGTTGCTGCTTTTCTTAGCAACACTGTGACGTGTCATGATAGCCTACTCATTCCTTTAAGGCTTACGGAGATGGAAATACTAGAGTACAGAACTATTTCAGTGTTATTCTCTCAATCTTAAGTGATGATGGACGAATTAAAAGATGCATTTGATAGCAGTTTTCTCCAAGACGGCAAAATAAAAGCGATTATAATAGGGGTGGGCAAAAATATTGATACGGCAATATATCGCGATACTTTGTCGCCCAATAAAATATCGATTTTTCAACTCCAAATATCGATATATCGCCGAAGAGCGACTCTGCTGTGCGGCGGGTGTATTTCTGTAGTAGAAAGAGTGGCTGAGGTCTTTGCAAAATGGATGGCAAGTTAACAACGCCTCCGCAATTTAAAGTTGACGTTTGGAAGCACTTTGGCTTCAAAGTTAAGAGAGATAGCAAGAACAACGAGCTGGACAAAGAGAATATTACTGCCTGGAAATTTAATGGGAATTAATAAAATGGAGAGGTTGTTTTGAATGAAATAGTTTTGACTCAATTTGTCCTCTGATCAATATCATCTGATGTACATATACAGGTACTTGTGTTTTTATCTTTATTTATATCGTGATACGTATCGTATCGTGACCAAAGTATCGTGATACGTATCGTATCGTGACCAAAGTATCGTGATACGTATCGTATCGTGAGGTTCTTGCCAATACCCACCCCTAGTTTATAATAATTATAATAACTAATAATTTTATAATTCGCTGATGAGAATCTCACTCCAATACCTCATAATACCTCACTCTGCAATATTGTGTGCAATATTATGTTGTTTGTAGCATTTACTGTAGTGGTAAACTACTGTTAGCTATCACATACTGTAATAATAGTCAATTTCTCATTGTCTCCTTTAATTAAATATATATAGTAACATGCCAACATTCCTATAAGTATCAATGGAGTATTTCTGATTCTGACCTCAAGCTTATTTTTCTGCATTATAATGTCTGAAAATAAGGTTTTCGTGTTGGAGCATATTGGACAAATCATTGACTGATACCAACATATTTGCAAAAGGCCAATATCGGCTGATAATGTCAGCCAACAGATATATTAGTCGGGCTCACTATTTAAAAAAAATGGACTTTTGTTGTGCGTATTACCAAATGCAAACAAATGCATTAGATTGTGTAATGTGTAAGTAATAGAGACTCTGGCAAACTTAGGGGTTAGTTGTTGTGGCTACTAGCAGTAAGTCTCACTCTCATGCTGATTTCTGTGCACTGTTCTGGTGACCGGTGATGGAAAAACACTCTCTGGACTCGCTCCATCGCTAACTAGGATTTCCCATAAAACTTTTCAAGCATGTTTACAGTCATATTTGGGTGAAAGCTGCTAAAAATAACCCAATCTAGTTCATGTCGTGACACTGATTCACAGCACGTTCAGATTGAATTCCTCCAGCCACTTTTTCTGACTGAAAACATCTGGAAACATCTGGGACACAACTAGTTAAACTCCGCATTACAAATCTGTGCAACTAAACTGTACCTACATGACTTATTCTGCAACTATTTTGTGACAATCAGTGGGTTTTTTTGTATCAAGCAAAATGATTTCCATACAGCTGCGTCATCATTTCCTGTGAAGTCTACTTTTCCTTTTTTTCCCTCTCTCTCTCTCTCTCTCCTCAGTGCATAAAGTTATACAGAGGAGACGAATTTTCCGCAGGAAAAAAAAAGAAAAGAAAAAACAGGTCAGTTTTCAGGCTGCAGAGAGAGAAAGCGACACAGACTCTGTGAAAGAATGGATCTTTGAGCAAACCCTGCGGCAGCACAGAGACAAAGGTAGGCTTCTTCTTTCTGCTCATCAAATGTTGTTCACACAGAAATCTGACGAGATTCGACTCTTTTTAACTGAACTTATTTGGAGCATCTTTAGATGGCTGAGTTCATGAGAAAAGAAGAGATCCCGCTCTCGTTTCACACTCTGTCATATGGTTGGTGCGATCAACATGCCCGAGCTCACAGTTCTTCACAGACGATGACTTTGATCGCGGTTGGTAAACTGTCTGATCTCCTGTTAGATGTTCAGAGGGGAGCAGAAGTTGATCCTCTCAGCTGTGCTGCTGCACTGGCACTGGTCGGCCTACAGGGGGCGCCTCAGCCTTTGAATTTGAGCCATCTGAAAAGTCCTGTGCAGACAGCCACACAGACGTTGTTGACTCCTACCTGTGTTTACTTTTCCCTTCATGTCTCTGCAAGTTTCACTTCACTATTTTTTTTAATGTGTTTGAGCCATGATCACCCCCCCCACACACACACATACACTCACTCACTCACTACCATGCACGAACTCCAGTGTGTGACACTTTTGCCTGACATTTGCCTTCAAGGTTTCTGAGTCAGTAGTCAGTAGACTGATGTTGTTGCTGCCGTGGGTGCAAAAGAGCTGAAAATGCCACGAGATAAAGAGACGTCCTTGTGCTGCACTTGACTCCTCGCTGCTCCTCCGGTGCGATATAATGTGACACTGCAGCTGCACTTATTCAAGGCTTTTGTCCAAACAGTGACACGGTGTTAACTTGTTATTGAGTGTGCCATGAAACTGCAGGTGTTTGCAGACAAAAAGTTCCAGATCGACTTGATCGGTGACTAATATTAAAGTGCTTTACGTCTCCTCACACACTGATTTTATGTCACTCTGTGAACAGATGATTATTAATGATCCGTATTTCCAAGTACAGTGTCATTATTTTGGAGCTATTTCAATGTCACGTTCAATTGCTGGTCTTAAATATGAACTTAAAGCAACTTTATGTGTATTGAAATATTTACATACATGTTTGCTTCAAGATGCAAGTTTTCAACACATGACATTGTGATGATGCAACGAGTTTTGTTTGCAGTCGGCACCTACAAGAAAGACGTCTAACAAACTGTCACAGACCTGGGATTTGTGTTTACAACAGAGCTGTTGCACTCAGAAACTGTGGGGGGCGCCAAATCGCACAAAATGCCAATTTGTACATAGTGTTGCTTTAATTAGGCTTGAATAATCAGTTCAAAGTCTTTTCTTGTAAAACCTGATTTCAAGTTAAGTGCACTTGAGATCACATGTTCAGTAAATTTCAAATCTTGAATTAACAACTGTTAAAACAAATGTGACTTCCTGTCACATTCAATTCCTTTCAAACTGCAGTTCTTCCTACTGAAGCTGATTTCTTCTTGCATTGGTATAAAGATTGTATGAGATCACCACTAAAATAATGTTTTTTAAAAATCAGAGTGTAAAGGTGTAAACATTGAAATCAATACAGTATTTTCATGATGGTGAAAACAAACAACAAGCACTTCTTAAAATGGACAGAAGACACACAACAAGCTTCAATTACATGTGTTTCAAACAATGAAAAAACAAGTTTTGACTCAAGCAATGCATGCTGGGATGTCTACAATATGCCGATCACGTGTCTTTAGAAATGTATTTGGATGAATTGATTGAACTCCAACTCATCATTTCAATTCATAAGTCTTAAAGTTGTTGGAACTTGTTATTTATACGTTATAATAACTAGACATTTCAAGTTTAATTGACTTGAAATAAATGAAACTTGTGCATTTTCTGTTAAGATAATGAAAAAAGATGAGTTCATTCCACTAAATTCCTGAATTACTTTATTGATAAGAACAAAGGATGCTTGCACACCAGGCAGTCAGCACTACTCCAGTGTTTTTCTCTCAATCTTAAGTGATGATGGATTAAAGGACGCATTTGGTAGCAGTGTTCTCCAAGACTGAAGCAACAGGTTTGTAACGTACCTGAGGCTGTAAACTCTTACATTCCTGGTTATTCTTGAATTACAGCAGCAACATTTTGCAAAGCCAGAATGTTTTATTCATAACATCAAGTCGTAATTCCATTATATTATTTTCAGATACACTAGAAGACAGAGAGGAGAGGATGCCTGTGCACCACAGGCCGTGTCTCCTCAGTCAGGAGTGTTGACTCGACACGTCGGCCTGACTCGACATAATCCTGGAGTTTAACAGCTGTTCAGGTCGGTTTCTGAAACCTGATACGATGTTTATTGCACCAAATGCAATATAATAAAAAATTAGGCAGATAAATGTGCAGTGACGTCTTGCTGTTCTCATCTCAGAAGGGTTTTTCACTCTTGCCCCTTCGGAGAGAGAAAAGAAAAAGGATCTGAGGTGAATTTTTGGAGTGTAGGTGGAAAAATCCCCATAGAGCTGTGGACTAATCCCCCTGAATGTTTTAGGGATTTGGGATTCACAGTGGATCCTCAGGAAACACACATAAGGTTTAGGGCTTTTATTTGAGAAAATAAACTCCCTTGTGACTCAGGCTTTAGCAGGTGTGTAATCATGAGAATGGGGGGGAAGGCCTGAGATTTACAGCATCGGAGCTCAGCAGTCAACCCTCGAAAAAATGTAATGTAGTCTTTGGAGCGCTGCATAATAGCGCAGAGAGTCGATTGTGAGTGTATACATGGAGCTGAACTTTGTTTGATGCTCCCATGTCACGCCAGAAGAGGATGTGGCTTTTAATGAGAAATACAGATGGTACTGCGATCAATGGAAACAATGAATTCCATGAGAGCAGAATAAGCTTACGATCTGGTAAAACATCCCACAAAAAGGCAGTCGGAGCTGTCTTTTGTGCTCCAACAGCGAGCGTCTGCAGTGATTTCAGGAAGGACAATCTTTTTACGAGGCCTTGAAAAGGTTTTGAGTGGGTCTCGGAGAAAAGCTGCACAGTGGCGTTGCTCTAAAGGCTTCCTGCTGACTTGATGTTACGGACTGTGATGACGGATGTCTGGTGTTTTTGTGACTTCCTCTGTTCCCAAGTCTGTGGGATGATAAGACACCACTGGAAGGAGAAGATTTTTTTTTTTATGGATGGGGCAGCGCCTCGACGTTCGCTGTAAAGACGTCACATGCAGCCGCACAGAGAGATGAAAGGATTTCATGTTCAATATCTCGCGGCGACGGATTAGGTCGACTGATATTTGGTGAACAGGAGGTCTCCGGTGCTGAGCTCCAAAGTTCGGGCTTGACCACGAAAGCAGCTGACAAAATAGTCTCCCACCGAGGTCCACTCTTATTTTAATTGTCTAGCAAGCAAAACACAAAGTTTTGCTTTGAGTTGTGTGAGCCTTTTTGATAAAATCAGATTTTAAAAGGTATTCAATAAATCTGGAGGATTCAGTCATTAACAGTTAATCCATCTTTTTAAGGATTTACCAGACACTATTACTACCAGAACTTCAGAAACTTGTTTTATTTACGTCTTATATGTTGCTTTTATCCTTTTTTTGTCAGACACTGTGTATATAATCCAGTTTTACCCGCTTCCTTATATTTTATAGTGACCAGATGAATACTTTTTAATGGGTACTGACCACTTGGCCACTGAGAAGCATACTGTCTCTACATGTTTGGAATTCATGTGGCTTTCTCATTGCAGTTGTTGTCTGGTACATGAACGTGATATAGTTAATATGGTTACATATTACAAAGATGCTCTTTATTTTACTGCGAAGCCTCCGGAACTGCAGCGCACACACACAAATTAAGTGGTTTTAATTATGTTGGAGTTAACTCAAACCTAGCGAGGGGAAGTTGCATTTTGGGTGAATACTTTCATTTTTGTGGTCACCTCGAGTTTGGACCTGTGGTTCCGCTCCAAAGCGTTGACGCTGGTTGGATATTTGGAGATACGTATGGAATGAAGCTACGCACATTTATCAAATTACTGTGCTTAAAAAGTAATTCAACACAAGGCTGCAAAGCTGTGTTTTGCTGTCCTCTGGTTAAACTTTCAAGAGAGTTTTAATCGCTGACTACAACCAACATCACAATTAAATGTGGCTGGTCGGTCTATTGCCAGATTTGTGCTGCGTTGCACCTGTAACCGCACCCATAGGTGATGTCATGGGGTTGTGGAGTACACGTCTAGATCAGTGCAGCAAGATGAAACCACTGGAGGTCAGCAAAAACACAATTTTATTAGAGTAGTTAGTGTAGTTACTCTCTAATTTATGTTTGATGTATTTACAAAAAGGGTCACTTCACTTATTGTACTCATTGAAGTAGTATAAAGCCTGTTGTGGTTCCAGACGAAGCTGTGTGTTATCTAATTGCCTCCAGTGATGTCATTTGGTGGCCAAGTTGCATTATGGGTAATGTAGACACCATGTTTTGAAAAGGAAGAAGAATGCATGAAATATCAAAGGCGATAAAATCTGGTGTATCAATTTTATAAACAATTGTTGTTTTTAAACCATCTAGAATGAGTGATGTCCAAAACCTGGTGTGTACATTACCCATGATGCAACTTTAATACTTAGGATTTTTCCCTATCATCACAATCAGTGTTATTTCTAAATCTGATTGCTAAGAAAATTAATTGATTTTAAAATACACAACTTCTAGTGCAGTCTCCAAATAGACTAGCAACTAAAGTTATCATTAATCATTATCGGCTCATAAATATTGTAAATAGTTGAATTCTTGGTTTGAAAAGTAAATAGTGCCCCTTTTAACATCATTTTCACCATACTTAAAAAGTAAAAATCTATCTACATTAAAATACTGCTCAAATGATATAATATACAAAAATACAACATTTCGAGGGGCCATTTTAAAGGGCCACTACCTAGATTTGGTGAAGAGATTCAAACTCTGAGTTGTCATATTTACAAAAGGAGATAATAATCCATAACTGAGTAAACAAGCTGTTCTCAGAGGGAAAAAAAAGTCCCCAGAACACTGTTTGAAGCTAAAAAGGTGGCAGGGTCCGCCACGTACAAACAAATTGTGTTGTCCTTTAAGGTCAGTTTGTATATTCAGTTTATTCAGTCATGAGAACAAAAGAAGGTTTCTTAATTTAGTTTGTTCATGGATACAAATTCAGACCTGAATCTGAGTCAAATTTCCTCCCCAAAACTGCACAGTGCAACTATGACTGTTACTTAAACAAGATTTTACACGTCT
Source organism: Diplodus sargus (assembly GCA_903131615.1). Taxonomy (NCBI): domain Eukaryota; kingdom Metazoa; phylum Chordata; class Actinopteri; order Spariformes; family Sparidae; genus Diplodus; species Diplodus sargus. Next base: position 611,482 of record CAEMYA010000013.1, read on the forward strand.
TGTCCATGGTCAGTGCTCTGTGCATGAGCTGCAATTGGTGATGCACATCCATCTCCGCCAACTGAAAGACATCTTTGTGTGGTGAAATGTATTCCTGTTTGACCGGTGGGCCCAGTGTGGACTGGAGGGGTTTCCAGCATGACAATAAAACTGCTGCAAAACTCTGGCACCGTCCCATCTGCAGCCTTCAGCTCGTGAATATTCATCCACGCTCCTTGACAATAAACAAGGGGCAGAGAGGCAGAGAGAGGGTGCAGCTGAATGCCTGGCTGAGGAGGTGGGGGGGCAAACAACCCGTCACCATGGCAACAAGTCCTGCCTCCCACCCTCCAGCAGGCTGTGAGAGGGGAGGCAGGAGGGCTTTTCTTTTTCTTTTCTTTTTTTTTTTT
>CAEMYA010000013.1:620127-652613 GCA_903131615.1 Diplodus sargus
AAAAAAAGCTGAAATGGCTAAAAAAGGAGATAAAAAAAAAAGGTTCCAAGAATTGGTTCCACCTGGTTCATTGAGCTACACAGTGGCAGCGTGGTGAACCATGTGGTGGTGTATAGCGGTAATTACATAGGTATGGCTATGTGCAACTGCCAGTAGCATCAACCTTGGTGGTTTTCTTTTACATAGAGACACATTGAAGCTGTCAGAGCCTTAAACTCCTATCCGGAGAGAGCAGGTTATGTATAGATTGTACATTGAGAGTATAAGACATTAATCTTTTAGTTTCAGCTGAGAGGTTTTGCTTCAGCATCATGCTTTGCCTGCAACACAGTGTCGTATGTGTGCTGTAAAGGCCTATATGTGGACTGTATTGTCCTGGGATGTGTATCAGGAGCTGGATTCCTTTCTGCCGGGATATTTATGCAACTCCTCATCCATAATCTTAAACTAAACATGATCCAACTCAACTAGCTCGAGTCTCTTTTTGTCTATAGTGGACAAAACCGTTCTTTCTGCAGATATTCAAACAATGGCAGCAATGGATCAGTGTGTGGGCTCATGTCTGCCACTGAGTTGTGACGTCTGGAAGGAGTTGAGAATTTGCAGAGATTTTTCTTATCCCCCGTGCTTCTTGGCTGCCTGTAAAACTCTGCAGTGGTTTTAAAAACCTTGAAGTCAGGTTGCTGATCAGCAGAAAATGAGGACCAGGTCGGCCAGAGTAGCTTGGAACAATATTATCCTCTGTTTATGGAAGCTGTTGTGCTGGCTACTGCATGTTTCAGGAGAAACACAGATCTTAAACTGAAGCCAGTGCAGGTTAATGAAAGTTTGTCCATTATGACATCATAAAATAGCGCTCTTGTTGTCTGAACATCAAGTGCCAGGTGCTGTTGTGCTGAGAGAGGGTGCATATTTGAGTGTAGTCTTTATTGAATGAAAAAGAAGCTCTTGGCATCAGGTCCAGGTGTTTCTGCCCCCCTCCTGAGCTGTCTCTCACCCTCTGAAAACATTCTTTAATATTTTGAATGCAGCCGCGGTCTGATGGATAGGGCAAATATTAGCACATTCCAGCATGTAGTGGAGAGAACTGTGTATCAGATGATCTGTCAAATGTGACAGGGCCAAGGACGTGTGGACTCTCTTTTGAAAGATATTTTACCTAATAGATTCTCTCTCTTTCACACATACACGTGCACACATGCATGCACACACACACGCGCATGCACGCGCGCGCGCGCACACACACACACACACACACACACACACACACACACTGATAAAAGACTTACTTTTTAACCACATCTCCCTCTCAAGGACGTATTGAACACAAAGGGCTCTTTTATTCCGCCCTAAATAGTCAACTGGAGACACTGTTGTAGTCCCATTTCATGAATATGTTCTTGTTGCTGGGGAAAGTATGCGTCATTGATATGCCTCTCATGTAATCAATTAGTACTTTAGACATGAACATGACAAAACCAGGAAAAGAACCCTGAAATGGGAAGTCTAGGTCATTAAGATGATGGTGTTGAATATCTTAAAGAGACGGCCTGGCTTGTGGGATTTGGTTTTTAAGTTACTGAATGGTTTTATATCTCAAGTAAAGGGATTAAAAGTAAGGAAGGAGAACTTTGAACTTCTCCAAGGCTGGATGTCTTGTTGTTTGACAAAGCTATTAGAGGTTACAGAAGACTTAATCAAGCTCCAGCCCAGTAGCTGGGAAGTACAGATGTGTGACTTGGGAGTAAATGTTATAAATTGATGGGGGTTTTTTTTGTTTTGTTTTTTAAAGTTTGGACATGTAAAACAGAGTAATTGTGTATCCCGTCAAGAGCCATTGGAATGTGTCAAGATGCCACTACTGTGTTTGTGGGTGTCATGTGTCATGTGCTGCCAGCGTGTGTTGCTCTTTAGAATCATGTTTTTTTACCTGACCAGATAGGTTTGTTACATTTTCAGCGCAAACCATCAACCACGAGGTCAGACATCAACACTCCCTTGTCTTGATCTTCAGAGCTACTCTGATCAGTATTTCTTTATTACCAACAAAGTATGTAGTAAGTAGTAAAACTAAAAGGTGTAGATTATGGTGATAAAGTCACACAGAATTCTCATCTGACTCTGCAGCTCCTTTCAGGTGTACATAGTGATTTGCTGTTGTTGTTTGTATTTTCCATGCAATGACATTTTTTGCCATATTTCCATCATTCTCACCAGTGATGTCTCCAGCTGCTGTCAACAGAAACACTGTGGAAATATTCTCTATGCTACCCCTGCACAGCACCAAACAGTATATAAAGTTATATCGATATCGATATCCACCTCAGACTTCTGATTGTTATTATTATAATTATAATTACTATTATTGTTGTTGTTGTTGTTATTAGAACCTATCAAGTCAAATGTTGTATAACAAAACTGCCATACACTATTTTCTCAAATAAAACTCAAGTGTGCCCGCATACATAAATGTCTTTCTCGTCCTACCTCATTCAGTAGTACACCAAACATTTGAACACTTATCAATACCAGTTGTATCATTAAGACACAGTAGACTGAAGGCATGCCTCCCCTCAGTATGACGCTGTTGGCTTGTCACAGTTGACCGTTTGCTTGCCTTTGGCTCCATCATCTCTAGTGAAAATTTGCATTGAATCTGGTTGAATGGACTTTAAAGGTACTCTAGAGCTTTCTTAGAAGTGGTTGTTTACAGCCTATGATTTTGTGTAGGGAGATGGTATCAGACCTCAGGAAGTCAGTTGGCTAACGCCTTGGTGTTTACACTGCAAAATCCATCTTGGGCTTCTGTGACCCATTTCTGTGAGTTTAGCGTCCTCCGTCCAAAAAAATAGAAAATGATAAATTTATACAAATAAACATTGTTCTCAGTGTAATATAACTTTGACGTTGGGAGCAGACAGTTTAATTTTCTTCGCTCCTGGCAGTAGTTTTACACTCTAATCCTTGTATGTTTGCTTTGAGGGTTACAAATTGTAATTACAGAAAAGACAGTCAGGGAGTATATTGAATTTCGCTTCCAATAACATACGATATATTTTCTGCAGGTATTAATCAGAAATGATAATTTACACTGTTACCAGTGTGTCTGAATTGAGTGTAAGAATAATATTTTCATTTAGATTCATTTAGAGTAATATAAAACATTGTTTTCTTCTCAGGTTCTGCTTATTTTCGTCTCAATTTCCTTTCCACAATAATTTGTTTTGTTTTATCAAGCAATCATTGATACATTATATAGATCATTTTTGTTTAATTTGGCTATCCCAAAAGTACGTTTTCATTGAACAACCCTCAGTGCAATCAGTGGCTCTGTCTGGTTAATGTATGTCTGTACATTGTATGTTTAAAGTCCATTGTTGTGCTGTGACAGGAAATACGTAAATGTTCCTACCATTGTTGTTGTATTTCACACCAGTTTTCTGTACAGAAGTAATTTTTTTCAAAGTACCCAGAATATAAACAGAGTTGCAAATGAGACTGTGACAGGACACAATGATTTTTTTGTGTTTGATGAAAATAATGATGCATGGCATGTCCTCTTAGCAGAGTCCACAGTCACAGGAAATAGCTGACAGCAGGAATGCTCCCTCTCTCTCCTCATCTGTCTCTATAGGACTCAGCTCCACCACTGGTTGGCTGTCTTCTCCATACAACAACTTCCTGTAAACAAGTCATGCTGCCAAGCACCCTCCCATCCTCCACCTCTGATCTCTAGGGATCTCCATTTGACCTCCGTATGCACCAGAACAATCACTCGAGCCTTCTTGAAAGGGCCAATGTTGTGTTTCAAAAAGTGATTTTCGGGGGCAGTGACCTGCAGTTTGAGGGGAGGCTTTAACTAACTGCTGGTCTAATGGGAGATACAGTCTGAGAAATGTCGATCACAAGGCAGAAGTCTCGTTGTGTTAAATACAGGAATGTAACTGAAACAGATCCACAGTCTATAAGTAACAACATGCATGTGAGTTAAATATCTCTGAACCTTTGCAAATAGGCCCAAACTATCTGCATGGCTACATATAAAAGCTAGACGGAAAAATTGACTGGTCCGATGTAACACTTGATATTAGCTTAATGCCAATACCAACACCGATTTTTAGTCATCAAGAACTGATATGTATATGCAGTAGAAGTCTTGGTGTCAATATTAAGAATAACCAGCGATGGAATGTACCGCCCGACTTAATCAATTGATAACTTTAGCTACTAGTTACTTTGCAGACTCAGATTGTTTAATGCTGATAGGCTACTACTTGTGACATGTAACCAATCAGATAGTGGTGTATGCGGAAGATTGAATGAGACCGTGGATTGGTGACTACAGACAGTGAAAGAGAGTTGCGTCAGAGACGAACTAATGCATTTTAAAATGTATTTATTTATCTCCAATGGACAGAAAAAACAGTGATGCAAAAATGCTGACTATCGGCCCTGATTGTCATCCAGGCAGATAACTGTCTATACCTAGTTTGAACCCATTGATTAAGCTATTGCCAGTCTTTTATCCTGGCCCTCCAGTCAATAAAGTATCTGCAGCTACTTGAAGGCAGTCTTTGAAATTAACATGTTGTGCCGAAGAGAGACACATGATGATCCATTGTGGCGACTTTGATTCAATCATTCACCACAAACATGCACAGTCTGCTGCAAAACAACTACAGAACCTTAATGTCTGCACGCATCAAAATGATTCATTTTTGCTCTGTGTTCTTCTGGTTTATGCATAGCAAATACATGAATAATCACTGTGAATAATGTCTGTCATTCTTAATTTCCTCTCTGGCTATGATCCAAATCTGGAGCAAGACCTTGTTCAAGTATTGTCAGTTTAACTGTTTAAGTGGCACCGGAGTAATTCTGTGGTGTTTGATGTGAAAATATACATTTTTGTCAGTGGAAGAATACAGTAGCTGTGTGCAGCAGCATTTCTCTGGCACAATAATGGCTACATGCTGTGATAGTTATGCCACTTGATTCTGGTTTGTTGAAATTCATCTGCAGTGTTTACACTGATGTGTCAAGTACAGCTAATATGGCCAATAGGGTTGCAGTGATCATTTTTCCATTGTTTCCTGTACAAATCATATTGTTAATGTTCTGTTTACCCTTTGATGCCACAGTTAAGGAGTGTCTGACCAATATTAAATGCAGGTGGTGAACATGAATTGACCTGTTCTCATGGATGGCACACCCAGTTTTGTCCTGGCCATGGTCTTGTCAATGTGGACCATTTGGCTTTTGATGTGGTACAGGATTAAAGCCCATGTCCGTGACAGGATTAAAACTTTTGTGAAGTCTGATTTTATTTAATATTTCAGGGATAGCCTTCATTCACAGCCTTGATTTGTCCCTGACAAACCCAAACAAACTTCGTAGAGTTCAAGTATTTTTGCTCATAAAATGTATGATGTTTCACATCCTTGTGTTCATCCAACAGGTGAGTGGGCGGTTTGCAGACGAACATGACAGCCAACAAGAGTTCGAAGGCTGCGCCTCGTGCAGGAGGGGGTAAAGCTCCCCGGGACGTCCCCGACAGGTCAGTGACATCTGGGACAGGAGTGGGTGGGCTAATGTGCACTTCCAGTCATGTCACATGATTTCATAATTTCATTCATTTACAACAAAGATGCCATCTATGATCCTGTGGTAGCTTTTCTTTTTTTTTCACTTATGGAAAAGAACGACTAATGATTGTCAGTAATGATAAGACCGCCAAAGCTTTTGCAAGTACAATCCTGTTTCCTGGACAAGGGCCCCATCCAACTGTGAGTAGTGAGCTGAAGCTTGTGTTAGCATGTTGAGAGCTTACCAGGTCCTGCTGGGAGAGAAAAACAAACTTTGGGAATGATATGTGATATCTGGACTATTCATTCCTACAGTTTATCATCCTGTAAAATTTTACCAAGCTCGAAAGCTTCTTTAGCAAAGAATTCATGTAAGGAACTTACAGACTGGCAAGAAAAGATTTAATTACACAGGATTATTGTACTGTGGAACCATCTGTGTTCACACCTGTGACTGTCTGGTGGCTGATTTTGAGCAAGATGTTGTAAGAAATGGTGCTGCAATCTGTATTCTAATTTATGAAGTAGTAATGCAACTATTTCTATTTGAAATACTGGTTGGTACTTCCTCACTACCAATTCTAATGCCACCCATTACTGGAAGTGGTAAATCACACAGATGTTAAAGGTACAGTGTGTATGATTCAGGGGCAGAAATAGAATAAAATACTCATGATTATGTTTTCGTTAGTGTATAATCACCATAACAAATAAGAATCATTGTGTTTTTGTTACCTAAAGGCCTAACACATCGCTAAAGTGACGAGTAAACAACACAAAAATGTGACATACACGCCTGTGAAAATGTTGCAGCAAAACTATGCAAATAATTGATAGTATGCGTACATTTTTGACACGGGTCACAAAATATCACAGTTCTACAACGGTAAATTCCACAACTATAGAAGTCTGTTTGGGCAGGGACCAGTCATGGCTACTCATCCCAAGTCTCTTTTGTAAAATTGTTTTTAGAATTTCCTGTCCATTGTCATATGATACAGGGTGATGACAAAATTAAACAATCAACAGGCCTGCCATTACCAGCAGTTGCGACTTGACGTTCGTTTTGCACATCACGATTGGGTGATGCCTTCATTTGCAAAGTAAAATCAAGCTTGTTACGAAAAAACAAAACAAATTACTATGCTTTTTCTCTTCTTAGTATTCACTTTCTTGTGTGAAAGGACTATTGAAAAAAACAACAGCAAAAAATACTGACTTGTAGAAAAGCCTTTACAAAGAGTCTTTTACATGAAGACGGAGCAGGTCATGTTGCTAAGTAGCTGTAAGTAGCCTAGAGCCAACAAACCAAACACCGGCTCTAGATATTTATTTATTTGATTTTGCATTTAAAGTGGCTGCTGTAGGAAAAGGTCAAACCAGGTTTACTAACCTGGTTTTAATCTACAACCACACACCTAGATGCCATTAAATCTTCAAAACTGGACCATATTTTAAACTCATAAAGCACAACTGCTTTGCGGCTCCATGCTTGAACACATGGGGAGACATTTTTGTTGTTTCAGATAGTGCTACACAATTTGTGCTACCAAACTGTGCAGTCAGCCGGGGATCAGTTTCTAGGAAAGATTACGCCTACATTGAACTGTGTAGTCCCAAGAGGCACACATGACAACATGCAGCAACATGGCAGAAAAAGTAATAAAGAACTAAACAAAAAACATGCTTCCTTCCCGCTCTGTGATCTTCTGTTTGGGAATAATTGAGAAATGATTTACCAGTTACAGATTTTTTTCTGCCAATTGTCTGATGTTGTACTTTCAGGGAAAGGGCCGCACCTCGAGGATCACAAGGAACTACAAACACAATCCAGTGAGGTGTTTTGGCAACACGAACCAGGCTGACAAGGATGTTAGAGCTCACTGTGACTAATGTTTACATACCCAGAAGTGCACATTCATTGGCTTGATCTCATTTACTCGCTATGTCAGCAAATAAAAACTCTCAAACTCTTGAATGAAATGTGAGCTGGATTAGAGTGATAATGCATAAATGAGTGACAGGGAAAAGGCACTGATGGATGATAAAATTTTCATATGTTGAATTTTAACAGCAGAAGTGCTGTTTGTGTGAGCAGTCTCCTCTCTCCATCCTGGTCAGTAACAGGAAGTGGCTTGTGGTTAGCATGCCCAGGAAGCCTGAGTGAAAGCCAGAGGCCAGGTTGTGACTGGCATCCAGCTCTTTGTACAGTACTGTATCTGTATGTCCGGCCCATCTGAAGCTGACTAAACTGGGCTTATTTTCACAAGCATGACCCAGACCACCAGGACTCCCTAAAAATCCCCCAGCTCTAAATAGACAAAAAATCTGCGCATATATTCTTTTTGTCTCAAATCAAAGTGTCTTTATTTTATTTAAAAGCACAAAGTCTTAAACATAAAAAATGATAGAGTACACAAAAACGAAATAATATAATACAAAAGAAACATGATGGCAATTTACTATATGTGAATGATTTAATATTCTGAAAATCTGAATAAAATCAGTTTACAAGTCAGTTCAGTCTGGAGAATATCTCAGAGTCAAGATACTCTACTGTATATAAAATGAAACATAGATGCAGTCTCTAAAACAACCACAAAGCACAATATGAAGCCTGTTTTAACCCTTTTTTTCTCCATATCATTACTGTCAAATTGAATCATGGTCAAGACCACGTTGCATCCTCTTCATGTTAATTGTGAAATTAAAAAATTAAAGCCCAGAGGCCATCAAAACAAAGTGACTAACTCACTAAACTGTACTGATACTGGCATTAGAATTGCATTTCTGAGTGTTTGGTCTGGTTGCTGCTAAAACATTCCCATTGATTTTAAGCTTCAAAGACACTGCTCCCTCTTTGGCTCCTGCATTAGGCATGCAATACTCCTTGGCAGACATTGAGTTCAGAGTTTTTCCAGGGAACCAGAACGATTTTAATTTGAAAACAACTTCTAATAGCTCCCTGTTGAAGCCTCTGCAGCATGTCATGTCTTGGACTGCTGCTTAATATTATGCTCAAAAGTATTTTCTTCATGATACCAAGAGACCTGATCCACGTTTCATCTGATCTGACCTGAGATTGGAATTGATCCTGAACTCTTTTCAACCTCAAATATCTAAATATCTGCATTAGTGTTTCGTGCATGTTTCGAAACCTTCCTGATGGCGCACTTGCGAATGTACAAACATTTTGTGCGTGTTTGACAGCTCTGCTGTTACAACTCCATCCTCAGGCAAACAATTTTTTAAATTGGGGAATAGTTTTTACAGTACTTTGCATGAATTATTGATAAAACATGCCTTCAAATGTATTTTATTGAGTGTGTTGGTGAGAGTCAAAGTGTGAGTGCACACAAACAAAACCCTCTTTTTTAATTTTGGATCTTTCAGGAAATCATGTTCAGAGATAATATCAGTTCCTATAGCAGTCTGAATAATCATAGTACTCAAAGTTTTGTTTGATGAAAAAACAATATATTGGACTTCGGAATTCTACAAACCAACAGCACAAAGACGTGATCCTTTGTCATAAAAAAAATCTCAAATTTCTTGGGAAGTCAGATAAGCTGCATCCATCATGTTTTGGAGCCTGCAGGTTCTAAGCTGTTGTAAAAGTCTCTCCACCCTGGAGCAGGACGTATGAAACCTGGGAAGGGCAAAGAGGTGTGAAGCGAGATCTGTCCCAACCTGCACTGTTGGATCACAGTCCGCTGCCCTCAGCTTCCTCCTCCCACATAACGCTTGTTATTCTAACCATGGCTGTGACATCAGATCTCCCAACGCTCCACTTTCGCAAGACTTAGTCAGAATCCAAGTCATGACAAGGTTCCTGATAGACGATGAGTGTTACAGTGTCAGGGCTTTACAGGGAAAGTTTGTCTGCCTGCAATCTGAAAGGAGGTGAGCACCGTGAGAAAAAGTTTGCGTGTGGCGAAAGGTGCCCTCACAAGTGAGTGTGTGTGACTGCCGTAGCACCTAGTCTCACTTAGCTCCAGGGATCAGAAAAGGCGTTGAGGACCAGAGAGAAGCACTGAGATTTTCACAGGTAAGAACGCTAAAATACATATAGCTTGGCTTTCTGTGTGAGGTCCGCTCTGATTCTTCTCAAGTTATTTTGATTATGTGGAAAAATCCACAGTGGCAATTCAATGTAGTCTGTTTCTTTTGGACTTTATTTTAATCTCATCCCGCCAAAGACAGAATACTTTCCTGTGGTCATCCTGAGTAAGTGGCTCAAGTTTTCATTCTGTCTTTGATCTTGGAAATTATTTCAGAACGTCAGCTGATTCGTAGCAATTTTCTTCCATCTGTTCCACATCAGGTTACTTTTCAGGCTGCAGGGTTGAATGGATTTATTGGCCACTCATATGATTTGCCTCTTTTGGTTTATTAATATCTTAGGCTGTACTGTGTGTTTTTTTTAAAAAGAAACTGGAGACAGACCGCTATATAAGTTGGCCGATATTGTTGGCGATATTGTTGGCCGATATTGTTGGCAGATATTGGCCTATCATGGTTATATTGTTATCGGCATAGTTGTTATGACATGCACTGACATGAAAACTTTTTCTTCGAGAATATGATGTAGAAAAAGATGCTTTGGGGTGATTGTAACTGTTAAATTCCCAGTGAAGTTTACTGATTCAGTGCACTGAGGAGAGTTTGGACAATAGAGTTATAGAGTAAAAGTTCAAATATCCTGTATCCTGGACAGAAACAAGACATTTGAGGATGTCATCTTCGGCTTTGGGAAACACTGATTAACTTTTCACATGTTTGACATTTTATAGACCCAATAGCTAATTGATTAATTGAGAAAATGATCAACAGATTAAACAACAAAGAATCCTGAGTTGCGGTCCTGGCTTGTTCACCCCTGTCTCTGTGTTGTTCCAGGTGCCAGTCTACATCGCCGTGCCCTGTCCTCTCTGCCAGTCAGGCGCAGAGCCAGCAGACTCTCCTCAGTGACAGTGAAGCAGGAAAGCAGAGCCGGTACGTCAGGACTGACGGCAGGTTCCTGGTACGTGCTGGCTGGAAGGCCGCCAGCCTGTGCAGTGGTGACACTGAATCTAAAGGCCGTCTCACCAAATCCAAGAGCATTAGCTGCCTGGACAATAGGCTCTCCATCTATAAGCCCCAAACTCAAACCAAGTCCTGTCAGGACGGTCAGGGTTTCCAGGAGCAGAAGGAGAAACAAGGGGATCTTTCTCTGGGAGATGGACTCAATGGTCGGCCGCTGAGTTGGAGCACGCTGTCACTGGGACCTTCCTCTAACCAAAGCCACAAACGTACCCTCTCCCTCAGCCGCTCTGTTGCAGGTGTTCCCCCCACCACAATCCGCAAAAAGATCTCAGAATGGGAGTGCAGAAGGGTGTCTCTTCCTAGGATGAGCTTGTGTCTTGATAAAAGAGGAGGAGAGCGTGTAGGGGGCAGTGAGGGCTGCCCCAGCCTGCTCTCTTCTCCCTGTAGCGAGAAAACTTTTGACTTCAAGGGGGTTCGCAGGATGAGCACGGCTTTCTCAGAATGCTCCTACACAGAGGAAGAAGAAGGAGTTTCAGACAAAGACGGCGTAGGTCGCTTCCAGAAAAGGATGAGCAAGTCAGATTCTTCTGGAACATTTGTGCGTTCCTTGTCTGCTCGGAAAGAGACATCAGCAGTCCTAAACAGGATACAGAAGATAGAGCAGGCCCTTAAGGACAATCCCAACCCATCCCCTCCACGTTATCTGAGTAATTGCTATGTCCCGGACAAGACAAGACAAAAGTCTTTTATGATAGGTGACGACTTTGACAGTACATGCACCAGTAAGCGCAGCAGCATTTGCTCAGTTGCTACTGAACCCGATGCTGTTTTAGTGCCTGATAAGCTCTCTAAACTCAGACAGAGGTTTAGTGTGAGCTCAGCCAGGTCTGAGAGTCCAGAACCACCTAGCCAACAGACGTCTATTGGCACACCAGTCAACCCCTTACCTAAACCCAAACGCACTTTTGAGTACGAAGCCAAAGGGGACCAGAAGGGCCTGTTGCCAGCAAATGGACTACCTCCAAATAGAGCCTCTGAGTCTCCCCCACCTCTGCCCTCCACTCCTGCACCCAGCATGACACGAATGGTTAAGACAGAGGGGAGCACCCCAGTGAGACTCCAGGACAGGTGAGAATATCAGTGTACTTATGTTTATCCTTTTAACTGAGATGAAAATACAGTTGGAAGTCAGATCAAGCATTCTGAGCTATAACCTTTGGCCTCACAGCTATTATACAGTACAAGGGACAAGGCTCACCCACTTTTTGAAATGAATAGTCTATAGACCCCCTCAATTTTACCATGTTGAAAACATTAAGTAGTCATTGATGGCCTGTTGCCAGGTATTTGAGTCACACACCGTCACCACAAAAAGCCTAAAGAGTATACCAGGTAGGAAGAAGGGAAGCATGACAGGAAAGAGGAATAGAAGGTGGCAAATGATACTTTCTTGAGAACGAAAGGGATGAGATGAAGACAAAAAGAAAGCATGGGAATTAAAGAAAATGGGATGAAAGTGTCAAGGCAGGGAGGATTTTGACTGGTAGATTTTATATTTTACTGCAGTGCCACCGTTACGTTAGTAGATACAGTTAGTCATCTGATAATGGTGTGAGTTAGTGAAATTTGCTAAAAAGAAAGAAGTCATTGTTGGTGATTGATTGCATCACTTTGATTTAGATATTTCACAGGATTGTTTCTGTTCTATGTGTTGGGTTTGAAGTTATTTGCTATTTGAAACATTAGCAAGTATGTATTTTTGGCCAATAAAACGTGTGTGTCATTTAATTCCCCCAAGGAGTAAACAGTAAAGCAACCTACTTGTTCTTGGTGCAGTGAAGATAAACACTTCATCAAGCAGATCAGATATTGGTGACTAATCTCTATTAAAGACAGTTTCTCACAGCAATGTGTTCCCTCATGTTTCCTTCCTGAAAAGTTATTCCAGTGAATTCCACCTAGTGCGGTATTGAGGGAGAAAAAGATTACATGGAAATACATCAGTATCAGAATCTTTATTAGAAAAAGTTGGATTTGTGCATTCTTTGTTAATATGCCTTTGGAAAGTTTGGGGTTTCAAAGGATTCTAACGAGCTGATGGTCTTGTGAGGAATTTTTGGCTTACGGATTAAGTGTTTGGTTTGCTAGTGTGCTAGTTGAATAAGTTACTGATCAGTTGTTTTTACTTCAGGTAAAGAGCCTGAAGATCCAGTCACTCCAGATTTCCTAATCTAATCAAACTAAGTTGCGTCAAAATAGCTTTATCATGAGGCAAATCTCTATGTATCATAAAAGCAGCTCAATAACTTATGTTTACAGGCCATTTGAAATGTGAAAATCTGTCTTTAGATTAATTTGGTCCATAAAAAGATTCGGCAATTCAGACACACTCCTGGACAATCCACAGTTAATTTTTGCCGGAAAGTCTACTCAAATGTTGCCTTTAATTGCAGATACTATAAATTTTGAACTCATCATGTGCCCGATTGTTGCATAAATATTAGCTGAATCTTAGATTCAGTAATCTGCCCTTGTTTTTGCTCGTAACTTGTAGTTTTCAAGATCAGACGTCCTCAGTGTTTTTCATGTGAGGGTGGGACCTCTTCAGATTGTCCCTATGTAAAAAGGGGATGAAATCCGTGAACGTTCATCCCTTGGACTCTGTGTTTAACATTCCTGTGGCTCTAGCAATTTCAGACCAAGCTTAAAAGCCACAAGCTGTCGATGGCGCGACATGACTGTACTGTAGTTCCTTGCACTAATGTAGCAGAGAGTTCCTCTGCAGTGCCTTGACATGTGGTGTGAGCCTTATACTGTGCAAAGAACACAGAAATAGTAAGATATCTGCATGTTTACTTGTGAATTTCCTTGTTATTTGAGCACATGTTGATCCTGGCGTTTCTGTTTTTCTGTATTTTATAATTAGTGGTTCCTGATTTCAATCTTTTAAGGGGTAAGAATGCTTTTCACGTGTGTTTAGTGACTTAACCACCTGTTCAGCTTTTCTCTGAGTCTAGTTGGAGGAGTATTTGTAATACCATCTGGCCTTTTTCTGTTTACTCTTATCTATCGAGCTCCTTTGAGGCTGCAGTTTGACACTGACTCTTACTGACTCTTCCTCCTTGTTATTTTTGAGCATGTGTGTATCATCTCCCCCCATCTTGGTCTGTTTTGACTTTCCTCATTTACTTCCAGAGAATCTTGTGAGTCGGAGGATGCTACGAGTGTGCCATCCTCATATCCGTCCTCGCCTACAGAGAATGGCACAGTGACCACGGACACGCGGAGTCGACCCAATTCCAAAAGCACTTTAGAGGAGAATGCCTATGAGGACATAGTAGGTAAGCAGACTGGTTCACTGACCTTGAATACACTAAGATCACTCACTTATTTGAGTCTGAACAGGGTGAATGTCAGTTTTTCTATTAACTGAAAATGTGTATTTTAACTTTCAGTTGTTACTTATACAAAGAAAACTTTGATTTTTAAAGTGCAAAAACCTCGAGAAAGATAGCTGATTGTTGAGACTCAATCCCAGGTCATTAAGCACAGACTCTTTTGGTTTGTAGGTCAACTTGGACACCAACCCAAAGCGTCAGTATTTGACAACCTGGGATTGAGATTCATTAGTCAGCTGTCTTACAAATTGCACCTTCAAACAACAAAATGACAGTATGTTTGTAGTCATAAAGTTGCTTTTTAAAGATCCAGATGAAGTATAAAAGTGTCAGGTCTCAGGTAAAACTGAGGATTGCAATTTGCTTTTTTGATGACAGTTTTGTAGTTATAGCTATGTACTTAGATCTTTTTGGACCAGTAAATTCATGTTTACTTTAAACTCAAAGTGTTGACACCAAGATTTAAAAAAAGTTGATATTCCACTGTATCCGAAGATCTTAACCATAGTAAAAGAAAGAGGGTGTTAGTTCATGTTCAAAACCTTTCATGAAGTTTACATACATACCTTGTATGGTATCATCAGTAACCTTAGAAGACAGTAGTCAGATATATTAGAGAGAATGAGATCCCCTACAGCATGGCCTAATGTAGTTTGTGAGGGAAGCTCCTCCTCCTGCATCTGCCTCATGTAGAGCTGTGGGGTGTAGAAAAGTCTCAGCGTGGGAGCAGTCACTGAACACTCAACCTGAGAATAAGATTAATGGCTCACACGTGGTTGTCAAGGTAATATTTTACTGTCAAGTTTTCATACTGCTTTTATAGCACTCTGCTGATACATATTCAGATGAGCACTTTATTTTGTGACATGTGTTTCTCACTGTAAACAGGATCGACTCAAATGTCCTCTGAGTTGATGTGTGTATGAAATCTTGAACATGTTGGAGAGCCAAATTCCTTTCCACTAGCAAATGACCCCCAGGCCTCTTGCCCAGTCCAATTGCCAGCTCCCCCAGTGAATACTTAATGTGGTGGAAATGTGTGTCAGTATGAGCGCAGTCTCATGATAAAGCTTCGATTTCAGATGCAGTAAAAAATGTTCACACTCTGAAATATTTTTTACGATAAATGCTCAGTGATGACCAAATAAGGCCTGATGCAAGTATTACATTGCCTCATGGTATTTCTACAAGTAGCCACGCTGTTTTCGAATCAGTGATCAGTGTCGTGCTCAGCAGCATTCTTGTTTTTTGGAAGCTGGGGATGTGCAGCAGTCTCAGAGGGAGCGTCAGAGCATGACTGATTTTCATGTGAATCCTAACAAAGCCCCCATTGTTCATCGAGCAGTGTGAGTGTAGAGTTTGCAGTTTGGAGACGCACTTTTGCCAATCTCTGTTTGTTCCGGACATCATCACAGAGTAAGTTTGAAATTGCTCCAGTTATTTAAAACAAAGCTTTAAAATGGTGGAATGAATGGTGGATCGCGGTGGTTTCCACCACCACTACACTGGTGGTTTACAGGTTAGATGATCCATGTGAGAAGCAGCCACAGCAGTAAATGAGCCATGATTCGGTCCCTCTGAGCCCCTATTTTAACAAGCATTTCATGCAAAGAAATCCCCTCACATTTCCTGAACTCCAAAAGGACATGTTGGCTTCCTTTCTTAGCTGTCTTTGTATGATATTCACTCACACCATTTGTGTTTTTCGCACCTGTGCTTGATACCAGATGTTTACCTTAAGAGTGCAAGTCATTTGTAATCTGGACTACAGTGATATGTGATATTAGGGGACTGTTTTAAGTGCTCTTGACTAGTGTAGGTGATAAACGGAGTGCCAAAGAGTGAACTGTTTACAGACACATGAATCACACCCTGTGCTCCAGTAATACTATGATTCAGTCCTGTGACCTCATTTCAGAAACTTCCTAGGTCTGAAATCAGATGTTTTCTCAGTTTAGGATGACATTTAGGATTATATTATACTGATGTTAGCCTGTTGGAGAGGCTAATATGATGTTAGCCTGTAAGACTTAGATAACGCTGATGTTAGCCTGTTGGCAAAGGTAATGCTGATGTTCACATGTTGGAGAAGCTAATTATGATGTTTGCTTGTTAAAAAGTCTAATGCTGATGTTATCCTGTTGGAGAGGCTAACGTTGATGTTAGCCTGCTGGAAAAGCTAACATTGATGTTAACTTGCTGGAGAAGCTAACACTGATGTTGGTTGTAGAGCCTACAGGATGAGTACCACATGAAAAATCATTGTTAAGTTTAAATTAAATGTGAGACATGGACTTATGACATAGAATAGGACACAGCCATGATTTTTGGAATTGATTCCGTAATTTGAACAGATGTTTCTTTCTATCATTGAAACTTCTGTTAAAATGGGAATAAGAACAAGGAATTAGGACATTTTTTCTGTAATGAGGCTCTTTATTCAAACTCCAACCTTTGTATTACCTTCGCTGATGTAGTTTGCTTAAGTATTTTCTACTTTTCAGAATAAATCTGTCTCTACATATAGTGATTGATTCCCTTTCCAATAAAGTTACACATAGACGGTTACAAACTACAGTTGGAACTGGGACTGGTGTTATTCTTTGGTGCAAAATAAGCCAAAAATACCTCCTACATTTCCCCAATGTGGTCACAAGCACAGTATCTGTATGGTTTGTGGTTCCGCCAAATGTTCTTACAGAACTGTGACCTATTTTTACACATTTCTGCTTACGACTTAGTTCGTGAGTCGTTCCACTATACCGTCATTCATCCACTTTGTAGGGTAAATTGATACTGAAATTGTTGGTATAGTTTGTTCTGTGCCGCCTTGCCCTGCCCAGAGAGTCCATTGTGTACACAGAAATGTACAATCACTGTGTGCAGCTGAGGTGCGTCCACTCCCTGCTTAAATCTGTGCGTCTGGGGGTGTGTTAGAGAGAGATCTGGATGTTTGTAATCACAGGAGTAGATTAGTACCCTCCAGTACATAAGCGGCTATACAGACATATCATTTTCCCAGCAGGCTCTCATTACAGTATTGCTTCAGTTTAATGGAGTTGCAGCACAACATGGGGTCAGACTAAGCCCTCTTATTCTCCTCCTCAGCTTTAATGATGCACAGAAAATCACTCCAGTAGACTAATTTACTGTGTGACACAACATAACACTCTAATGATCCCAGGCGTACCTTGTCTATGCATGGGTGTGTTTGTACCTCAGACAGGTTCAATAATTAACCTTAAAATAGATAACTGAACAAAGCTCTGCCTGTAGGTTAATCTTGGGTGTTTTTAAAAACACACACTCATTGTTTGACATGCTGAGTTTATCTGGTTTTCCACTAATATACTCAGGAAGAGGGAACACAGCTACCACATAGATTTTTGTTCTCTCCCTTTCTTCTGACAGATAACACTGCTTTTCTTTCTTTTAAAAGTTTCCCTCATGCATTTCGACGCCATATGGCTCTGTTTTTATTCTTCGCTGTGGTTTCTTCACTTTCTCACAACCTTTTTCAGACCCTGCCAAAAAGCTATTCTCAGAGCGAATGTCTGAATAGACATGGACTGTGGTGTTACACAAGTTTTTCTCTTTATTGAAGTTGGCTCTCTGCCAGGTGACATCAGTGAGAGCTGTGCAGTGCTCTGTAACGTTCCTTTTCTTTTCTTTTCTTTTCTTTTCTTTTCTTTTCTTTTCTTTTATTTTATTTTCTGCTATCATTTATTGACAGTACATCTATAGAGCAGTAGCAAAGTCTGTGATTATTGTAAACTCCTAAAGGGGCAGTGTTGCATTTTTAATGTTAAGCTCCTTAAACATTCATTAATAGTCGGAGCATAAACTGTGTTTTTTATCCTCATTTCTTATACCTTATTTGTAATTCCATAACATATTTAAGCACATAGCATCGGGTTAAAAAAGAAATTATTTTCCATATTCTGGATTTTGAAATTTTTTTTCTACAATAATTCCCAAGAAGGAAAAAAATATGTATATATTATCATAGTCATACATTTTATACACTGACATTCTTCAGTAGTTGAACAATGTTATTGCCAGAGTCACAGTCTAAGAAGACAGCTCTCTTCCTCACCTCTCACAGCAGACAGTGAGCATGCCTGGACAGTGACTCACCGGCAGTGTTGTGTCCAGAAGTTTTAGCAGGGCCCGCTGGGACCTGTGAGGCCCAGTGCCAACAGTAACTGTTTTGAAAGAAGGGAGTTCACTTGAGCCAGCTGGGAGTCACCTTCGACTTACCTTCAGGAGTCCTCTCTGTCCAGACTAACCATAGGAAGGCCCTCCGACACCCTTCACTGCCCTCTGTTTTGACCCCATATCCTCATCCGTCTTCTGTCGAAAACACCCTCTATCCATGCTAGCTTTACCACTGACATCATATTTAAGCTACATTGATTATGCACTTCCTCCCAACAGAGAAGGAGAACCCCTATGAGGATGTTGACCTAAAGCGGAAGAGTTTGGGTCGGAAGCCTTGTCTGTTGGAGAGCAACAGATCTTGGACCACCATGGACAGGAAGCTGAACTCTCCACCTCAGGTGGGTCGCAAACCTTTTGGGGATTAACATTGCTTTTTTTTCCTGTAGTGAACATAAGACAAACTGTATGTTTTCCTGTGTTAACGTAAATCCTCTCACTGGCTGTCAGGGCTAAATCTGGACAAGATCTTTTTAAAGAATCTCACACCTCATTTGTGACACTAGAGGAAACAGTTTGATGTGTTTCGACCTGGAGATTCTCCACAGAAATACACATCTGTAGACTGGGCTTCCTTACTTCAATGCAGGAGTACTTGTTGTTGCCACCCATAGTTACTGGTGGTTACAACAAGTGCAGTTCAAGTGCAGGACATACCTGTTGAGCAGCTACAGGAATATAAAGGAACAACTGCTTGTCTGTTTACAGTGTAAACACATTCATGATGTTTTAAAAAGAACTCACCAATAATTGGCGAGATACTTTTCCATCATACAACAGTAATCTAATTCCCCATTCCTTTATTTAACCAGGAAAGAAGTCTCATTGGTTTAAAAATCTCTTTTTCAAGAGAGTCTTTGCCAAGACAAATATCTGTGAGATTTAGAGAAGTTGGATATCATGCATGCATCATTTCCTATGAATCCACCATGGCAGGCAAGTCGAGTCTAGTGCGGGAACTGAGGATCTTGCCACTAACAATGAAACCTACTATATATGTATGTATAAAAGGAAATTACCTCAAAAAATGGTGTTTGATACATTAAATTAATTACAGGAAAACATTTGACATTAATGCAGTGGTATAACTATTTATTTAAACTATACAAATGAATGAAAGAATAAAAGGTACCAAACCTGCCATATCTGGGTTGTCCTAATAGCTCACCTGGTAGAGCGGACGGCCAGTGTACAGAGTCCTCAGCAGCAGTTTGATTCCAACCATTGGCCCTTTGCTGCGAGTCATCCTCCACCTTCTGCCCAGTTACTGCTGTGGCTCAGTGGGTAGAGTAGGTTGTCTTGTGATCGGAAGGTCACTGGTTTGAATCCTGGCCCCCCCTAGCTGCATGTCGAAGTGTCCTTGTCCTTGAGCAAGATACTGAACCTCAAATTGTTGGTGCCTTGCATGGCAGCCTCCGCCATCAGTGTATGGGTGAATGTGGCATGTATTGTAAAGCGCTTTGAGCTGTCAGTAGACTGGAAAAGCGCTATAAAATTGCAAACATTTTTACCATTTACCTTTTACTTTATAAGTGAGAATATTAAGTTATGAAAAAGAAAACAACAAACAAAAAAACTTTTATATTATATCTCCCTGGCCAGCTGCCCTCCAAACCCAGTAGCCAGTCCCTTCGCCTCACTGGTGCGAGTGACAGGAAGAGCCATCGGATGTCACAGTTGTCCAAACGCTACAGCCACGATGAAATGCTGCTTCTCCCCCAGCTGGGTGTCTCAACTTCACCTTGTGGCCTGCTGGATGATAGCCTCTGCAGCACCAGTGATAGTCTGGCCTCACACAGGCACTGGAGGATCCCCAAGGTACACACTACAAGAGCCTACACAAACACCCGTGCTTAGTCCTTGCAGAGCTCTGACAGTGTTCTCTCTTTCCTTTCCTGCTTCACAGAACAGCTCAGGTTTCTGTAGGGACCAGGTCAGAGTCAGAGCAGATCTAGATCTCTTGTATTCAGAAAATATGTTGAAACATTGTCATTCAATGTGCCTAATTACTGCTTGGGTTTCAGCTCTTGCGGTACCTTTTCTCAAGAACTCGCCTTGACGCTTTTCAGTTTTATTTTCCTGTAGCCCTTAAAGCTCAGTGCAGTATCAAGTTGGCTAGGTACACCCACTTCTTCTGTACTTAGGATCAAAAGAAACAACTTCAGATTCCCCAACAGAGAATTCCCTCTTTCCTCTGTTTATAGCTGGTCCAGAGGATCAACTCCATTTACTGCACTAAACGTGGGAAGAAGAGGCTGAAGAAGCTTTCCATGTCCAATGTTGAGACTACATCTCTAAGAGGTAAGGGCTCTCTATATTCACTATATCCACTGGCCAGATAAGTGAGTAAATATTTGTGTTTCAGCCACCCACATAGAGTTCTTTCTGTGTCCAGCTCATGACATAAATACATGTGAAATTGTCCTCTGACCTGTAGAAAACCTTCTTGTCTGTCTCATGTCTGCTTCCAGATGACAACAGCGAGAGTGAGAGTGACTCTGACGACAGGTTCAAAGGTGAGTGACCGCAAGAATTCCTTGGCAAAGGTTAGGTGCTGCATTTCTGTCTTTTCTCACTGCTTATGCAACAGCTTCTCAATTTTGCATCCAACAAGCGATCCTGTGCAACCGGACAGGCTGCAGAATTGTAAACTGAAACATTTACAATATGCACTGATTATGAGTACCACACAACATATATCCCATGTATTTATTCAGTGACAAGAATGAATGATGATGAGATATTGTGTTGTTTTCACTCTGTTTTGGACACAAACTTTCAGTCAAAGTGAATTACACCACCTGTAGGCCTTAGATTGACATAGAGATCTGCAAAGTGTGAATTTTGTTTAGACCAGGGCTGCCCAAAGTTTGGCCCGGCAGAGGGTGTGTATTAGTTATCAGTTAGCTGATAAATGCATAAGAATTGAAGTGAAATATTTTATAGATAACTGGTTATGCAGTTCAGTTTTTGTGTGTGGTAAGGATACTTTATAATCATATAGGATCCCTAAGAATTCATTTTTTCTCATAATCGGACCACAGCAGGCACGTGCGGCAGGTGACTTCAGTCTTCAGAGTTCAGTTAATTAAGGGACCTTTGGATCCTGTTGCCATTTTTAGATGTCTTCACACCACAAAGTTCCCATTTCAGCACTCCATTTTGACAGTGAATTGTATGTACTGATGTTTGCTTTCCTCTGCAGCTCACACTCAGAGGTTGTTGAAACTGCAGTCCATCCTTCGACGGGCCCCCAGCTATCGCACACTGGAGCTGCAGCTCATTGAGTGGCAGGAGAGAGAACTCTTTGAGTATTTTGTGGTCGTTTCTCTTAAAAAGAAACCCAGCAAAAACTCTTACTCCCCAGAGGTCACCTATCAGTTCCCCAAGGTAAAATCATAACAGTCATAACTGAACCCATCCCCTAAAAGCTTACAATGGGTCAGAGGCACATTATTATTATTGATTAATGTTAGTGAAAGGAGGGACTTTTTTAGAAAGCACCCTGCAGCAAAGTACAGTGTTCAGGTGGCTTCACACACATTATCACTTTATAATCAGTATGAAAATCAATGGCATGTTCTGGAAAGCCCTAAAGCTAAACATTATGAATTTGCAGTTAAATGGAATAAATCAGTTGATACTGCTTATAAAAGAAATTTATGTAGCTTCCACACCACATGTAATAGGTGTCAGCAGCACAGACTGGCATAGTTACTGCCTATTAACTGTTGGACTGTTGGAGGTGATTATGGAGATCAAATGAGGATTTTTTAATTTTCCCAAGCAAACTTAATCCAGTTAAATCAAATCCGACCTTCTGACAACTGTAACTCGAAAATGTTAATGCCACTGTGGCATCTAAAAATAAATGTTAAAACAAGAGTCGATTATCTATTGTAGACTTTGTTCAGAGTTTCCAGCTGTGAGCATTTAGTCATGGATTACTACAGAAGTGTGTTGCTGAAAATTATGCTGATGCTGTTTTTTGTAGGACCATTACCCATAAAGATTTCTGCATATTTAGAATAAAGAATAAAAAAATGGGCCTTAAACTTTTGACACTATATTGTGCAGGTTGTCGACAATGTAAAGCTATACTGTTGGTTAAGGTTATAACATGGAGCCTGAGGAGTCTTTGGGATCCTGTTTACGGTTAAAATAACCAGGATCCATTTCTGTGGCAAAGCAGTGTTTTTAGTTATTCAACGATATATTTTAAAATTATTTAAGATCGTGTTCAGCAGCTGTGTCCCTTGGGAGAAGTACATCTCTGTACTGTATATTTGTTGGTCACACTGATATCCGTGGTGATCTTTAAAAAAGGTGGACACAGTTATTTGAAGGAGAATGAGCTGACTAAATCTCCTCTCCTATCCTCTCCTCTCCTCTCACAGCTAGAGAGGCCCACCAAGCAGATGAGGGAGGCAGAACAGAGACTCAAAGCTATTCCTCAGTTCTGTTTCCCAGATGCAAAAGACTGGAGTCCTGTGTCTGAGTACACCAGGTATGGCGGAAATCTTCTAATTCAGTATCAAATTGGTCTATACAAGGGGTACTCCAGCGATGTAGCATTGCACTTCCATCAAGCCTGGAAACTTGAAACCCACTGAAAAACAGTAGTCAAAATCATAGAAGCAGATGCTGAGAAATCTCGACTTTCAGTCCCTAAAATGGATTAGAAACCCTGGATTCATTCTACTCTTCCTTTGTGATAAACACTCACACAGTCATCTTTCAAACTCACCATTTGTGGCAGTGGCTTTCTGTTGTAAAAACTCTCCAGCCATAATCAAGATAACCCTGATGACATCATTAAGATAATTTCCTCTGACTTTGGCATTCGCCTCCAAAGCCACAGAGACATTATTTAACAGTCTTGACAGGCTGAGTAGTAGTATAAACCACCTCCATGAGTTCCTGTATTGTTGCACCATACTGAATGAACTGCTGCTAAATGTATGAATCAACATTTATATCAGCAGTGACCAGACTATTTACCCCTGGATGGCCAAAATTGAATTGGCCAAAACCACCTATTGTATCGTATTATGATTCAAAATGCCGTTTGGATCCCAATTTCCCTTGATTGCTTCACCTCACTGCCCTTGCTCAGATTATTAAAAGTAAATCACCCTGCATATTCAAAAAACATTTTAACCTCACAAAAACAAAACAGCGTAAGCATTCTAAATTTTGAATAAATGTCAATTCTTGAAAAACATCTGGGAGGACTAACTGATCCTTATGGTGGGCCGACTTTGAATATCATTTCATTATAATGGATAAGAGAAATAACTGCTCTCAGCTTGGCATATTTTGATTGATAATGTTATGCTGGAGATGCTCATCAGCCGAGCTTAGCATCATGATTATCTTTCAAACACATTCTCCCTGGGATGCAAGATAAAATCTTTTATCTGTGCACTGCAGCTGCTCTACTCTCCACCTAAATGTAAAACAGGGCCTGACAGAAAGGTGTTGTTCAGCCCTTATTCTGTGCCGTTTTTTAATTGTTCTGTATATTTTATGTGTAAAGAATCTATTTATTTCTATGTGTTGATTCTCATGTGTATTTTTAAAAAAAAATTTGCTATAGTGAGACCTTCTCGTTCATGTTGACTGGAGAGGACGGCAGCAGGAGGTTTGGGTACTGCAGACGCCTGCTGGTAAGCCACTGTTGAACCCCTCCTCCTCTGCTCCCTGTTCACACCCTGCTGAGCCCTGTTTGTTGTGACAGACATGAGAACATGTGAGAGGGTTTTCCTGTGGGGCCGCTGATGTGTTGCGTGACCATCCACTGTGGCAGCAGGAAAGAGAATGTATAAATCAAAAAAAGACAAGGAAAAAACAATTGTACCCATGACTGAGGCGAGGCAGAACAAGAATCCACCCACTCATTATTATAGCTGTTGAACAGCGTGAGGGTCAAGTACAGGGACTTTTTTTTGCCCAGGGAATACCTATGGCAAGCAGAAATAGAAACATCTGGAATAACAAACATTCAAACCACATTGCTGTCTGAGAACAGTAATTGAAATTGCTACAAAAATGCATTAAAGTGTTTTCACATTAGATATGTAAATCTGTCATTGTAATTGTGTTTGGTATTAAATATAATTACATATGTAATTTATCAAATTCACAGAAAGAAGTACAGTTGCTACGCACAACTTAGATTAGTGTAATCCTTCAAACACTCAGTCTTAGTCACAAAAAATATAATTTACGATAAAAAAATGCCAGTTATGATAGACTTAATGAGAGTTTCTCAGGAGAGGCGAAACAAAGAGAAACCATGAAAAATCCAAACTTTGTCATTGTGAAGCATTTCCTCTTCATAATGAGGCAGCAGAGAGCTTTGAAGTTTTTCTGCAGAGCCTCCCATTTAGTTTGCGGGTAGAAAGCATGACTGTGTGGGATTCTGTGAATGTGGTGGTGATTTTGTTTGCCGTTTGGTATTTCTGAGTATGTTTACAGTGCTGCAGTGTGTATGTTCTCAGAGGTTTGCAGGCATTATCTTTACCACTGTCTATGCGGAGGTGCCTGATGACAGTGGAACATTTTGTCATTTCTTTGACCAGACAAAAAATGCCTTTTTCACTTTGTTGATCTGAGATTTGTCCTGATAGAAGCAGATTTTAATGAAGGTAGAGGAAGCTGCTCTCCGCCAGCAACTTTGTTTCCTCCCTGCTGTCCGACCAGCCGTTGGCAGTAACCGAGCATTCCTGAGGACTTGAATCAAGCTCCACATAGTTGATTTAATCATCCATTTGGAAAAGCGGAGGAGAAACAAGAGGAGAAAATTGTATACCTAATATGGACAAGTGGATTGGCGTTTCTTGAGTGCATGTGTTCATTTGTGTCTGTGTGTTTTAGTGTCTGTCTTGAAGCACATAATGGTGTATGAGTGTACAAAGGAAGGTAGATTCAATCAGCAGTAGCAGATAAACTACCTGTGTTTAGGAAGCTGGTATCCACATGAAAGACTTTCACCTCAGATCATGGTCCAGATTTAAAGACCTCAGCTACAGTATGTTAACAACTTAACTTCAGATTATGTTATCATGATCCAAGCCTTTATACATGTGTTTTTAAGTACATTTAAGTCCACATATGGATCAGAAAATAGCCCAATCTGACTCAGTCTTTCTGCTCTGGATCTGTCACCAAACCTTAAACTGATCTTTAGATTTTACACGTGAAGTTCAGTTTACATGCCACAGGGAGTATTATTCAACCTGTGAAAAGAGATGCATAGTTACTTCTACAGCTCTGGAGGAGCCATAATGAAGACATTAAGATTATAATAGCTTGGGCTTGGGGATTACAAACAGGGATTTTGGTATTTAAAAGATGTGAAAGGTTATCAGGGATGGACGCTCTGACTGGAGCTGTATTATGGATTTAGTTCTCAGATCTAGTTATTTGGAGGCTTGACCATTGACTGTAAGAAATATGCAAAGAACTTCTTGCCTGAAAAGTGATACCAATGGAGAGGAGCCATAAACTTGCAATCTTTCCCATGGCCACGGGGGCAACTCCAGTGGTTTCACTTATCATGTAGATAAACTTATGAGAAAATGGCTATACTTCTCGCCTTATTATAACATTTGTAAACAGTTTCCTAATGAGTTTATGGTCTCAATCATTTGTATCAAGTCTTCTTTAATACATCATGGTGTTTGTTTAGTAAATTATGGTCCCATGTAGAATAAAATATAATAAAGCAGGGTATGCTTTAGGGCGTGGCTATTTTGTAAATGACATGTCGCTAACACGTCTTGTCTCCAGGCTCTCAGTCAGATTCAATTAGGATGTCCTCAACTGCTTTTCTGTCTCTTGTCTAAATGTGGTCACTTCTGGCTCGAAAAAAACAAGATGGCAAAGGCCAAACTTGCCAAACTCGAGGTTTCAAATTGGTAGTCCACAAACCAGTGGGTTTACACTTGGGTTTGACCTATACTTGAGACTAAAAGTCAGGATGTCTTGGCCAGCCAGAAGTAACAATTAGTGTGTGGACACTGACTATGGAGTGCAACTCAATTCAAACCTTGTTTTCTATCATGTTTATCCTACTGAACATGTTTCTGTACTGCCTCAAATTCTTCTTTGAATCTGCCTCATTAAGTCCCCCAACATTAAGGAAGTTTCTGAATGATTGAAAATGATTGTAGACAGGTGTCATGTCTGTGAATGTGTTCCTTCAAGTCTTTTATCACCAGTGTCAGGTGATTCTCTGTTGCTCTTTCTTCCAGCCGACTGGGAAAGGACCTCGGCTTCCAGAGGTCTACTGTGTCATCAGCAGGCTGGGCTGTTTCGACTTGTTCTCCACGGTGAGTTCAACATGTACACGCTCACACACAAACACATGTACTGTAGACAGACAGCTACAGTAAGCAAGCTGTGTGTGGTGTTGTAGCTGTGGTTAACCCGTCTCACAGCTGAAGTAAATGACTTTCAGCAGACCTTCTGCTGAACGCCTGCTCATTGGTAAACCTTATTTCGGTCTCTTTTTTTTTTTACTTTTTGATTTCCCAGAGTAATTGTTTCCTTCACTTTTGTCTCAAAGGTGTTAACACAGAGCAGAGCTGTCACTCTGTTTGACTTTTTCAGCCTTATCTGATTAATTGCTAATTTAACCAGAGTAAGTCCAGACTGTTGAAATAAATAAAAAACACCATGATATATTTCAAAGACAATGTGCAAATATGTGGTATCTTCATTGTTTAATAATGCTGAACTAAAGTTTGGGAAAACATTATTTTTTTTTTATCTGAAACCTGAAATAAAAAATTGAAATAAAAAATCTGCTAATGGACTTTAGCATTTGATTTGTGAACCAAGTGTTAGTACTATCACCAGAGTTTTGCCATCATGTGATATCAACAGATGCATGAGTGCAAGAGAAAGCATCAGACGTCTCCATTTTTAGAACAGTAAATGAAAGGGAATCTAATCTGAGTGCTTTCATGATAAACGAGAAAAGAAGCTGGTGTTTGATTTCAAAAGGAGCTATTTGTGTGTGAGGCAGACAGACAGTCAGACAGACAGGCAGGCAGACAGGCAGGCAGACGGACAGAAGGACAGACAGACAGACAGATAGACAGATAGACAGACAGATGGGGAGAGGATGAGAGAGGTGATATCATATGACCTTGAAAACAAGCAATTCTCCAATCAATTTTCCAGACTAGAGGCAGCTTGGACTAAAACAGGCAGACAGGCACACTGGGTGGAATTTTCCAATCACACAGGCATGGAAAGAAAGTCACTTGGTATTTTTCAAAACAGTAAAAATTAATACCGAGTTCCAGACAATAAAAGCCAAACACATAACACTATGTTTGTTGCCATGCACGTTTGTCTTGCTTGACTGCACAGTCGACATAGCAGATTGATTTCCAAAGAAGTGTGTATTGTTGATGTTGAACAGTTTGAATCACATTAATGCTCTGTCCTGCCATGTTCAGATCCTGGATGAGGTGGAGCGGCGGCGAGGCGTCTCAGCAGCCCTGGTCTACCCCTTCATGAGGAGTCTGATGGAGTCGCCCTTCCCTGCACCAGGGAAGATTATCAAAGTGAAGACTTTCCTGCCTGGTGCAGGAAATGAGGTCAGAAACCAACTACTTATACTTTCTACTCTCATTACACCCATTAGATAAAATCAAGTACACTTCTCAGTCAACAAAATCTGCAAACTGTGATGACTTAAATTTCACATTAATTCGTGGTCGTCCAGGTCATCGAGCTGAGGCGGCCAACCGACTCCAGACTGGAGCACGTGGATTTTGACAGTCTGTTCAGCTGCCTCGGTGTTCGGCAGGTGGTACGAGTCTTTGCCTCCCTGCTGCTGGAACGTAGAGTCATCTTTGTGGCTGATAAACTCAGGTGAGTCTCCACAATAACGCTTTTTCCTCGTGCAG
This sequence comes from Diplodus sargus, assembly GCA_903131615.1. Classification (NCBI taxonomy): domain Eukaryota; kingdom Metazoa; phylum Chordata; class Actinopteri; order Spariformes; family Sparidae; genus Diplodus; species Diplodus sargus. The sequence continues at coordinate 648,280 of CAEMYA010000013.1, forward strand.
TTACATAGATTTGGTCTGTGACTTTTACTTTGTTTGAACCTCTTTACACATTTTATAGTAATGTGGCCAAAACAAATACCGTGTTTCCTCAGGAGATAATTATGCAATGGGATGGATCATTTTCTACATTTCAATATAAATGTCCAGAAATGACGTAGTCTCTTAGAGCCCCAGATACTGAAAGCTTGTTTAGATGTATTTTTATCTTTCATGGGGCCCTTTTAATAGACCCGAAACATGTATACTATACACCACTTCCCATTCAGTATTAGCTGTGGTAGGCATCAGCCCCTGTGACAAAATGGATGGATATCATGGATGACTAGTGTGACAAACTTTATCATATCCAAAAATATTTTACCGACTGCCAGCTTGATGATCAACCAGTCTGTTCATTAACCTTTCTACATACACAGACACACAATAGCTTAACAGATGTACCCTGTGTAACTGTTTGCATTATTGTATATTGATCAGTATCAGAAACTCAGGCAACAGGTCAGTCAGTTAGCTTGTCATATAGTCAGCTGCCAGTTTTGATGCCGGTAGTAAAGTGGGTCACAGCAGTGAGAGTCACTGCCAGAGGAGAACAGGGTGGGGGCTGATAAGATGCAGAGAGTCTCTAAGGACTCAGTGTCCCAGTCTGTCCTCTTGCTAAGGAAAGGAGAAGGGTACTTTTAGAGCATTGGAGGCGAGGGTGGAGTGGGAGGAGATTTGAGAGAAGAAGTAATCTCTCCATGTATCAAAGCCTAGTTTAAACAAACATCAGTGGGGGCAGTGACTGTGAGGAGAAGGAATGCACTTCCTGTGTGCGCGACTCTGCCCTCTGTGATCTGTGGCTCTACTGTCACCGTTTGACTTATGATGCCACGTTCACTCCCTGTGTATGAGCCACGGCACTCTCTGTGTCCCTGGAGAGGATCGGTCTACTCTGCTGATTACCAGAGGCGATAACAACGAGGAGTCACTGGGTGGGATTCTCACAATGCAATATTATCATGATATACTGCCCAAGACGGTGATAGTATGACTATCTAACTGTAAAGTAAGGAATCCCTTTCTGTCTGTCTGTCCGTTAGTTATTTGTGTAATCTCGAGAAGCATCAGTCCAAAGTACTTCACACTTGGTAGGTTTGTTGCTCAAGACTCAGGGATGTGCAGTGTTGAATTTGGTACAATTTGGACATGCAACACCTTCAATATCAATAAGGTTTGAATAAACAACAAACAGACCGAGCTCACACATTGTTTCATGGGGAAGCTGACGTAAACAAAGTGGAGATTAGCATGGTGCAGTAATTTACTGTAATACCACATTGCAGTGAGAAAAAAACAAAAGCAGAAAGTTAAACAAGCCTGGATGAGTAGGAAAAATGGTCAGCACAGGTTTTCTATTTCTCAGTGACAGCTAGAGGTGAGATTTTATCTTTAGTATCTTGCTAGCTAACGTTAGCTTCAAGGCCTACAATGTTTACTGTTGCTAGGCAGCACCATCAGCTGTTCCGGGATGCCTCTCAACGTGTTTGTTGTGTTTCGACTTGAACAGTGAGATAATGTGAGCCACACAGCATGTGCAAAGAAATTAACGTGCATGCAACAAGGTTCATTTATATGTTGTGTTGTGTAAAAGTTGTGTAACAAAGCACATTTAATAGATATCCTACTAGTTTTGGTGATCTCTTGACTGTCCTTCTGCCACCACCATAAAGTTCATATCTGTGGGTTTAAGTCAAATATTGAGACAGCTTTTGGATAAATTGTCATGAGATTTGGTACAGAGATTCATGTTCCCTTCAGGCGGAATTTATCAGTTTTAGAAAGACATCCATTGTCCCCATATCTTTCTTTCTCACAGAATTGTTTAAGTTAGTCGTTAGATCTTGCACCCACCGCTACGAGAAATGACTGAGTGCGCTCATCACCTTTGGCTAATTCAACATTTTCTTATTTTGAAGATATTCTAGTCTTGAAAGACAGAAAAGCAAGACAATCTGTGCAAGGCTAGCATATGTCCAAATTCAGGATTGGCATGCTAACAAACCAAACTAGAATGGCGAACGTAGTAAACATTATACCAGCTAAACCCAAGCTTTGTCATAGTGCGCCTCCATTCAGGTTAAAATTTGCCAGAGGTTAAGTTACTGTCAAGCAGAACAACAGTTTGAATGTCTGCAGTAAAGGGTGGATACAGAAAGTACAAATTATGTTTCAAAAATCTAAAATAACTACAAAAAAGAAAATTACAAATGTGAGTTATATAATTTTCTGTCTCAAACACGCAGTCATGCATACTGTATGATATGCTCAAAGCGTGTGTGTTTGTATGTGTGTGTGTGGGTTAGTGTGTGTGTGGATTTGAATGTGCAAGCATGCATGCGGAGCTGCAGTGTTTTGGTTTCTTTTAAAACCAGTGACAGGGCCTCACTGCAGCATTAATGACTATGATAAAAGCGCTGCTCCCTCTGGGGCTCTGCTACAAAATCCATTCCCAAAATACCGCGCCAGCAGAACATGATGTATGCTTCTTTCCCTTGAAATGTATATCCAGTACAAGCAGGAAGCAAGAGGAAAAGCCATGTTAGGCAATCGTTTTCTGTGGGGTCTTCTATCGCCCGTTACATTCACTTAACTCGTGTAATATTACACTGAACCCTTTGTTGTTTTTTCCCAAAAGAGGTTGTTGCCTCAACACAAAAAGTCTGCACAGGCAATTTCTTTTAAACTGATCATTTTCCATCCAATGCCTGTAAAAACAAGTGGGACGGCTAATCAGATAAATTCATCATCAGCTATGTCACTCTGTAATTGCTTAACTCAATTGACCTGCAGATGCTGAATGAGTTTTGTCAGTGCTACAGAGCTTTGTAAACGACCTCAGGCTACAGTTGAGAACGGTTACCAAACCGTATGTGCAAGTCTGGATTTATCTCTTGGCATGGCGGTGAAAATACTCTGACAGCAAATGGGAAACTGCGTATCACATCTCAATGACTTTCACTCATATGATAATCAGAATTACACAATCAAACTGAAATTATGACATGATCGCAGAGATGTCTGATTCCAGGAGGTGGGTGTCTCACGTATCGGCTGAAAAAAAAAAAAATGAGAGGAAGAGAGAGAGAAGAGTTAAAAAGGAGTGGACTGTAGAGGGAACCTCAACAATGGCATCTCCAAGTTTTTTCGTGGCCATGGTGATTTAATCAAGATCCCTTTTGTGGTACGAGGCTGCTAGTGTTTTTGCAAATACTCTCTCTGGTTTCCTCTTAATGGCATTAATTTTGGTCCGAGTCTCTGCCAATGGTGAACCCAAAATTGTGTTCTTAAACTGCAGGAAAAAGAAGTCCAATGTGAGTAATGCCTTTTATGTTGAGACAATGTGTCCTTTTTTACTTTTGTAATAATCCATCCGTCTGAAAGTGAGTTGGAGGCAATGACATGTTTTGCAGCTGCAGTATTATGATCAATGGTGGCTGTAATTGTCAGACAGGTAAAATTATTGCCTCTGCTGCGGCTGGCATTTTCCCAATCCACAAGCATTTCCCAATAGTAGCATACTTGTTTCATTTAGTCCTGAGCTGGCACGAGGCCAAAACTGCTTTTAACAACTTAACCAGTTTCCCATGTGCTGTTTAACTCAGAGGCAGAGTGAAATCCACACACTGTAAACATGTGAGATGTTTCTGTTTTTCAAAGAGTCAAGGAAAAACGTGGCCATTACCGGAGCCTGACCAGCTGATTTTTACATCACTGTCCTTCTCGTGAATGTTTCACACCCACATGTAGATGCTCACACACCCTTGTGGAGACTCATATACACAAACACCTGAACATGCTCGTCTAATCTCGAGACAGGGCTGATCAAGCTAAGACCTTATGGTGGGCTTAATAAGAACATGTAGGAAGTTTCCAGAGGGGAGCAATTACTTATTGTAAAATTACTTTTGCTGTTGCTTTCTGTGGAGTCGGAGACCCGGTGGCTGGAGATCCTTAAAGACAGGAAGTGAGGGAAAACCATTTTGGGGCTAAGGGAGCAAAGAGATAAAAATACACCGTGTGCAGCTTGTCATAGGAATCCTATATGTCTATATGTACTCTGCTGCATCTTTATATGATTTCTAGGTGTTATTCTGAGCTTGGGAAGAGCTTTTACGTTGAAGAGTGGTTTTGCAGAGCTTTGCTGCACAGCTGGTGTCTGACAGCTGTGGTTCACTATGTTCTCTGTCTCGTCCTCTCTGTCCTCTGTCAGTGGAATCAGTCTCAGCCACATAGACACAGTGCAGTGCTTTAGTAGAGCTGTGAAGTATGTGGTGATATCGGCTTTTTTTTTTTTT